>CM038678.1:164557405-165120586 GCA_021605205.1 Aegilops longissima
TTTTCTTGCACGATACGTATTTTGGTCGGTAAAAATTCATTATATATTCTCCCAGAGGTTTTGACTCTCGTATCACGCAAATATCCTCTGTTCTTGTTTCGAGCTGTTCTCTGTCAGGGTTGTCAAGGCCAGGCGTCATGTCGTCCCCCTCCTCCAACAATGGTGACAAAGATGCTTGGCTAATGAAGATAGAGCTGACGAGGGAAGAACCCATGGAGATCAACAAAGATGAAGGGATCAAGAAGGCCACGAAGAACCAAGCTCCGGCAGCAGAAGACATCCTTCAACTTGATCACAATCTTCTTACCCCAACTGAGGTCGAAGCTTTCAAGATGACTAAGTTAGCTCGTATCCAAAACAGGTATCTCACAAGTGAAAATATTTTGTAGAAGGAGCATATCGTTGCACTCAAGGGCATTATCCGCAAGTTGGAGGACCTCTTACGCTCGATGTGCGACTATCCATCACCACCATCCTCTCCACCAACAAAGAAGGAGACATAATCACATGGGTATGGGCACTCCCCTTGGCAACTGCCAAGCTTGGGGGAGGTGCCCCGGTATGGTATCACAATCACATCTCCTATCTTTACCGTTTTTCTTAGTTCGATCCTATTAGTGGTATCTTGATCTAGTAGAATAAAGTTTGTGGTATGATCTAGTTTTGAGTTTTGCTTTATGATCTCTCTATGTAATCGAGTCTGTGAGTTATATAATAAAGATTAGTGTTGATTAAAGGGCTTGATTATTTTGCCATGATCTTGAGTGAGTAAAAGAAAGATAAAAAGAATAAAAAGAAACAAAGAGTTCATATTGATCTTATTGAGAGTAATGACTTCACATAGAAGAGTATGATGATTAAAAGTTGTTGGGAGTTGGCAAACATAACTTTGGTCATCGTTGCAATTAATAGGAAGTAATAAGGAAAGAGAGGTTTCACATATAGATATACTATTATTGACATCTTTTATGATTGAGAGCACTCATTAAAATATGACATGCTAAAGAGTTGATGTTGGACAAGGAAGACAACGTAATGGGTTATGTTTTCTTATATCTGAGATAAAGTATATTGTCATGGATCTTCCGACATGTTGAGCTTGCCTTTCCCCCTCGTGCTAGCCAAATTCTCAGCACCAAGTAGAGATACTACTTGTGCCTCCAAAAACCCTTAAACCAGTTTTGCCATGAGGGTCCACCATATCTACCTATGGATTGAGTAAGATCCTTCAAGTAAGTTGTCATCGGTGCAAAGCAATAAAAATTGCTCTCTAAATATGTATGATTGATTGGTGTGGGAGAAATAAGCTTTATACGATCTTGTGATGTGGAAAAAATAAAAGCGACGGACTGCATAATAAAGGTTCATATCCCAAGTGGCAATATAAAGTGACGTTCTTTCGCATTAAGATTTTGTGCATCCAACCATAAAAGTGCATGGCAACCTCTGCTTCCCTCTGCGAAGGGCCTATCTTTTATTTATTATCTCCTACCTTATGCAAGAGTCATGGTGATTGAGGGAGTCCTGGACTAGGGGGTGTCCAGATAGCCGAACTATCATCACGGCCGGACTCCAAGACTATGAAGATACAAGATTGAAGACTTCGTCCCGTGTCCGGATGGGACTTTCCTTGGCGTGGAAGGCAAGCTTGGCGATACGGATATGTAGATCTCCTACCATTGTAGCCGACTCTGTGTAACCCTAACCTATCCGGTGTCTATATAAACCGGAGGGTTTTAGTCCGTAGGACGAACAACAATCATACCATAGGCTAGCTTCTAGGGTTTAGCCTCCTTGATCTCGTGGTAGATCTACTCTTGTACTACCCATATCATCAATATTAATCAAGCAGGAGTAGGGTATTACCTCCATCGAGAGGACCCGAACCTGGGTAAAAACATCGTGTCCCTTGTCTCCTGTTACCATCCGCCTAGACGCACAGTTCGGGACCCCCAACCCGAGATCCGCCAGTTTTGACACCGACATTGGTGCTTTCATTGAGAGTTCCTCTGTGTCGTCACCGGTAGGCCCGATGGCTCCTTCGATCATCAACAACGACTCGGTCCAGGATGAGACTTTTCTCCCGGACAGATCTTCGTATTCGGCTTTTTGCTGCGGGCAATTAAGCAGCCATCTGGAGCAGATCGAAGCTACACCCCGCCATCAGGTCAGATTTGGAAGTTTGAACTATACGGCCGATGTCGCGGAGACTTGATCTTGACGGATTCGAGCCGCAGCCAGCGTGCCGCCTTTGTCTCGATGGGCATGATCTAGCTCTGCAGCCGAACAGTGCCCTGGAGGCCGCACCAGCATCCGCTCCGACCCTTAATCCGGAGCCGGATTCCCCGATCGAGGATGAGTGGTTGGACACCGCCTCGGGGGCTACGATATCTATGGCGATTGAGCCAAACTCCGTCCCTGTCCTTTGCAGAGACCTTGACTCCAGGGTGCCGGACTCCTCTCCGGACTCCGAACCCTCCGCGCCCCTGCCAATCGAATCCGATTGGGCGCCGGTCATGGAGTTCACTGCCGCGGACATCTTTCAGCACTCGCCCTTTGGCGACATCATGAATTCACTAAAGTCTCTCTCTTTATCCGGAGAGCCCTGGCCGGACTACGGACAGGAAGGTTGGGATACGGACGACGAAGAAATTCAACGCCCACCCACCACCCACATTGTAGCCACCGCCGATGATTTAACCGACATGCTCAACCGACGACGAAGACAACGGCGATATGGACGGCGATGCGGAGGCGACCAAGACCCAGCGCCTACAGGCACTGGAAGGCCACCTCGTCATACGACATATACATGGTGGACATCCCAAAAGATGGGAGCGGCAATGGAACAACGGAGGATGACCCTCCAAGAAGCAACGAAGCGCCGGCGTCGGTGGCGCCGCTCTAAATCCCGCCACAGCAAAAGCAGTGATTCCGCACGGAGATAATAACACCCGGACGGTGCGAAGACAACCCCTCCAGCAGGACTCGGCGCGGGAGGAGGAGAAGCAAGTCCGCCTGACGACAAAGGCGGCAGAAAGAGAGGTCGAGGGCGATAATTATCGCTCCCTTGAAGATGAGGCAAGCCTCGACGACGATTTAATTTGTCGTGCCCGAGGATCCCGCCGAACAGGAGCGTTTCAAGCGCAGGCTTATAGCCACGGCAAGCAGCCTCAAGAAAAAGCAGCAACAGACTTAGAGCTGACCAAGACCTGCTAGGTGACGGATGGACTGAAGTCCTTGCAGCCGAAGAGTACGAACTCGAACATCCCTCCAAAAGCTACCCCCAACGCAGGCCGTTGCCTCGATTAGAGGAGGAAGCACCCAAGTCACCGGCAAGACGACATGGCAGACCGGCCACCCGTGGCATGCGCTGCAGAAGCCTCTCGGCCCTCCGCTCAAGCCACACCCGACACCGCTCAAAAGTACCAAGGCACGGAAAAGCGCGCCGGACTTGCGAGATATATTGGAGGATAAGGCAAAACATACAAGATCGATCTACGGATCGCGTGGGCGCCAATGACTCGGGATGACTACCGTCGCACCGGATCTGATAAACCCGACCGGGCGAACACGATGAACAAAGCTCATATGAGCTACGTCGTGATATACAATATCTGAGGCGCCAAGACACCCGCTATACTTCACGGATGAAGTAATGGATCATCAAATCCCGAGGGCTTCAAACCCGTAAACATCGAATCATACGATGGTACCACAGACCCTGCGGTCTGGATCGAAGATTATCTCCTCCATATCCACATGGCCCGTGGTGATGATCTACATGCAATCAAATACCTCCCACTAAAGCTTAAAGGACCAGCTCGGCATTGGCTACACAGCTTGCCAGCAGAATCAATTGGTTGTTGGGAGGACCTGGAAGCCGCATTCCTTGATAACTTCCAGGGAACATATGTGCGACCACCAGACGCCGATGACCTTAGCCATATAATTCCGCAGCCCGGAAGAATCGGCGGACAATTACGGACACGGTTCCTAACAAAGAAAAATCAAATCGTTGACTGTCCGGATGCAGAGGCCCTTGCAGCCTTCAAACATAACATCCGCGACGAATGGCTTGCCCGGCACCTAGGACAGGAAAAGCCGAAATCCATGGCAGCCCTCACAACACTCATGACCCGCTTTTGTGCGGGAGAGGACAGCTAGCTAGCTCAAAGCAACAACTTGGCCAAACACCCTGATAGTTCAGATACCAAGGACAGCAATGGCAGGTCACGTCGCAACAAGAACAAGCGCCGCATTAACGGCAATAATGCTGAAGATACGGCCGTCAATGCCGGATTCAGAGGCTCTAAACCCGGTCAGCGGAAGAAGCCATTCAAAAGAAATACCCAGGGCCCGTCCAACTTGGACCGAATACTCGATCGCTTGTGCGGATACACGGCACCCCGAAAAACCAGCCAATCACACCAACAGGGATTGTTGGGTGTTCAAACAAGCGAGCAAGTTAAGTGCGAACTCAATGACAAGGGGCTGCATAGCGATGGCGAGGAAGAGCCCGCCACGAACAATAGAGGATAGAAGGGTTTTCCCACACAAGTGCGGAGGGTGAACATGATATCGCAACCCATATACCCAAAAGGGAGCGGAAGCGTGCACTAAGGGGCGTATATGCGATGGAGCGATCGCCCAAGTTCAACCCATGGTCTTCTGCCCGATCACCTTCGATCGAAGGACCACCCCACTAGCATCCGTCATGGCAGTTTTGCGCATTGGTTCTTGACCCAATTATTGACGGATTTCACCTCACCGAGTCCGATGGACGGCGGTAGCAACTGAACCTGCTTTATCGGGATACGATCGCAAAATGGGCATAGACCCTCAAGGATTAAACCTACAAAGACGACCTTTAAAGGCGTCATACCGGTGTAGAGGCCAATTATGCAGGCTCGTTACACTCGAAGTGGTCTTGGATCCCGAATAACTTCCAAAGCGAAGAGTTAATCTTCGACATCGTCCCGTTCAGCGGCTATCATACCTTTGCTTTCGGACGAACCGCATTACAAAGTTCAATGCGGTGCCGCACCACGCATACCTCAAACTCAAGATGCCAGGCCCTCGGGAGTAATCACGGTCAATGGAAACACGAACGCTCTCTCCGAGCGGAGGAGCACACGGCGGCCCTCGCGGCGGGCGCAAAGCAGCCTCTCACAGCAATTCTCGAGTCCGGCCACTAAGCGTCCGGACATTGTCAAGCGCCGGTGTAACCTACAACAAGACCGCTCGCACGATTCAAGCAGCGTAGCAATCCGGCTAACCCAGCCCTCGCGAAATTGCGAAGATTACTACAGCGTACATAACTACGCTCTGGAGATACCATGGGCATAAGGGGAGGGGCACGACCACGGCACGCCCGGAATGCGGCTCAACCGCACCAGGGGCTCCTGATTGTGTCATTCTTTTTCCTTTTTTCTTTTTTCTTCCTTTATCTTAATTTCAGGACTCCGTTCTCCAGAAGTCCTGTCCGGCACTAGAATCGCCGAACTCACGATGCAACAGCCAGGGAAGCAGAAAGCCACGTCGAGTGTTCAGGTGGTCTCTATTACGAGCATTATACCTGTTTTGCATAACATGCCGCAGCTTACCCCTGGAAGGGGACATGTTAGATAGTCCCACCACTTGCTTATCGCACTATTTGTATCGTTCTGCCTTCATTGCAGTACCTTTTTGAATAAACAATACATAGCTTTTGCCTATTATTGCACTCCTTTCTTTATCTATATATATGTTCATTTCATGACATGCTGCACCCGTACACTTTGGTACAGCCAATACACCAGGGGCTTAAGTACCCCAAAATTATGGTGTGACAAGTCCGAACACTTTCACAAGTGCGGCACCCCGAACTTATAGCATTATATGCATCGGCTCCGAATCATGTCTTGGGTCAATAGTTGGGTTTGCCCGGCTCCCGTGTTTTGGTACCTTACGTTCCGTTATATCGGCTAAGGTAGCACCGGAGAACCACTGCGATTGTGCCCAGTTGAGCTGGGTCGAGCACCTCGGTGGAGAAAGCTAAAACTGACCATCATGATAGGGCAAGAGCGGTCGCTGTTCGAGAGGTTTTTGGTCCCTAAAGACTTATGCCGCTTAGGCGAGGAACCGAATTGTCCGCCAAGGCGTGGATAGCGCCCGAACCCGGTCTTCGAATACTAGGGGCTTCGCGAAATTTAAAATTATAGAATTCTATGGCTAAGTGAGAGTGTTCAAGCATTATAAGTCCGGTTGCCTTGTTCGTTGCGTTCAGCGCCTCCTAGATGGACCCAAGAATGGGAACAAGAGTGCTCAAGTTTACCCGAACACCCCAAAGACTTTCGTGGCATGGGGGCGAAGCCAACGACTTGCCATCTCTCAAATTTGATAAGCGGCCGCACAGAAGGTAATATTTTAAATTAACAAGCGTTGCTTAGCGCATATGAACAAGTTTTCAGCGTACAGGATAACAAGTGCGAGTCTATTCAAAAATTACATATTTGGAGCACTCATCCGCTATTCGACGGGCACCCTTCAGGAGGCCCTCATAGTAAATTTCGGGCATGCGATGCTCCTTGCCCTTTGGTGGCCCGTCCGTCACAAGCTTTTCCGCATCCAGCTTGCCCCAGTGCACTTTAGCACGGGCAAGGGCCCGACGGACACCTTCAATGCAGACGGAGCGCTTGATGACTTCAATTCGTGGACAGGCGTCCACCAGCCGCTGCACTAAGCCGAAGTAGCTCCCAGGCATGGCTTCCAATGGCCACAGCCGAACTATAAGGCCCTTCATGGCCTGTTCGGCGACCTTGTGGAGCTCGACCAGCTGCTTTAGCTGGTCGCTTAGGGGCACCGGATGTCCGGCCTCAGCATATTGAGACCAGAACACCTTCTCCATTGAGCTCCCATCCTTGGCGCGGTAGAATGCGGCAGCATCAGACACACTACGGGGCAGATCTGCGAATGCTCCTGGAGAGCTCCGAATCCGGGTAAGTAATAGGTAATTCACTTTCACATGCTTGCTTTGCATAAAGAATGCCTTACCCGCCGCTATCTTATTTAGCGATTGAATTTCTTGGAGGGCTTTTTGGGCCTCGGCCTTAGCAGCTTTGGCACCCTCAAGAGCTGAAGCAAGCTCGGACTCTCGGGTCTTCGAGTCACGCTCCAAACCCTCGTGTTTTTTCACGAGAGCCTGGAGCTCTTGCCGCACCTCCGCCAGCTGCGCCTCCCCCTTCTCTCGCTCGGTGCGCTCCGCGGCCGCTTTGCTTTCGGCCACGGACACCGCTTCCTTCAGGGTCGCCACCTCGTTCGTGGCCCCTGTAGTACCCAAGTTATTCCTGTTATTTTTTGCAACCAAAACCTTTTCTATAAGGTATTTCTTTAATAAGGTATTACTTACCTTCCTTGTCCTCGAGCTGCTTCTTGGCAAGGCCGAGCTCGTTCTCGGACCGCTCGAGGCTCTGCTTCAATCAGATGACCTCCATGATCGGTCTGGCAGAGGTCGGCAGCGCAGCCTGCATTCCCATATTGACATACTTATGTTAGACTCCTGCGTATATCTTTTAGATCCTTAGTCCGGCTTTTCTTTCCGAACACCGAACTAAGCATCGAGAACTCTGTCTATGTGGTAATATTTTTATATATTCTAAACTTACCTCAAAGCTTTGTTAGAAGGCTGGTACAAGCTTTGGTCAGCCCGCTCTTGGCGGACTCGAACTGTCGGATCACCGCACTCATAATAAGTGCGGTGCTCCTCCTGATGGAGGCGCTGTTAGCGCCTCCGAGAAGTCATCCGATGCCTCGGTTGGACGGAGGACACGGCGTCTTACCCTTCTTCTGAAGGGGCCGCTTGCGGACACAGGGGGCGCTGAAGGCTCCGTCATGGAGTCCGGACAAGGGTTGGGCTTAGAGCCTGGGGTCTCGCCCCCACGCGCCTGGAGTCTGGGAGGTTGCCTGGAGGCGCCTCCTGCGCCACCTCCTCTTGACCAAGCCCCCCTTGGGGCACCACCTCGGCGTCGTCCGCATCATGAGGCGAGGAGGCGGCCGGAAGCGAAGTACTCTCCATTTCCGACGAACCCAGGGACCCGCTCGACGAAGCGGCAAACTCGCCCTTGGGTGGGCTGCATAATTGTTCGGCATTAGAGAACACTATGCGATGATAAAAAAAAGCCAGGGGTATCCGGACACTTACGATCTCGCCAGGGGCTTGGCCCTCGTTGGCCACTCCTCCACGTCGTCGTCGATGTTGGTGGAGAAGTCCGGAGGAAGGGTCCTTCCCTTCTTAGACCCTCCGGCCTCCCGGTTAGGCGGCCTTCCTTCCCTCTCTCCTCCCGGCTGGGAGAAGCTTCTTTCCTCCTCCTCGTCCTCGGGAGAAGATTACGCTTGAGAATCGACGGCACTGGCGTCGGGAGCTCCTTGAGTTCCGTGGCCTCCTTCTTAGCCTTCTTCTCCGGCACCACATGGGGTACGGAGACAACAACCCGTCAATCGAGGCGTCTGCTGGTCTTCGGCAAAGGAGGCGGACAGTTAACCTGTCCGGATGTCTTCACCGATCTGTTAAAGGTTAGGGAATTTTAGATCCGCATAGAGTCAAACTATGAAAAAGAATCCCATAAAGGGTAAAATAACTCACCTCGCTGGCTTGACGCTGCGAGCTGAATCGGCGATCTTCGGTAGCGGATGTGGGAGCCTCGGCGCCCTTGAACAGCACCTTCCAGGCATCTTCGTACGTAGTGTCGAAGAGCCTTGTCAGAGTTGGGTGTTGTGCCGGATCAAACTCGCACAATTTGAAGGCCCGTTGTTGGCATGGGAGAATCCGGTGGATGAGCATCACCTGGATTACGTTGACAAGCCTGAGATTCTTGTCCACCAGGTTTCGGACGCATGTTTGGAGTCGAATAGCTCCTCGAATTCCCCATGTCAGGCCGTCTCTTTCCATGGCGAGAGCCGTGTGGGGAAGCCAGATCTGAATCGGGGCCGCCACCCATTTGGGGTCGCATGCCGGTGATATAGAACCACCCGATTGCCACCTTTATTGTCTCCACGAAGGAGCCCTCGAGCCATAGGACTTTGGCCATCTTGCCAACCATGGCGCCTCCGCACTCCGCTTGGCGGCCGCCCACCACCTTCGCCTGACATTGAAGATCGTCGACCATAAGCGAAGTGGGGCTGAATCTGAAGGAAGGCCTTGCACACGACGATGAACGCCGAGATGTTGAGGATGAAATTCGGGGCAGGTCGTGGAAGTCCGAGCCGTAGTAGAACATGAGCCCCGGACAAATGGGTGAAGTGGAAAACCTAGTCAGCGGAGGAAGTGGGGAGAAACACCACCCTCTCATGGGGCACAGGGGTTGGAATGATCTGCCCCCGCCGGGCAGCTTTGTCTGTGATGTCGCCGGACAAGTATCCGGCCTCCCGCATCTTGTGATGTGCCCCTCCGTGACGGAGGAGGCCATCCACCTGCCTCCCGCTCCGGACATAGTTGGAGAAGGTTGAGGTGGGGTGTGCGGACTTAGGCGCTGGAGCTTGAGTCTTGTGAAATGGATGAGCAAAGGAGGAAGAAGGCGTGGGTGAAAAGGTGGATCCTTATCCCTTATATGGAATGACGGAGCTATCGTCCCCCACCAACTGGTAAAACTCGCTTATCTCCCAAGCGCCCGTAATCAATGGCGCGGATGGGTTACCCACGTCCGTATTGATGGGAATCCGGGATAAGGGGCACGATCTATGCTTTGATAAGGCGTGCGGAAAACCGCCTCGCTAAGCGTCTTTGAGGTGGAGCGGTAAAAATGATTCATATAAAGGCATGGCCGTGGTGTAATGTCACGCCGCGGAATACGTCGAGAGATCTATGCAAAAGTTATTCTCTCTACGGTGGTATGTGGAACTTGTTTTGCGAGCGGACACTATCCTTGTGTTCAAAACCTTCTATAAAGTATTCGGAGGAGGAACCCGCCTTGCAATGCCGAAGACAATATGCGCCGGACTCGTCGTCATTGAAGCCTGGTTGAGAGGCTCTTGAGGAGTCTGGACTAGGGGTGTCCGGATAGCGAACTATCATCACGCGGACTCCAAGACTATGAAGATACAAGATTGAAGACTTAGTCCGTGTCCGGATGGGACTTTCCTTGGCGTGGAAGGCAAGCTTGGCGATCTGGATATGTAGATATCCTACCATTGTAACCGACTCTGTGTAACCCTAACCTATCCGGTGTCTATATAAACCGGAGGGTTTTAGTCCGTGGGGCGAACAACAATCATACCATAGGCTAGCTTCTAGGGTTTAGCCTCCTTGATCTCGTGGTAGATCTACTCTTGTACTACCCATATCATCAATATTAATCAAGCAGGAGTAGGGTATTACCTCCATCGAGAGGGCCCGAACCTGGGTAAAAACATCGTGTCCCTTGTCTCCTGTTACCATCCACCTAGACGCACAGTTCGGGACCCCCTACCCGAGATCCGCCGGTTTTGACACCGACAGTGATCTTCACCTTTCCTTTTTCATTTTATACTTTGGCAAGCACAGTATGTTGGAAAGATCCTGATGGGTATATCTAATTGGATGTAAGGGAGCATGAGTTATTATTGTTGACATTACCCTTGAGGTAAAAGGTTGGGAGGCGAAACTATAAGCCCCTATCTTTCTCTGTGTCCGATTAAAACTCCATAACCACAAGTATCGTGTGAGTGTTAGCAATTATGAAGGACTAAATGATAGTTGAGTATGTGGACTTGCTATTAAGCTCTGATATAGACTCTTTCTGAGGTTATGATAAATTGCAATTGCTTCAATGACTGAGATTATAGTTTGTTGGTTCTCAATAAAGTTTATTATTCGTACTCTGCATTGTGAATGGATTATTACTTGAACATAAGAAATCATATGACATTTTTCTATATATGTTGTTGTTATGAGAATAAACATGATGCCTTCATGTTCGTATTTTATTTTTATCGACACCTCTACCTCTAAACATGGGGACATATTTATCGTTATCGGCTTTCGCTTGAGGACAAGCGAGGTCTAAGCTTGGGGGAGTTGATACGTCCATTTTGCATCATGCTTTTATATCGATATTTATTGCACTATGGGTTGTTATTACACGTTTTGTCACAATACTTATGGCTATTCTCTCTTATTTTACATGGTTTACATAAGGAGGGAGGATGCCGGCAGCTGGAATTCTGGGCTGGAAAAGGAGCAAATATTAGAGACCTATTCTGCACAACTCCAAAAGTGCTGAAACTCCACGAAAGTCATTTTGGGAAATAATAAAAAATATCCAGCGAAAGAAGTTCACTAGAGGGGGCCCCACCTGGCCACGAGGGTGGGGGCGCGCCCTACCCCCCTAGGCGCGCCCCCTACCTCGTGGGCCCCCTGGTGGCCCTCCGATGCCCATCTTCTTCTATATGAGTTCTTTCGTCGAGAAAAAAATCATAAGCAACCTTTCGGGATGAAACTTCGCCGCTAGGAGGCAGAACCAATCTAGGGCTCCGGCAGAGCTGTTCTGCCGGGGACACTTCCCTCCGGGAGGGGGAAATCATCACCATCGTCATCACCAACACTCCTCTCATAGGGAGAGGGCAATCTCCATCAACATCTTCACCAGCACCATCTCCTCTCAAAACCCTAGTTCATCTCTTGTATCCAATTCTTGTCTCCAAGTCCGGAATTGGTACTAGTAGGTTGCTAGTAATGTTGATTGCTCCTTGTAGTTGATGCTAGTTGGTTTATTTGGTGGAAGATCATATGTTCAGATCCTTTATGCATATTAATACTCCTCTGATTATGAACATGAATATGCTTTGTGAGTAGTTACGTTTGTTCCTGAGGACATGGGAGAAGTCTTGCTATTAGTAGTCATGTGAATTTGGTATTCGTTCGATATTTTGATGAGATGTATGTTGTCTAGCCTCTACTGGTGTTATGTGAACGTCGACTACATAACACTTCACCATTATTTGGGCCTAGAGGAAGGCATTGGGAAGTAATAAGTATATGATGGGTTGCTAGAGTGTCAGAAGCTTAAACCCTAGTTTATGTGTTGCTTCATAAGGGGCTGATTTGGATCCATATGTTCCATGCTATGGTTAGGTTTACCTTAATACTTTTGTTGTAGTTGCAGATGCTTGCAATAGAGGTTAATCATAAGTGGGATGTTTGTTCAAGTAAGAACAGCACCCAAGCACCGGTCCACCCACATATCAAATTATCAAAGTACCGAACGCGAATCATATGAACATGATGAAAACTAGCTTGACGATATTCCCATGTGTCCTCGAGAGCGTTTTTCCTATTATAAGAGTTTGTCCATGCTTGTCCTTTGCTACAAAAAGGATTGGGCCACCTTGCTGCACTTTATTTACTTTTGTTACTTGTTGCTCGTTACAAATTATCCTATCACAAAACTATCTGTTACCACTTATTTCATTATTTGCAGAGAATACGTTGCTGAAAACCGCTTATCATTTCCTTCTGCTCCTCGTTGGGTTCGACACTCTTACTTATCGAAAGGACTACAATAGATCCCCTATACTTGTGGGTCATCACCTTCATGTAGCCCATCCTGGTCGGCGCAAAGGTGAACCTGCGAAGGAAATGTAAGGAATATTTATGTGCCGGAGGGCGGTTGAGCCGCTGAGTTCGGCCCGTCCTGGCCTTCGCCGGAGTGTTTAGTTGAGCCCTGGACGGGTCGGGCTATCCTTCCCCGAAGTAGTTCGGAGTTCCTTGACGGTGTCCGGAAGCCTCGACGTCAGCTTGATCTTGCATGCAAGGTGATGCTCGTTGTTTCTGCTGCTAAGGCAGTGGTGTATATGTTGGTGTCGAGGGAAGGTTCGGCCTTGCCATTAACCATGATGACACCGCGTGGACCGGGCATCTTGAGCTTATAGTAGGCATAATGTGGCACCGCGTTAAATCGAGCAAATGCGGTTCGTCCGAGCAGTGCTTGATAATCACTACGGAAAGGGACGATTTCGAAGATTAACTCTTCGATACTGTAATTTTCTGGTGATCCAAAGACTACCTCAAGGGTAATGGAGCCTGTACAGTGAGCCTCCTCACCTGGTATAATGCCTCTGAGAGTGGCTTTAGTGGGTTTGATCGTCGAATGATCGATGTCCATCATGCGCACTGTGTCTTGGTAAAGCAATTTCGACTGCTACCGCAGTCCATAAGGACTCGAGTGAGGTGGAACCCATCTATTATTGGGTCGAGGACTAGTGCGGCTGGATTGCGCTGATTGGCGTTAACCGGACGATCCGTGCGGTTGAAGGTGACCGGCCCTAGTTTATATTGTGGGACGACTGGTTCCGTTGAGTCGCCATCCCTAAGGATGTATATCTGGTCTGAGTTGGTAATTTGGGTGGTATTTACCACATTCACCGATTGAATATGCGGGGGAAATTTCTTTTGCCCTCCTGTGTTCGGTGGTCAGGGCTCTTCATTGCTATCGTCACTTTGAGACCCCCCTTTGTCTTTGGCGCCTGCCCTGCCGGCTTGTTTGAAGACCCAGCATTCACTGTTGGTATGGGTGGCTGGCATTTCTGGGGTGCCATGAATTTGGCATTGGCGATCGAGTATGCGGTCTAGACTGGATGGACCCGGATTTTTATGTTTGGGTGGCCCTTTCCGCTGACCGGACTTTGAGCCCCTGAACCCGGCATTAACTGCCGTATTTTCGGCGTTTTCACCATATTTGTGGCGCTTGTGTTTGTTGCGTCGTGGTTTGCCATTGCTATCTCTGGCTTATGATATGCCAGGTTTGCTTGCTGTATTGGTACTACGAGCCAACCAGCTATCTTCGCCCACACAAAAGCGGGTCATAAGTGTCGTGAGGGCTACCATGGATTTTGGCTTCTCTTGGCCTAGGTGCCGGGCAGCCATTCGTCACAGATATTATGCTTAAATGCCGCTAAGGCCTCTCCATCCGGACAGTCGACTATTTGGTTCTTCTTGGTTAGGAACCGGGTCCAGAATTTCCTGGCTGATTCCCCTGGTTGTTGAGTTATATGACTTAAATCGTCAGTGTCTGGCGGTCGCACATAAGTGCCCTGGAAATTGTCCAGGAATGCCTCTGCCAAGCTCTCCCAACTTCCGATGGAATTTGTCGGCAAGCTATTGAGCCAATGCCGAGCCGGCCCTTTGAGTTTTAGCGGGAGATACTTGATGGCATGTAGGTCATCCCCGCGGGCCATGTGAATGTGGAGGAAGAAGTCTTCTATCCATACCGCGGGGTCTGTAGTACCATCATATGATTCAATGTTCACGAATTTAAACCCTTCTGGGAATTCGTGATCCATTACTTCATTAGTGAAGCATAGGGGGTGTGCGGCGCCTCTCTGCCGGGCTATATGACGACGCAGTTCATACGAATCTTGTCTACCGTGTTCGGCTCGGCCGGATTTACTTTTAGTGTATCCCGCGTGGCTATCATCGCCACGTGTTGGTGCGCGCTCCCGTGATCCGTAGATCGATCTTGCATATTTTGCTTTGTTTTCCAATACATCTCGCAGGTCCCGCGTGTTGCCCCGGGCCTTGGTATTTTTGTTTGATTGGCGGCGGGGTGCGGGCTGGACGTCGGGCCGCAATGCCTCTCTGTCTCAGCCACGAGGTGGCCGATCAGCCGCATCATACGCAGGTGATGTAGGTTTCAATGCTTCCTCCTCTAGTTGAGGTAGCAACCTGCACTTTGGATAACTCTTGGTCGGGCATTCGAGTTCGTATTCCTCGGCCGCAAGGACTTCGGTCCATCTGTCTGCTAGCAAATCTTGATCAGCTCGAAGCTGTTGTTGCTTTTTCTTCAGGCTATTTGCTGTTGCTATAAGCCGGTGCTTGAAACGCTCTTGCTCGATGGGATCCTCAGGCTCGATAAATTCTTCGTCGCCGAGGCTCACCTCGTCTTCGGAGAGAGGCATGTAATTGTCATCCTTCGTTTCTCCATCTGCTGCCTGTTCTGGAGGGCTAGCTTGTTCACCCTCCCGCTCTAAATCGTGCTGGAGCGGATTGTCGTCGTCTTCGGCACTATCCAGAGTGCTATTGTCTCTTGTGCCGGTATCACTGCTTTTGCTATGGCGGGACTTAGAGCGGCACCGCTGACGTTGATGCTTGGGTTGCTTCTTGGAGGGGTCATCCTCCGCTGTCTTGTCGCCATTGCCTTCTTTGGGGGTATCCTCCACCATCATTGTCTCTTGTGCCGGTATCGCTGCTTTTGCTATGGCGGGACTTAGAGCGGCGCCGCTGACGTCGGTGCTTGGATTGCTCCTTGGAGGGATTATCCTCTGTTGTCTTATCGCCATCGCCTTCTTTGGGGGTGTCCACCATGTATATATCATATGATGAGGTGGCGGTCCAGTGCCCTGTGGGCGGTGGTTCTGTTCGTCTCTGCATCATCGTCCATACCGTCGATGTCTTCGGAGTCGAAGTCGAGCATGTCGGTTAAATCGTCGACAGTGGCTATTAAGTGGGTGGTGGGTGGGCAGCGAATTTCTTTGTCGTCTGCGTCCCATTCTAGCCAGACATAGTTCGGCCAAGGTTATCCTGACAAGGAGAGAGACCTTAATGAATTTAGCACGTCGCCGAAAGGCGAGTGCTGAAAGATATCCGCGGAGGTAAACTCCATGATCGGCTCCCAATCGGATTCGATAGGAACGGACACAGGCGGCTCGGAGTCCGTGGCCAGAGACATTGGTGCGACAACGCAGCTCTCGTAAAGGGTGAAGTCAGTATCCTGCTCTATCGCAACTGAGGGTGCGGCCTCCATGGCGAGGTCGATCCACCCATCCTCGGATGGTGCAATTTGCTTCGGATTGAGGGCCGGAGTAGTTGCAGGTGTGATCTCCCAAACACTGTCCGACGGCAGAGCTAAATCATGCTCGTCGTGATCATGCGGCACACCTGGCATGGGCTCGAATCCGTCTAAGATCAAATCTCCGCGGATGTCGGCAGTGTAGTTCAAATTTCCGAATCTGGCCTGACGGCCAGGGGCGTAGCTTTCGATCTGCTCAGATGGCCAAGCGAGTTAGCCTGTAGTGCGAAGCCGCCGAATACGAAGATCTGTCCGGGGAGGAAAACCTCACCCTGGACCGCATCATTGCGGATGATTAAAGGATCCATCAAGCCTTATGGTGACGGCACAGTGGAACTCTCAATAAAAGCACCAATGTCGGTGTCAAAACCGGCGGATCTCGGGTAGGGGGTCCCGAACTGTGCGTCTAAGGCGGATGGTAACAGGAGGCGGGGGACACAATGTTTACTCAGGTTCGGGCCCTCTCGATGGAGGTAATACCCTACTTCCTGCTTGATTGATCTTGATGATATGAGTATTACAAGAGTTGATCTACCACGAGATCGTAGAGGATAAACCCTAGAAGCTAGCCTATGGTATGATTGTTGTTGTCCTATAGACTAAACCCTCCGGTTTATATAGACACCAGAGGGGGCTAGGGTTACACAGAGTCGGTTACTAGGGAGGAGATCTACATATCTGTATTGCCAAGCTTGCCTTCCATGCCAAGGAGAGTCCCATCCGGACACGAGACGAAGTCTTCAATCTTGTATCTTCATAGTCCAACAGTCCAGCCAAAGGATATAGTCCGGTTGTCCGAAGACCCCCTAATCCAGGACTCCCTCAGTGCCCTTGTAACCCGGCATCTTAAGCTGTAACTAAACATAACAAGGCCTCGCCATGAACTTAGCATAAGCCGGCCGCCCAAATAGAGCATGATAAGGGCTCTTGATCTTGACCACTTCGAAGGTTAAAGTCTTAGACCTGGAGTCATGCTCATCTCCAAAAGCAACTTCCAAAGATATCTTACCCACTGGATAGGCTGACTTACCTGGCACCATGCCATGGAAAACAGTGTTTGACGGCTTAAGATTTTTAGCAGTCAGTCCCATGCGACAGAAGGTCTCATAATAAAGTATGTTAATGCTGCTACCCCATCCATGAGTACCTTAGTGAATTTGTAGCCCCCAACCTGAGGCGCCACCACTAGAGCCAGCTGACCCAGATTATCAACCCGGGGCGGGTGATCCTCACGACTCCACACAATAGGCTGCTCTGACCACCGCAAGTAACATGGCACTGCCGGCTCAACAGCATTGACTGCCCTCTTATGAAGCTTTATATCCTGCTTACATAAGCTAGTGGTGAAGACGTGGTACTGTCCACTATTCAACTACTTCGGGTTGCTCTGGTAACCAGACTGCTACTACTGATTTCCCTGATTATTCTGCTGGCCGTAGCCGTCCTGGTTACCGTGGCGTTGAAACCCTGAATTTGAACCGCCGCCTCCTTAACCCGAACCACGAGAGCCGGACCCTGAACCGCCGTTCGGGCCGTGGTTGCGTTGGATGGACTCCCTAAAGCTTCTCATTATACTGCAATCTTTCCACAGATGGGTAGTCGGCTTCTGATCCGTTCCATGTTTTGGACATGGCTGATTTAATAATGCATCAAGGTCAAACCTGGTCCCTTGAAGCGGCGGTCCCTTACGACGCTGGCTATAATTGCGCACCCCGGTGTTAGCCACAAAATCATCAGCCTTGCGCTTACCGTTGCCGCCCTGATTGGCAGGGTTGTACTGTTGTCCCTTCATGTCGCTACTCTTCTTTCCCTTTCCCGATCTTTCATCCTCAGAGTCGGGGTCCTTGGTACCATCAGAGTCGGCATACTTAACAAGAGCCGCCATAAGCTCCCCCATGTCATTGCAATGACGCTTAAGCCGCCCAAGCTTCTGCTTGAGTGGAACAAAACGGCAATTTTTCTCCAACATTACAACCGTTGAGCCGACGTTGATGTTCTCTAAGGAATGTATGATAGTCGAGACCCGGCGCACCCAGCTGGTCATTGACTCGCCCTCAGCTTGAACGTAGGAAACCAAATCCATGATCGACATAGGCTGCTTGCATGTATCTTTGAAATTCTGGATAAATCGGGCTTTCAGCTCTGCCCATGATCCGATGGAGTTAGCGGGCAGCCCCTTCAACCATGTACGAGCCGTCCCTTCCAGCATCATGGTGAAGTACTTAGCGTACGCGGCCTCACTAACATCTAGCATCTCCATAGCCATCTCATAACTCTCAACCCAGGCCTCTGGGGGCTGATCTACTGTGTAATTGGGCACCTTGCGAGGGCCTTTGAAGTCCTTGGGCAGACGCTCGTTCCGCAGAGCCGCCGTTAGGCATGGCACACCGAAAGCTCTAGAAGTTACACCTGCCTCCACTGAAACCGTCGGGTAAACCGGCGCGTGAGGGTGAGCCGCCAGCTCGGCCTCCTGACATGCCCTGCACTGGTCTACCAAATCCTGTGCATTGGCACCATTGCGCGCCGGGTCATGTCCATGAAGTTGGTTACGCTGCTCAGTACTCGAAACCGCTGGCGAGTCGATGTACCGACTGTAGCTCCGGCTCGGACGAGGGGTCGAATGAATCCGGTCACGACTATAGGAATAAGCCTGTTGTTGTACCAAAGCCGTTTGAATAAGCTCCCTGGCCCTTCGGGTTTCAATCACCGTCGGTGACTCGCCCTCGACCGGCAGAGCCGCCAACCGTGTTGCTGCCGCAATCATGTTGTCCAGAGGGGTGGAGTAATGACCTGGTGGTGTCACGACATGCTGAGACAGGGGTGTTATTCAGGTGCAGAGACCCTGCTATGCGCGGCTGACCCGTGGCCCCACCCTCTGGCACCTCAAGCGTCTGGTTTATCACCGGCGGGTTACTAGCCCCTGCTTTGGGTGTGTTGAAGAGGTTCCTTGACTCATAAATCGAGGGCAGACGACTCTGACATTTTCTCCTCAAGACTTCGTTTGAAGCGTTCTGATCCACCATAAGCCGGTACGAATCTACTTGAATCTGTTGTGCCTGGGCATTTAAGACGGCCCGCTCTGCAGCCATCCTAGTGTTTTCCACTGCCAATTCCGCTTTAGCTTGCGCTGTCTCATCACGCAACATAGCCACATCCACCTTATGTTGTTCCAGGTTGTCTGCGGTTACCTCCACTCCCATCAGAGTCGCCAGATGGTCCAACGGATCTGTTAAAACTTGAGCCGGCTAGCGAGCTGACCCGCCAGCACCGGCCGCTGTTACCGCCGCTGCACTAGAAGTCATGGCTACGGTGGTTGTTGAACCAAGAACTTGTTGCGTGCCAGCCATGAAAATCGCCACTCTGTTCGGCGGCTCGTGGGGGTCCAGAATACTGTCGCCATCCGAACAGCCCCCAAGCCGTCCGTCTTGCAGTTGATACATCGAATCGGTTTCGCCTGTGGATGACTCACCATCGGAGTAGATGGCCGTCTCAACGCCAGACACAGAGCCTTCAAACTTAGCCCCATGGATACATCCAACAAAGGCATGCTTCACGGCGGGTCTAACCCGGGCGGGTCGTGCACGTTGAGCCGTCTCGATGATGTCGGTGCAGATGTCTGGCTCAGGGCCCGGTTCGCCGATCTTGCCAATGAAAACGTGGATTCCGCCGAAGGGGACCCGGTAACCGTACTCGATTGTGCCGGCCTTGGGGGCCCAGCCTGCATCGTCGGTGTAGAGCTTTCCGCGATGACTCTTGGTCATCCGGCCCACAGCGTATCCCTTGATCCCTTTGAAGCTGCCCTTCAAGAACTCAAAACCACCATGCGCTGGCCCCACGGTGGGCACCAACTGTCGTGGAGATGTCACGGCAGATGTCCTCATGGAAGGACTTAGTTGTGAGACCATTGCGACGAGGTTAGCTTAAAGGGGTTAAACGGGACAAAGGACACGAGGAGTTTATACTGGTTCGGCCCCTTGCAGTGAAGGTAAAGGCCTAGTCCAGTTTGAGGTGATATTGCTAGGGTTTTGATTACCAGGGAGCAAACACGCTTTTCCTGGCTCTCGAGTTGTTGTTTCTCGCCTTAAGCCGTTGTCGGGTCGTCCCCTTATATACATGGGTTGACGCCCTGCGGCCTCTGAGTCTGGCGGCTTATACAACGGTGTAAACTCGGTGACTTATCTTACATGCCTTACATTACAAGTCTACGCATACATGGCGGTTTACACTTATGGGCCTTAAGCCGCCTTCGGGTTTGGCCCTTTAACAAGCCTGTCTTATGAACCGCCATCTTTAATATACTCTTGGGATTCATTTAGATGAACCGCCATAAGGATGACCCGGCCCCTCCTGGGCGGGTCATATCTGATAGTCATATCCCCAACAGGCAAGATCTAGCCATTTTATGAGGCTAATTAGACAGTATAATTCTATGTTTTATTTCGCATCGTTGGGTGCTCAGATTGACCACAACATTAATATTGGTGGTGTTCCATATGTGTTCAAAATGAATGGGGTAGTATATCATTGTATTGGTTCACTTTTACCAGCTCAAGGTGCTTCTCCCAAGTTTGCACAACTATATATGGTAGATTCTGCCGATGAGGTTAAGAGCAGAATTGACGTGTTTGATCAAGAGGAAAATGGTACTCTTGATCCAGACCCTGAGATCATTTCTGCTCTCATTGAAATGTTAAATACGCATCACCGTTTGGTTCACAAATTTAGAATTGCCAGGGATAAGTTATGCAGTCCAGATGTCTCGAAAGTGTCGATACGTTTCCTCGGTGATGATGGTGGTGCTCATGGTACACCTTCTTCTGGTCCTACTGTTTCTGAGGTTGCGGCACTTATAATAGGTGATTTGACACCTCAGTGTAAAAGGTTTGATGTTGTGGCCGAAACACATTTTGGTCGTCTGAAACATATATCCGCTCTTAATTGTAATCTTATGGCCTTGCAGTATCCTATTATTTTTCCATATGGAGATAAGAGTTACCAGTTGGGAATTAAATATGTTGATATTAATGTTCATCATGACACGGGTGATGCAAGTGTTCAAGTTATTGATCAGCAAAATGATGATGATGATGGTCATGCTATTGTTTCTCAAAATGCCGGAGCACGCAGAGAAGTTACTATGTTGGAGTACTACAATTATTATTTTCATTATCGGGAGGGTGAGGTGAACCAATACACAAGTTGTGGTCGTTTGAGTCAACAAGTGGGTGTTAATGCATACTCATGCATTGAATCTAATCGTTTGGAGTATCATTTTAATAAGCAAGATAAACTTCGTTCAGAGACCAATCAAGGTATATCTGATGCAATGGGTGAAGGTAGCTCTACAGGAAAGAATATTGGTATTCAATTTATATTACATGGCAGTTTCACTGGCGGACGGCGTTACATGCTGCTAAATTATCATGATGGGATGGCCATATGTCGTGAGTATGGTGCTCCCGATCTATTTGTTACATTTACATGCAATCCCAAGTGGCGGAGATTGCAGATGCTCTTCTTCTTTGAGGCGGGCGGTGTCGGTGATCGACCAGATATTACTACTCGGGTGTTTAGTATGAAGTTTGATGAATTTTTGGATGGCGTGAAAGATGGTTCCTTTTTGGTCCTATTCAAGCATGTATGTTCTGATGTTCAGTCGTATTGAGTATAAGTTATCATTTTTATGATATTTTATTTTATTTATGTTGCTATGTGATAGAGTATTTCTCTTATTTTATTTTTATTTTGCAGACCTATATGTTGTGGAGTTTCAGTAGAGAGGAGTTCCGCACACACATACATTAGTGTGGTTGAAGGCAGATACTAAAGATCCTTCACCTTCCTTTATAGATGGTCTTATTTCTGCAGAATTGCCAGATCCTTTGGTTGATCCTCTAGGGTATGCACTTTTGGATGAGTTTATGCTACATGGACCATGTGGAGTGTATAATACTAAGTGTGCTTGCATGAGAAATAATTGTTGTTCTAAGCGTTTTCCCAAGGCATTCAGTGATGAAACAATTGTTGACCCCATTGGATTTCCTATTTATCGGAGGCGTGACGATGGCCGTTATGTGCTTAGACAAAAAGATTCTCTTCATTTGGGAAACCAGTCGGTTGTCCCATATAATATGAAATTATTGAAGAAATTTGATGCTCATATAAATGTGGAATGGTGCAACAAGACCAATCTTCTGAAATATCTATTTAAATATCTTACAAAGGGCCATGACGTAGTTCGAATGCATGTTGATGTTGATGACATGCCAACTCGTATCTTTACGGTTCCTTCCTACTGGAAAAAACAAAATTAATGATTATATTAAATGCAGGTATGTACGTGCGAGTAGGTAGATTATTTTAAGATATGTGTCTCTGATAATCCCCAAGTGCAGGGAATCATCGTAGCAATTCCCAATGGTGGAAGTGATAAGTATGGAGTGTCGAACCCACAAGGAGCTAAAGGTAAGATCAATATTCTCTCAAGTCCTATCTGCCACTGATAGGACTCTACGTACGCAGAACGTTTGCTTCCAACTAGAAACGAGAAATAAAACTACGTTGTGGGCATGAAGAGGATAACTTTGCATGATATCGGAGAGCTAAAATATAAAAGTAGGTGTTGTTATCATAAAGTTAGAATATATTACTAAATATTATAAATAGCGAGTGTGGAATAATGATGGGTCGGTGTGCGGAATTATCCTAGGCAATTGTTAACAAGACCGGTAGTCGTCATTGCAATTTGATATGAGGGAGAGACATAAGCTAACATACTTTCTCTTCTTGGATCATATGCACTTATGATTGGAAATCTAGCAAGCATCTGCAACTACTAAAGATCATTAAGGTAAAACCCAACCATAGCATTAACATATGAAGTCCCCTTTATCCCATACGCAACAACCCCCTTACTCGGGTTCATGCTTCTGTCTCTCAAGCAACCCACTACAAGCGAATTGTGAACGTATTGCAACACCCTACAGCGGGAATCCCTCACGCTTGCGCGACACGGAGGGCACAATAGGACAGCACCAAAATAAAACATACAACTCATACCAATCTACATCATCAATCAACTGAAAGACAAAGGATATCTACTCAAAACATCATAGGATGGCAACACATCATTGGATCATAATATGTGGCATAAAGCACCATGTTCAAGTAGGGATTACAGCGGGGTGCGGGAGAGTGGACCGTGTAAAAGAGATGAGGATGGTGATGTTGATGAAGAGCGATCACATGGCGATGATTCCCCTCCGATGGCACTCGGTGCCACGAGAGAGAGGAGGAGAGGTTCTCCCCCTTGTGCTTCCTCCTCCATAGCCTCCCCCTGGATGGGGAGAGGTTCTCCCTCTGGATCTTGGCCTTCATGGCGACGATGGCCCCTCCGGGATCCTCCTCCATGGCCTCCGGTGATGATGGCCCCCTCCGGCAGGGTGCGAGAGAGGGCCTAGATTGATTTCTCGTGGCTATAGAGGCTTGCGGCGGCGTAACTTCCCATCTAGGTTATTTTATGGAGGTTTGGGTATTTATAGGAGAGGTTGGCGTCGAGAACAAGTCAGGGGGCCCCACGAGAAGCCCACGAGGCACAGGGGCGCGCCCTCCACCCTTGTGGGGCCCACGGGCCTCCCCTCCGGTAACTCTTCGTTCCAGTATTTTTTATATTTTCTAGAAAAATTCTCCATATATTTTCATCGCATTCCGAGAACTTTTATTTCTGCACAAAAACAACACCACGGTAGTTCTGCTGAAAACAGCGTCAGTCCGGGTTAGTTCTAATCAAATCATACCAAAATCCTATAAAACTATTGTAAACATGGCATGAATACTTCATAAATTATAGATACGTTGGAGACGTATCAGTCTCGAATGTACATATTAATATCATGTTAATGATTTTATGTTTGAGAGGTATCTTTCTGCATGTGAAGCTTTTTGGAGAATGTTCGCATACAGTATCGTTGGTCACCAACCTTCGGTTGAGAGATTAATTGTACATCTACCTAATATGAATCGAGTTATATTTGCATAAACGGACGAGTTGGGGAATGTTTTAAATAATCCATCGGCTTTGAAAACAATGTTAACAGAGTGGTTTGTTACCAATCAACAACATAAATCAGCTAGGTCATTGACTTATCTTGATTTCCCAAGTGAGTGGGTCTGGAACAAAAGTGATAAGGTGTGGAAAAAGAGAAAGCATAAGCAAAAGCTTGGAAGTAAGACTGGACGTATTTATCATGTGCATCCAGGAACTGGTGAGCTGTTTTTCTGCGGATGCTGCTTATGATTGTTCCTGGTGCAACCCGCTTTGAGGATTTAAGAAGGCACAATGGTTGACTTTATGATACGTTTAAGGAAGCATGTCAGTCAAGGGGTTTAGTAGGAGATGACAATGAATGGTTTAAACTCTTTGATGAAGCTATCGTGTGGGCAAGACCGTTTCAGCTACGTCATCTTTTCATGACTGTCCTTCTTCACTGCGAAGTTGGCAATGGTCGGGCCCTATTTGAACGATTCTGGCCAAGCATGGCTGAGGATATGTCATATAGACTTTCCCTTGCACTTGGCAACTCTAGATATGATGTGTCGTTAGATTACCTTCAAGACCGTCTTCTTTGTGAATTAGCTTCCATGTTTATGATATGTCTCCACCATATCTATAATTTTTTATTGTTCCATACTATTATATATTCTGTTTTGGATGTTTAATGGGCTTTATTATACACTTTTATATTATTTTCGGGACTAACCTATTAACCGGAGGCCCATCCCGAATTGGTGTCTTTTTGCCTATTTTAGTATTTTGAAGGAAAGGAATATCAAACGGAGTCCAAACGGAACAAAACCTTCGGGAACGTGATTTTCAAAACAAACGTGATCCAGGGGACTTCGAGTGGACGTCAAGCAATCAACGAGGAGGCCACGAGGCAGGAGGGTGAGGGAGTCCTGGATTAGGGGGTCCTCGGACAACCGGACTGTTGGACTATGAAGATACAAGATTGAAGACACTATCCTTGTGTTCAAAATCTTCTATGGAATATTCGGAGGAGGAACCCGCCTTGCAATGCCGAAGACAATCTGTGCGCCAGACTCATCGTCATTGAAGCCTGGTTCGAGGCTCTTGAGGAGTCTGGATTAGGGGTCCTTGGACAGCCGGACTATATCCCTTAGCCAGACTGTTGGACTATGAAGATACAAGATTGAAGACTTCTTCCCGTGTCCGGATGGGACTCTCCTTGGCGTGGAAGGCAAGCTTGGCAATACGGATATGTAGATTTCCTCCCGTGTAACCAACTCTGTGTAACCCTAGCCCCCTCCGGTGTCTATATAAACCGGAGGGTTTAGTCCGTAGGACGACAACAATCATACCCTAGGCTAGCTTCTAGGGTTTAGCCTCTACGATCTCGTGGTAGATCAACTCTTGTAATACTCATATCATCAAGATCAATCAAGCAGGAAGTAGGGTATTACCTCCATCAAGAGGGCCCGAGCCTAGGTAAACATCGTGTCCCCCGCCTCCTGTTACCATCCGCCTTAGACGCACAGTTCGGGACCCCCTACCCGAGATCCGCCGGTTTTGACACCGACATTGGT
Source organism: Aegilops longissima (assembly GCA_021605205.1). NCBI lineage: Eukaryota > Viridiplantae > Streptophyta > Magnoliopsida > Poales > Poaceae > Aegilops > Aegilops longissima. The sequence goes on from CM038678.1 coordinate 164,582,809, forward strand.
GCTTTCATTGAGAGTTCCACTGTGTTGTCACCACAAGGTTTGATGGCCCCTTCGATCATCGGCAACGATGCGATCCAGGGTGAGGTTTTCCTCCCCGGACAGATCTTTGTGTTCGGCGGCTTTGCACTGCGGGCCAACTCGCTTGGCCATCTGGAGCAGATCGAGAGCTACGCCCCTGGCCATCAGGTCAGGTTTGGAAACTTGAACTATACTGCCGACATTCGCAGAGACTTGATCTTCGACGGATTCGAGCACATGTCAGGTGCGCCGCACAGTCACGACGAGCACGACTTAGCTCTGCCACCGGACAGTGTTCGGGAGATCACACTTATGCCTACTCCGGCCCTAGATCCGGAGTTGATTACGCCGTCCGAGGATCGGTGGATGGACCCCACCTCGGAGGCCACACACTCAATGGCGATAGAGCCGAATACTAACTTCACCTCCTATGAGACCTGTGTCACCGGATCCTCGGATTCATCCCCGTCCACAGGCTCCGAACTGCCTGCGTCCATGCCTATCGAATCTGATTGGGCACCGATCATGGAGTTTACCTCCACGGATATCTTTTAGCACTCGCCTTTTGGCGATGTGCTAAATTCATTAAGGTCTCTCTCCATGTCAGGAGAACCTTGGCCGAACTATGTCCGGCTAGAACGGGATGCGGACAACGAAGAAATTTGCTCCCCACCCACCACCCATTTAGTAGCCACTGTCGACGATTTAACCGACATGCTCGATTTCGGCTCCGAAGACATCGATGATATGGACGACGATGCAGGAGACGAACAGGAACCACCGCCCACAGGGCGCTGGACCGCCACCTCATCATATGATATATACATGGTGGACACCCCCAAAGAAGGCGACGGCAATAAGACAACAGAGGATAATCCCTCCAAGAAGCAATCCAAGCACCGACGTCAGCGGCGCCGCTCTAAGTCCCGCCATAGCAGCGATACCGGCCCAAGAGACAATAACGCTCCGGAAAGTGCCGAAGACGACGACAATCCCCTTCAACCAGATCTCGGCGGGAGGATGAACAAGCTAGCCCTCCGAGCAGGCGCGAGACGGAGAATCGGAGGATGACAATTACATGCCTCTCTCGAAGACAAAGTGAGCCTCGGCAACGAAGAATTTATCATGCCTGAGGATCCCGTCGAGCAAGAGCGCTTCAAGCGCCGGCTTATAGCCACAGCAAACAGCCTGAAGAAAAAGCAACAATAGCCGAGCTGATCAAGATCGCTAAGCGGATAGATGGATGAAGTCTGGCGCCGAGGAATCTGAACTCGGCGCCCAACCAAGAGTTACCCAAAGCGCAGGTCGCTACCCCAACTCGAGGAGGAAGCATTGAAACCTACATCACCAGCGTATGATGCGGCTGATCGGCCACCTCATGGCCGAGACAGAGGGGCATACCAGCCCGAAGTCCAGCCTGCACCCCGCCGCCGTTCAAACAAAAATATCAAGGCCCGGGGCAACACGCGGGACCTGCGAGATGTATTGGAAAACAAAGCAGGACATGCGAGATCGATCTACGGATCACGGGGGCGCGCCCCAGCATGGGACGATGACCGTCACGCCGGACATACTAAAAGCAAATCCGGTCGGGCCGAATACAGCAGACAAGACTCGTATAACTGCATCGTGATATAGCCCGGCACAGAGGCGCCGCACACCCCCTATACTTCACCGATGAAGTAATGGATCACGAATTCCCAGAGGGTTTTAAACCCATAAACATTGAATCATATAATGGTACAACAGACCCCGTGGTATGGATCGAGGATTTCCTCCTCCACATCCACATGGCTCGTGGCGATGATCTACATGCCATGAAGTACCTCCCACTAAAACTCAAAGGACCAGCTCGGCATTGGCTGAATAGCTTGCCAGCAAACTCCATTGGCTGTTGGGAGGATTTGGAAGATGCATTCCTTGACAACTTCCAAGGCACTTATGTGCGACCACCGGATGCTGATGACTTGAGCCATATAACTCAGCAACCAGGGGAATCGGCCAGGAAATTCTGGACCCGATTCCTCACTAAGAAGAACCAAATTGTCGACTGTCCGGATGCAGAGGCCTTAGCGGCATTTAAGCATAATATCCGTGATGAGTGGCTCACCCGGCACCTCGGCTAGGAGAAGCCGAAGTCTATGGCAGCACTCACGACACTCATGACCCGCTTTTGCACGGGCGAGGATAGCTGGCTGGCTCGCAGCAACAACACATTAAGAAGTCACGGCAGTTCAGAGGCCAAAGATAGTAACGGCAGACCACGTTGCAACAAACACAAGCGCCGCAACAATGGTGACAACGCTGAAGACACGGTAGTCAATGCCGGATTTAGTGGCTCTAAATCTGGTCAGCGGAAGAAGCCGTTCAAAAGAAGCAACCCGGGCCCATCCAGTTTGGACCGCATACTCGATCGCTCGTGTAAAATTCATGGCACCCCCGATAAGCCAGCCAATCACACCAACAGAGAATGCTGGGTGTTCAAGCAGGCCGGCAAATTGAATACCGAAAACAAGGAAAAGGGGCTGCATAGCGACGATGAGGAGAGCCCCGGCCGCCGAACACAGGAGGACAGAAGAAATTTCCTCCCCAAGTAAAAATGGTTAACATGATATACGCAACCCATATTCCCAAGAGGGAACGGAAGTGTGCACTAAGGGACGTCTATGCGATGGAGCCAGTCGCCCCAAAGTTCAACCCATGGTCTTCTTGTCCGATCACTTTCAATCGCAGGGACCACCCCACTAGTATCCGTCATGGCGGTTCTGCTGCATTGGTCCTTGATCCCATCATTGACGGATTTCACCTCACCCGAGTCCTTATGGACGGTGGCAGCAGCCTGAACCTGCTTTATCGAGGATCGGTCGCAAAATGGGTATAGACCCCTCGAGGATCAAACCCACTAAAACCACCTTTAAAGGTGTCATCCCAGGTGTAGAGGCCCGTTGCACGGGCTCAATCACACTAGAAGTGGTCTTCGGATCTCCGGACAACTTCCGAAGCAAGGAGTTAATCTTCAATATCGTCCCGTTCCGCAGTGGCTATCACGCACTACTCGGGCGAACCGCATTTGCCAGATTCAATGCGGTACCGCATTATGCATACCTCAAGCTCAAAATGCCAGGACCTCGTGGGGTTATAACAGTCAATGGAAACACAGAACGCTCACTCCGCACGGAGGAGCACACTGCAGCCCTCGCAGCAGAAGCACAAAGCAGCCTTTTAAGGCAAACCGCCAATTCGGCGATAAATCCCCCGGACACCTTCAAGCGAGTCCGGAATAATCTGCAACAGGATCACCTGGCACGTTCAGAGCTCGCCTAGCAATTCGTCCTCCGTCCTAGTCCCAGTCAAGCGACGAAATATGTGCCGCGCGTACATAATTACGCACTAAAAATACCATGGGCATAGGCGGGGCACGTCGAGCATCGCCCCACAATGCGGCTCAACGCCCGAGGATGTATACCTTTATCATTTCTCTCTTCGGGACCTTACTCTCTGGAAGCCCTTTTCGGCAATCTGATTGCTGGACGCATTACAGGAAGGAAATACCAAGGAAGCAAGAAGCTATGCGGTACAAGGGAATCCCCAGGTGGTCTCTGATAACGATCGAAATACCTGTTTTAAATACCCATCCACAGCTTGCCCTTGGATAGGACATGTCAAATAGTCCTATTTTTTGCTTATTGCACTACTTGTATCCGTACGCTTCGACGTATTATTTAATAACAATGCATAGCGTTAGTCTATTATTGCATTACCTTTTCTTTTTTCCTTATGCGCTTATTTACGACAAATTGCACCCGTACATTACTGAGTACGACCAATACGCCGAGGGCTTCAGTATACCCCATAAATACGGCGTGAGAAGTCCAAACACTTTCGACAGTGCGGCACCCCGAACTTATAGCACTATATGCATCAGCTCTGAATCATGTCTTGGGTCAATAATTGGGTTTTCCCGGCTCCCATGTTTAGGTACCTTACATTCCATAATATCGGCTAAGGTAGCTGGGAGAACTACTGCGATTGTGTCTCGGTTCTTCCGGATGAGCACCTCGATGAAATAAAGCTGACTATCATGATAAGGCGAGAGTTGGTCGCTGTTCGAGAGGTCTCAAATCCTTAAAGACTTTTTTCGCTTGGGCAGCGATCGGCCTTGTCCGACTTAGGCGTATATAAGCGCCCCAAATTGACCTTCGAATACTAGGGGCTTCGCCAAAATTTAAAATTGTGAACTTCTATGGCTAAGTGAGAGTGATAAAGCCTTATAGTCCGATTATGCGGTTCGTTGTCTGAACACCTCCTCCGAAGGACCCAAAATTGGGATAAAGAGTGCTCGGGTTTATCCGAACACCTCGATACTAGTTACATGGGGGCGAGAAGCCGACGATCGCCAACTCTCAGATTTTATAAACGGCCGCACAGAAGGTACTATTTTAAATTCACAAGCGTTGCATAGCGCAAATGAACTCGTTTCATATTACAGGATCCCATGAGTACATTTATTCAAATATTACATCCTTAGCACACTCATCCGCCACAAGGCGAGCACCCTTCAGGAAACTTTCATAAAACTTTTCGGGGTGGCGACTTGCCCTCCGGTAGCCCCTCCTTCGCCAGCTTTTCAGCGTCTAGCTTCGCCCAGTGCACCTTCGCCCGGGCAAAAGCCCTGCATGCACCCTCGATGCAGATGGATCGCTTTATGACTTCAAATCATGGGCAGGCATTCGCAAGCCGCCTCACCAGACCAAAGTAGCTACCAGGAAGGGGCTCGCGAGGCCACATCCGGACTATAAGACCCCTCATGGCCTGTTCGGACGCCTTGTGAAGCTCGACCAGTTGCTTCAACTGGTCGCTCAAGGGCATTGGGTGTTCGGTCCCAGTATACTGAGACCAGAACAATTTCTCCGTCGAGCTCCCCTCCTCGGCCCGGTAGAACTCCATGACATCGACACCTGCGAGGTAGATCTGCGAGCGCTCTGGAGAGCTCGAACTCGGGTAAGTAAAAAGAAAGTTTCCTTCACATGCTTGCTTTGCATAATGAATGCCTTACCCTCTGCTATCTTCTTAACCGCCTCAATCTCCTGGAGGGCCTTTTGGGCTTCGGCCTTGGCATGTTGTGCGCTTTCGAGGGCCTTCGCAAGCTCGGACCCTTGCGTCTTAGAGTCCAGCTCCAAGGCCTCGTGTTTCTTGACGAGAGCCTGGAGCTCTTGCTGCACCTTGCCTACTCGGGCCTCTTGTTTCTGTCGCTCGATGCGCTCCTTGGCCGCTTTGTCTTTGGCCTCGGATAACGCCTTCTGCAGGGCTGCCACTTTGGTCGTGGTGCCTAGCAAAATCCATGACGATCCTATTATTCTAAAACCAAATTTTTCTTTATCAATATACAGACGAGGTATTACTTACCTTTGTTCTCTTCGAGCTGCCTCTTGGTAAGGCCAGGCTCTTCCTTGGACCGCTCAAGGTCCCGCTTCAGTGCGGTGACCTCCGCAGTACGTGTGGCAGCGGCTAGCAGTGAAGCATCCATATGCACATAGACATATTCCGGTTAGACTCCTGCGGTTATTATTTGATCCTCTATTCGGCCTTCCTTCGCGAATGCCAAACAGAGCATCAGGGGCTACTGTCTATGCGGTAACATTCTCTTATATTCTGGTTACTTACCTCAAAGCCTGTTAGGAGGCTCGCATAGGCTTCAGTCAGTCTGCTCTTGGCGTACTAAACCTTCTTGACCACCGCACTCATAATAGTGTGGTGCTCTTCGTCAATGGAAGCGTCGCGAAGCACTTCCAGCAAGTTGTCTGATGCCTCTGGATGAACAGAGGCCATCGGCACAGACGGCTTGCCCCCCTTAGCAAGGGCTCGCCGGACATAATCCGGAACCATTGGAGGTTCCGGCGCCGTATTCGGCTTGGGGCTAGACTTGCTGCCCCCGGCGTTAGGGCCCAAAGGAGTCTTGCCCCTCGTGCGCCCAGCGCCTGGAATGTCGCCTTGAAGCGCCTCCAAAACTGTCTCCCCTTGGTTCAGTCCCCTTTGAGACAACACCTCGGCGTCGTCCATAGGGCGGGGGGAGGAGGCGGTCGGGAGTGAATCGCTGTTCATATCCGACGGGCCCAAAGAATCATCTAACGAAGATACGTTGATGTGGGCTCGGGATGGGCTGCATAATCATGCGCGGCGTGAAAAGAAACAGTACAATAAGACGTACCAAGAATTGTTAGGGTATCCGGATACTCACGACTTCGCCAGGGGCTTGTCTCGGCAACCCACTCGTCGCGAAAGCGGCCGTCGTGGAGCAGTCCGGGAGGAGGGTCCTTCCCTTCTTGGACCCTTCGGCCTCCCCTGATGGGGCGTCCTTCCTTTTCTTGCCCCCCCCCCCCGGCTGGGGGGAGAACTTTCCTATTCTTCCTCCTCGTTTTCGTGGGAGGAGTGCACCTCGGTGTTTTCGGACGACGAGTCCGATATAACCTTGCGCCAAAGACCCTTCCCGGTCCCGTGGCCTTCTTCTCTGGCACCTCATAAGGCGCCGGAACCAGCATCTCCGTTAGGAGAGCATCTGCTGGATCTTCATGCGAGAGCGGACAATCGATCGCTCACTGCCGCTACCCGATCTGTTAAATGGCATGGAGGCTTAGATCCCGTCTTGGCAGTTATCTTTGAGAAAAGAACATCTTATGAGATGTAAAAGGCTTACCGGATTGGCAGGACGCTTTGCACGGAGTCCGCGGTCCTCGTTAAGGGGAGGAGGTACCTCGGCGCCCTTGAACAGCACCCTCCAGACATCCTTGTGCGTCGTGTTGAAGAGCTCTCGTAGCGTCTGGTGCTCGGCCGGGTCGAACTCCCACAAATTGAATGCCCGTCTTTGACACGGGAGGATCCGGCGGAAGAGCATGACTTGGACCACGTTGACGAGCTTGATTTTCTTGCTCATCATGTTTATGACACAGGTCTGGAGTCCGGTTATCTCTACCGAGGAACCCCAGGATAGGCCCTTCTCTTTCCAGGAGGTGAGCCGCATAGGGATTCCGGGTCGAAATTTGGGGGCCGCCACCTAGTTGGTGTCGCGCGGCTCGGTGATGTAGAACCACCCCGATTGCCACCCCTTTATGGTCTCCACATAGGAGCCTTCGAGCCAGATGACGTAAGGCATTTTGCCCACCATGGCGCCTCCGCACTCCGCTTGCTGGCCGACCACCACCTTCGGTTTAACGTTGAAGGTCTTAAGCCACAGACCGAAGTGGGGCTTGATGCGGAGGAAGGCCTCGCACACGACGATAAACGCCGAGATGTTGAGGATCAAATTGGGGGCCAGATCGTGAAAATCCAGCCCGTAGTAGAACATGAGCCCGCGGACAAACGGGTGGAGGGGGAATCCAGTCCGCGGACGAAGTGGGTAAGGAAAACCACCCTCTCATGGGGTTCTGGAGTAGGAACGATCTGCCCCGCATATGGCAGCCGGTGTGCGATATCCGCGGCCAGATATCCTGCTCCCCGTAGCTTTGTGATGTTCTCCTCCGTAACGGAGGAGACCATCCACCTGCCTCCTGCTCCAGACATGCTTGGAGTCGTTTGAGGAGGAAATGCGAACTTGGGTGCTGGAGCTCGAGTGCGCAAGAATGGATGAGCAAGGAGGAAGAGGGCGTGGGTAAAAAGACGAATCCTTGTCCCTTTATAAGGGCGGAAGAAACTATATAGCTCCCCACCTGCCTGGTAAAATTCGCTTATTCCCCAAGCACCGTAATTGATGGCGCGGTTGGGTTACCCACACCCGTATTGATGAGAATCCCGTGATAAGGGGACACGATCTCTGCTTTGACAAGACGTGCCAAGAAAACCGCCTCGCAATGTGTGCAATAGCTGGTTGAGAAAAACGGTTCAAATAATGACCGGGCCGTGGTATGATGTCATGCTGCCAAATGTGTCAGCGGATTAGATTTGTGGAAATATTATTCTCTCTACGGTGGTATGTGGAATTTGTTTTTCAGAGCCGGACACTATCCTTGTGTTCAAAAAATTCTATGGAATATTTGGAGGAGGAACCCGCCTTGCAATGTCGAAGACAATCTGCGCGCCAGACTCATCGTCATTGAAGCCTGGTTCAGGGGCTACTCAGGGAGTCCTGGATTAGGGGGTCCTTGGACAGCTGGACTATATCCCTTAGCCAGACTGTTGGACTATGAAGATACAAGATTGAAGACTTCTTCCCGTGTCCGGATGGGACTCTCCTTGGCGTGGAAGGCAAGCTTGCAATCTGGATATGTAGATCTCCTCCTTGTAACCGACTCTGTAACCCTAGCCCCTCCGGTGTCTATATAAACCGGAGGGTTTAGTCCAAATGGGGCGACAACAATCATACCATAGGCTAGCTTCAAGGGTTTAGCCTCTACGATCTCGTGGTAGATCAACTCTTGTAATACTCATATCATCAAGATCAATCAAGCGAGGAAGTAGGGTATTACCTCCATCAAGAGGCCCGAACACAGGTAAACATCGTGTCCCCCGCCTCCTGTTACCATCAGCCTTAGACGCACAGTTCGGGACCCCCTACCCGAGATCCGCCGGTTTTGACACCGACAAGGAGCGCGCCTACCCCCTGGGCGCGTCCTCCACCCTCGTGGGCCCCTCGTAGCTCCACCAACCTACTTCTTCCTCCTATATATACCTACGTGCCCCCAAAACATCAGAGACGGAGCCAAAACCCTATTTCCACCACCGCAACCTTCTGTACCGTGAGATGCCATCTTGGGGCCTTTTCCGGCGCTCCGCCGGAGGGGGCATTGATCATGGAGGGCTTCTAAATCAACACCATAGCCTCTCCGATGATGTGTGAGTAGTTTACCTCAGACCTTCGGGTCCATAGTTATTAGCTAGATGGCTTCTTCTCTCTCTTTGGGTCTCAATACAAAGTTCTCCGAGATTCTCTTAGAGATCTATTTGATGTAACTCTTCTGTTGCAGTGTGTTTGTCAAGATCCGATGAATTGTGGGTTTATGATCAAGATTATCTATGAACAATATTTGCATCTCCTCTGAATTTTTTTATGTATGATTGGTTATCTTTGCAAGTCTCTTCGAATTATCAGTTTGGTTTGGCCTACTACATTGATCTTTCTTGCAATGGGAGAAGTGCTTAGCTTTGGGTTCAGTCTTGCGGTGCTCGATCCCAGTGACAGTAGGGGAAACGACACGTATTGTATTGTTGCCATCGAGGATAAAAAGATGGGTTCTATATCATATTGCATGAGTTTATCCCTCTACATCATGTCATCTTGCTTAAAGTGTTATTCTGTTCTTATGAACTTAATACTCTAGATGCATGCTGGATAGTGGTCGATGTGTGGAGTAATAGTAGTAGATGCAGGCAGGAGTCAGTCTACTTGTCATGGACGTGATGCCTATATACATGATCATACCTAGATATTCTCATAACTATGCTCAATTCTATCAATTGATCGACAATAATGTGTTCACCCACCGTAATACTTATGCTATCTTGAGAGAAGCCACTAGTGAAACCTATGGCCCCCGGGTCTATTTTCCATCATATTAATTTCCCGTCAACAAGCTATTTCTGGCGCCGTTTATTTTGCTTTCTTTACTTTTACTCTTTATCATAAAAATACCAAAAATATCATCTTATCATCTCTATCAGATCTCACTCTCGTAAGTGACCGTGAAGGGATTGACAACCCCTTTATCGTGTTGGTTGCGAGGTTCTTATTCGTTTGTGTAGGTGCGTGAGACTTGAGCATGGTCTCCTACTGGATTGATACCTTGGTTCTCAAAAGCTTAGGGAAACACTTACGCTACTTTACTGCATCACCTTTTCCTCTTCAAGGGAAAACCAACGCAGTGCTCAAGAGGTAGCAGTTTACAAAGCATGGGTCGTGTCTAGCCTCCACTACAAGAAATATGTCAACTTGTGACCACCACTATTGGTCACTGAAAGGTCACAAATTTCCATTTCGACCTTTTGTGACCAAAACAGAAGGTCAAAAGCTGGGCGTCAGAACTGACTATAGCGACCTTTCTTACGGAATGGTCAAAGACATTTCTGACCAAAATATTCCTCTTGTGGCGTTTTGGTCACTAGCAACCCTCCCTGTGCCACGTAGGCATCCAGCTGTGTGGTGTCGACGTGGCACAAGATTCAGCCGGTCCAATTGGGCGTTTTACATGGGCCGAGCCCATTAATTCGACCTTTCTATATATTTTTTCATGTCAATTTTGGTCGATTTCATGGGCCTAGCCCAACATTATAGCCTTTTTATTTTTGGGCGTAGCCTTTGTTTCTCATTTTTTAACGCATGCCAATTGTCAAATTCTCGTAATTGGGTCCCAAATGTGACGTTCTAGTTTGTGAGACCCTCTTGTCAAGGTCATGTTCTTTCATATTTCAATATGCAAATACGTAAAATGCAGACACAATATTTCAAATAACAAAGCAGGAAGCAATCTGCTACATCATATAACATACATAAAAATGTGATCAACATCAAGTTTACAATTAGATAACACAAATACAGCCCAAGTGTATCAGCCCAAGTCTATCACAGAGCCCTACAAGTTCTGCTACATCATATAACACACAAATAGGATCAGCTCCCGAACTAGCACACGTACAAGTTACGCTACAAGGAGTTCGTGACTCCCGAACTAGCTCAATGAGGTAAAACTATGCTTCATCCAACTTCTTTGTCTGAATGAAATGCCAAAGCATCGCACATTGTACATGGCTAATGGGCGTGAGTTTTGGTGAGGATGATCAGTTACTAAGAAGACCGTTTTCACAAATTTTCAGCTCAAAAGGAGGAGCCTAGGTGGTACTTGCTTTGCAAACCACCACCTTTGGACATAAATCTGAATGTTGAAGCTCGGCTCAAAATAATGAATGGATTGAGCTGGCATTTGGTGGAGGATGGTTATTTGGGCATAGGAAAGCCTTGTAGAAAATGGATACTATTTGGACATGCCAAAGTGGTACTTCCTTCACAAATTGTTCCTCTGAGCAGAATAGGAAAATGAATATTTTGAATTATTTTGAACTAGGCAAGGAAGGTTTTTACATATTTGACGAAGATATGACCCAAAGAATTTATGAGATTTTTTGGGAATTTTGGGAATGATAGAAATATAGGTTGCTTCACAACCTAGGGCAAAACTGCCACATGGACATGACACATAGGCAAAAGCGATGAGGTGGCGCCTAGTCATAGCAACCCACCACAATTTACAAGGCTATGACCATCTATATTGGTCGTTAACAACTAGAAATAAGGCAATGGACTAAGCTGTTAGCTTTATGACCATTTCATGTAAGGAAATTATGACCTTCGACCAAAATGGTCGCAATGGTTTAGGGTTTGGAGCCCTCGAATAGCTTTTGACCAATTGGTCTCAAATGGTCATAAATCTATGACCAATTCTTCCAGGGTCACTGACAGAAGGTCATAAGTTGACATATTTCTTGTAGTGCTCATTCAACTTGACCACCCATACAATTCCGATGGATGACGAATGTTTCAACAAATTGGTAGCTGAGGAATTGAGCTACGATGCTGCTAAGTTGGCCATTGAAGCCGACACACTATGTTGCAAGTTAAACGACGAACAAACAAGTATACATCATGAAGTAGTATCTGCAGTTTATGGAGATAAGGGTGGTGTTTACTTTGTTTCTGGATGTGGAGGTTCTGGTAAAACATTTTGACAAAATTCTATCATTGCTACACTTAGGTCTCAGTATCGTGTTGTCCTTGTTGTGGCTTCATCTGGTGTTGCATCTTTGCTACTCCCTGGAGGACGAACTGGTCATTCAAGGTTTAAAGTTCCGCTCGATGTTAACGAGTGTTCCCAGTGTTCCATTTCTAGAAGCTCGATGCTCGGTGGTCTGTGTCAGCAGGCGTCTCTTATTCTATGGGACGAGACTCCAATGACTAGCCGTCTATGTTTTGAAGCTTTGGATAGAACATTGAGAGATGTTTTATCTATCCGTAATGAAAATAATGGCATGTTGTCGTTTGGAGGGAAGTAATGCTATTAGGCGGTGATTTTAGGCAAATTTTGCCTGTCGTGGAGGCGGTACGAAAGAGGATATGATTGATGTATCATTGATTTCTTCTCCACTTTGGCCATGCATTCAAGTTTGTAAACTTCATACAAATATGTGGCTTTGCAATCCTATGCTATCTTGCCAAGCACGTGTAGAGCTGGCAATGTTTTCTGGTTGGGTACAAAGTATTGGTGATGATTTCGTTACAATGCATTCTAAGGGTGATGATTCTTCTCCATCATGGATCCCTGAAGATATGTTGTTGTTTCCCACAATAGATCATATGGAAGCTGTTGTGGACAACGTATACGATATGTTCTATTTGAAGTATAATTATGCTGATTATTTATCATGTCGTGCTATTGTTTGTCCGACCAATTCAGTTGTGGATAAAATAAATGATGTTGTCTTTAAGCGTGTACCTGGAGTTTCTACGGACTGGTTAAGTTATGATTCTATATCAAAATCTATGGATCCCGTCGATGAAGTGGAACTATTCTATCCTCCCGAAGTATTGAACTCTATTACTATAAATAATTTTCCTCATCATTAGATCTCTCTCAAAGTTGGAGTTCCTATTATGCTTCTCAGGAATATTAATCAATCATTGGGTTTGTGCAATGGAACACGACTGATTATTACTCGACTGGGTGACAGGGTTCTAGAAGGAGAAATTTTCACTGATTCTAACAAAGGGCAACGCGTATGCTTTCCTCGTATAGTTTTAAACTTGGCGGGATCTAAGTGGCCTTTTACACTTCGACGGTGTCAATTTCCAATAAGGTTGTGCTATGATATGACGATCAATAAGAGCCAAGGGCAGACTTTATCTAAGATATGCGTATATTTACAAGAGCTGGTATTTTCGCATGGGCAACTGTATGTTGCAGTATCACGTGTTACTTCACGCAGTGGTCTCAAGTTCTTGATTGAGGATGATCATGGATGTCCATCTTTTGAGACTAGGAATGTAGTTTATAGAGAGATTATCCTAAGACTGTAGATGACAGTTAGTGTGACACGTATTATGTAGTGTAGTGATTTTGGTGGACCAACCTGTAAACAACATGCGTGTACTAGCTGAACCAGCATATATATGAAGTTGTGATCTATGTAATATATGGTTGTTGGATCAACCTTATTTTGGTTACAAATAAAACAAGATAACAGGAAATTATAACCGCATAGTATCGACGGGCGCGGCGTGCCGCCGCGCGGGAATGGGCTAGTAAAACTTGTACAAAAACATCACAAATACGTAGCAAAAAAAGGTATGGGAAAATATAGTAGTAGCGCTCTTTAGCGGGAATGGGCTACTGCTAAAGCACTTGGCAGTAGCGCTACGCGTGTCAAAATGCGCTACTGCTAAACTTTAGTTATAGTGTCGTATCAGTAGCACGGGTACCCGCGCTACTGATACACCAAATACCAGCGCTACTGCTAGGCTTTTTCCTAGTAGTGAATTAGGGTTGGAGGACTCCCGAGGGGCCCACAAGCACTCAGGGCACCCCCTGGGGCGCGCCTGGCAGGCTTGTGGCCTCCTCGACCATCTTCTGACCTCCTCTCTAAGCTCCGTGGATCTCTTCTGGTCCAAGAAAAATCATCGTAAAGTTTTATTCCGTTTGGACTCTGTTTGATATTCTCTTTCTATAAAACTCAAAAACAAGGAAAAACAAAAACTGGCACTAGGCTCTAGGTTAATAGGTTAGTCCCAAAAATAATTTAAAATAGCGTATTAATGCATATAAAACATCCAAAACAGATAATATAATAGCATGAAATAAAAAAAATTATAGATACGTTGGAGACGTAATAATGTCACCAAAGATTCCATCTAAAAATAAAATTTAAAATATTTTGTAGCTCAAACCGTCGTCCCATTTGATAAATGTTTTCACATAAAAGATATGTCATGAAGAGACCTTCGAATCTAGATCCCATGTCGGTATGTTTCGACAGCATTTTTTTGTCAAAAGTTATCAGTTCCAGGCTAAGTAAATTATCACGTCTATGATACATAAGTTGCCATCTTATTTGTATAGAAATTATTGAGGCATAAAAGTGGTCCTCCAATTCTCACCACATGGAAATGAATTAGAAGACCAAAAAGTTGATGTCGTCCTTGATTCCCCTTTATTTTGGAACTTCAAAATATTTTGTAGCTTAGACCGTTGGTCTGATCGAAAGATCGTTTTCACATAAAAAACGTCTCGAAGAGAGCATCAAAACTAGATCCTATATTGATTTATTCAGACAACTTTTATTTCGGATCCAAAGTTACACTTCTGGGCTAAGTAAGGTATCACGCATGAGCTACATATGTTACCATGTTGTTTACACATATATGACCGGGGCATAAACCTTCTAACCTTCTTATCAGCTCGGGTTAAAATTGCTGCGGTGATTGTGCATGAGTTATCACCTATACGATGCGTATAGTGCCAAATTATTTACACGAAAGTTGTCGGGGGTATGCTTTTAAACAACCCCCTCGCCAAAGTTATCAGGACTGACATAAGTTATCAGGTCTGTGATGTGCAAGTTATCATGCTATTCACCCAAAAGTTACCGAGGAGATATTTCATCAACCCCTCCCCCATGCCAAAGTTATCAGGACCGAGGTACATAAGTTATCAGGTCTGTGATATGTGACTTACTATGCTATTCACATAAGGGCAATGCGATCTTCCGGCATAGCTCATACCATTTCCTTTTATGTGCATGTCCATTGTCCACTAATAGTTAGTTTAACTTCAAACAAGTCCCTCCCGCCCTTCTGGTAAAAAATTATCACACCTAAACTAAGCAAATTATCAACTCGGTTGTGCATATATTACCATGTTATTTACCCATGAGTTACCGGGTCAAAGTTATAATCACCGTGTTTGTACATAAGTTATCAGGTCTCCGGTGCGTAATTAACCATGTAATTCACAAAAAAGTTATCGGGGATTGCTACCTCTTGAGCTTGCGTTGGATTTCCCCGAAGAGGAGAGGATAATGCAGCAAAGTAGCATAAGTATTTCCCTCGGTTTTTGAGAACCAAGGTATCAACCCAGTAGGAGGCCACGCGCGAGTCCCTCGTACCTACACAAAACAAATAGCTCCACGCAACAAACGCGATTAGGGGTTGTCAATCCCTTCACGGTCACTTACGAGAGTGAGATCTGGTAGAGATGATAGATAATATTTTTGGTATTTTTGGTATAAATATGCAAGGTAAAATAAAAGGCAAAGTAAAAAAAACAAAGCAATAATAAAGTGATGGAAGATTAATATGATAGAGAATAGACCCGGGGGCCATAGATTTCACTAGTGGCTTCTCTCAAGAGCATAAGTATTTTACGGTGGGTGAACAATTATTGTTGAGCAATTGATGAATTGAGCATAGTTATGAGAGTATCTAGGTATGATCATGTATATAGGCATCACGTCCGAGACAAGTAGACCGACTCCTGCCTGCATCTACTACTATTACTCCACTCATCGACCGCTATCCAACATGCATCTAGAGTATTAAGTTAATGAAAACAGAGTAACGCCTTAAGCAAGATGACATGATGTAGAGGGATAAATTCATGCAATATGATAAAAACCCCATGTTGTTATCCTCGATGGCAACAATGCAATACGTGCCTTGCTGCCCCTTCTGTCACTGGGAAAGGACACCCCAAGATTGAACCCAAAGCTAAGCACTTCTCCCATTGCAAGAACTACCAATCTAGTTGGCATAACCAAACGGATAATTCGAAGAGACTTGCAAAGATAACCAATCATACATAAAAGAATTTAGAAAGATTCAAATATTGCTCATAGATAATCTTGATCATAAACCCACAATTCATCGATCTCAACAAACACACCGCAAAAAGAAGATTACATCGAATAGATCTCCACGAGAGAGGGGGAGAACATTGTATTGAGATCCAAAAAGAGAGAAGAAGCCATCTAGCTACTAACTATGGACCCGAAGGTCTGAGGTAAACTACTCACACTTCATCGGAGAGGCTATGATGATGTAGAAGCCCTCCATGGTGGATTCCCCTTCCGGCAGAGCTCCAGAACAGGCCATGGGATCTCGTGGATACGAAAGTTGCGGCGGTGGAATTAGGTTTTGGCTCCGTGTCGATCGCTCGGGGTAATGAGGTATATATAGGAGGAAGGAGTACGTCGGTGGAGCAACGGGGGCCCACGAGGCAGGGGCGCACCGGGGTAGGCGCGCACCATCGTGGCCACCTCCTGGCTTTCTTGACGGGGGGTCCAAGTCTCCTGGATCATGTTCGTGAGAAAATCGCGTTCCCGAAGGTTTCATTCCGTTTGGACTCCGTTTGATATTTCGTTTCTTCAAACTGAAATAGGCAAAAACAGCAATTCAGGCTGGGCCTCCGGTTAATAGGTTAGTCCCAAAAGTAATATAAAAGTGGAAAATAAAGCCCAATATGGTCCAAAACAGTAGATAATATAGCATGGAGCAATAAAAAATTATAGATACGTTGGAGACGTATCAGGCATCCCCAAGCTTAATTCCTGCTCGTCCTCGAGTACGTAAATGATAAAAAGATAATTTTTTATGCGGAGTGCTTCTTGGCATAATTTCAATGTAATTCTTCTTAATTGTGGTATGAATATTTAGATTCGAAAGATTCAAGACAAAACTTCAATATTGACATAAAAATAATAATACTTCAAGCATACTAGCAAAGCAATCATGTCTTCTCAAAATAACATGGCCAAAGAAAGTTATCCCTACAAAATCATATAGTCTGGCTATGCTCTATCTTCACCACACAAAGTATTTAAATCATGCACAACCCCGATGACAAGCCAAGCAATTGTTTCATACTTCTGACATTCTCAAAACTTTTTCAATCTTCACGCAATACATGAGCGTGAGCCATGGATATAGCACTATATGTGGAATAGAATGGTGGTTGTGGAGAAGACAAAAAGGGAGAAGATAGTCTCACATCAACTAGGCATATCAACGGGCTATGGATATGCCCATCAATAGATATCAATGTGAGTGAGTAGGGATTGCCATGCAACGGATGCACTAGAGCTATAAGTATATGAAAGCTCAACAAAAGAAACTAAGTGGGTGTGCATCCAACTCTCTTGCTCACGAAGACCTAGGGCAATTTGAGGAAGCCCGTCATTGGAATATACAAGCCAAGTTCTATAATGAAAAATTCCCACTAGTATATGAAGGTGACAAAATGAGAGACTCTCTATCATGAAGATCATGGTGCTACCTTGAAGCACAAGTGTGGTAAAAGGATAGTAACATTGTCCCTTCTCTCTTTTTCTCTCATTTTTTTATTTGGGCCTTTTCTCCTTTTTATGGCCTCTTTTCTTTTCTTTTATTTATTTATTTTTCGTCCGAAGTCTCATCCCGACTTGTGGGGGAATCATAGTCTCCATCATCCTTTCCTCACTTGGGACAATGCTCTAAAAACGATGATCATCACACTTTTATTTTTCTTACAACTCAACAATTACAACTCGATACTTAGAACAAAATATGACTCTATGTGTATGCCTCCGGCGGTGTACCGGGATATGCAATGATTCATGAGTGACATGTATGAAAGAATTATGAACGGTGGCTTTGCCACAAATACGATGTCAACTACATGATCATGCTAAGCAATATGACAATGATGGAGCGTGTCATAATAAACATAACGGTGGAAAGTTGCATGGCAATATATCTCGGAGTGGCTATGGAAATGCCATAATAGGTAGGTATGGTGGCTGTTTTGAGGAAGGTATATGTTGGGTGTATGATACCGGCGAAAAGTGTGCGGTATTAGAAAGGCTAGCAATGGTGGAAGGGTGAGAGTGCGTATACTTATTGCAAAGATCTACAAGTTATCAAAGAAAAGTATTACACGCATGCTCCTAGGGGGATAGATTGGTAGGAAAAGACCATCGCTTGTCCCCGACCGCCACTCATAAGGAAGACAATCAATAAATAAATCATGCTCCGACTTCATCACATAACGGTTCACCATACGTGCATGCTACGAGAATCACAAATTTTAACACAAGTATTCCTCAATTTCACAACTAATCAACTAGCATGACTCTAATATTACTACCTCCATATCTCAAAACAATTATCAAGCATCAAACTTTTCTTAGTATTCAACGCACTCAAAAGAAAGTTTTACAAATCTTGAATAGCAAGCATATTATTATTATTAAGCAAATTACCATGCTATTTAAGGCTCTCAAAATAATCTAAGTGAAGCATGAGAGATCAATGGTTTCTATAAAACAAATCCACCACCGTGCTCTAAAAGATATAAGTGAAGCACTAGAGCAAAACTACATAGCTCAAAAGATATAAATGAAGCACATAGAGTATTCTAACAAATTCCAAATCATGTATGGCTCTCTCAAAAGGTGTGTACATCAAGGATGATTGTGGTAAACTAAAAAGCAAAGACGCAAATAATACAAGACGCTCTGTTGGGGATACTACCATTGGGTGTAAACCGGCCAGGACAGGCCGGATTAACTTCATCAGTAGTTGAGTATGTTAAAGCCCAAGTAGGCATATGAGGGGTTAAGGCCCATAGCCAGTTTAAGGCCTGTAGTCGTAAACCGCGCCAAGATGTAGCTTGTTGTAAGTTAGAATAGCAGAGACCGAGCGGATACATCTATGAACCGCGCGGGACTCTATGAACCGACGGGCGCCACCCGTGTATATAAGGGGACGACCCGGTGGCGGTTCAAGGACAACAGACAACAACTCGAGACTTAGGCGAAGCTTGTTTGCTCCCTAGTCGTCGAACCCCCATCAATTCCATCACAACTAGACGTAGGCTTTTACCTTCATCGAAGGGGCCGAACTAGTATAAACTCTCTTGCGCCCTTGTGTCCGCTTTAACCCTTCAAGCTAACCCGTAGCGATGGCTCCACGACTAAGTCCTTTCATGAGGACATCTGCCGTGACAAAACCACGACAG
This sequence comes from Aegilops longissima, assembly GCA_021605205.1. Classification (NCBI taxonomy): domain Eukaryota; kingdom Viridiplantae; phylum Streptophyta; class Magnoliopsida; order Poales; family Poaceae; genus Aegilops; species Aegilops longissima. Next base: position 164,601,852 of record CM038678.1, read on the forward strand.
TTGGCGCCCACCGTGGGGCTATCGCACGATGGTTTCAAGTTCTTGGAGGGCAACTTCAAAGGGCTCAAGGGTTACGCTGTGGGGCGGATGACCAAGAGTCGTCGCGGCAAGCTCTACATCGACGATGCAGGCTGGGGCCCCGTGGCCGGCTCGATTGAGTACGGGTACCGGGTCCCCTTCGGTGGCATACACGTCTTCATCGGCAAGATCGGTGAACCGGGCCCTGAGCCAGACATCTGCACCGACATCATCGAAGCGGCAAAGATGCGAGATCTGCCCAGTTAAACCGCCGTGAAGCGTGCCTTCGGGAGTCATCCACGGAGGAGAATATGAGGGTGGAATGGAATCGTAGTGAGACCGCTCGCTTATTCCGCGACGAGTCCTCAACCGGAGAAACTGAATCATTGTATCAGTTACAAGACGACCGGATTGGGGGCTATTCCGATGGTGACAGTATTCCGGACCCTTCTGATCTGCCCAACCGGGTTAGGATATTCATGGCCGGGACACAGGCGGCGGTTCACTCTTCGACCGCAGCAGCAATGTTCTCCGGGTCAGCGGCGGCGGCGGCGGCCGGGGCAGGAGGCCCTGTGCACCCGCCGGCTCAAGTCTTATCTAATATGTTTGATGCATTGGTTGCGCTTATGGCGGAGGCTAACCCGGCGGATCAGGACGCCCACAACGCGGAAATTGCAAAGGTGAGGGAACAGATCACCCAGGCCAAGGCTGACCTAGCAGCCAAGAACAACAGGATGGCCGCAGAGCGGGCCGCTTTGGATGCGCAGGCCTATAAGCTTATGTTGGACCAGAATGCGTCGCATGAAGTCTTGAAAAGGAAGCATCGGTCCCCCTGCCTACGGTTTTCGACGCCAGAAACCTCTTTAACACCCCAGGGGCAGGAACTAGTAACCCGCCAGTGATAAACCGGGCGGAGGCGCCCGGGCCGGGTGCGCCAGTTCAGCCTCGACTGATGGAGCCGCCTCGATAGAGCAATGTCATGCCTCAGCCTGTCCAGACACGTCCAGGTCATTATTCCAATCCAATGGACAATCTTATCACCGCCGCTTCACGGTTGGAGGCCATTCCAACTGAAGGCGATTCTCCGCAAGCGGTGGAGACGCGCCGGGTTAAGGAGCTTCTTCGAACAGCCTTGGTTCAGCAGGAAGCGTATTCATACAGTCGTGACCGAATTCATTCCACCCCGCCCGAGCCGGAGTTACAAGAAGCGGATGGATGAACCAGCCAGATTCGAGAATGCACGGAACCGTGAAGCGCCCCGTGGCAATAACCCGGCGGGTGATGCTCAGGAAGTGGTGGACCAGGCCCGAGCACGCAGGGACGCCGAGTTAGCAGCGCAACATGAGGCTCGTCAGCTTACGCCGGTTCATCCAACCACCTCGATCGAGCCAGGAGTTACTTCTAGTTCTTTGGGAGTGCCTTGTCTTGTCCCCGCTTTACGCAATGTGCGCCTGCCCAAGGATTTCAAGGGCCCACGCAAGGTGCCGAATTACACTGCCGATTTGTCTCCAGAAGCATGGGTGGAGAGCTATGAGATGGCCATGGAGATTCTTGACGTAGATGAAGCGGCGTGTGCAAAGTATTTCACCATGATGCTTGAAGGACAGCCCGTATTTGGTTAAAGAGCTTACCAGCCAATTCTATCAGTTCATGGGCCCGATTATGCAGCCCGGTTTATCCAGAATTTCAAGGATACGTAAGCAGCCCATGTCGATTGTGGACTTAGCGGCTGTGTCCAGGAGGAAGGAGAGTCAACAACCCAAAGGTGCGCCGAAGTTCGAAATTTTGCACTCATCGCATCAGATAACGCCGACTCATGGTTATAACCTTGGAAAGCAACCGCGGTTTAAGCCTCGAAGTTGAAATTGGGACGGATGAAGCGCCATTGTAACGATATGGGGACCCTCATGACTGCGTTAGTGAAGTATGTTGATTCTGATAGTACCAAGGATCCCGAGTCTGATGATGACAAGACAGGGAAGGGAAACAAGAGCAGCAACTCCAAAGGGCAGCAACACAACCCGGCAGGTCATGGTAACGGAGGCAAGCGTAAGGCGGATGGCAGCATGGACTTTGTGGCTAATACTAGCGCGCAGGACAAGGGCCAGCGGCGGAAGGGTAAACCGCCGAATCGTGGTGGAGCTTCAAATCCCAACCCGGACCGCCTGACCTATTTATTAAACCAGCCCTATCCAAAGCACGGGACGAAGGAGACGCCAGCCAACCACCTTTGGAAGGATTGCTATATTATGCAGGAGTTCAAAAATTCTAATGCTTTCTGGTATGACCACGGATCAGGTGGTGGCTCAGGACCCGGATTCCATGGGTCGGGTCATGGTGGAGGAAACGCCGGTTCAGGCTTCAATGGTGATCAGGGTGGACATAACAATCAAGGTAATCAAAATAGCCAGGGTGGTTACAACCAGCAGCAGCAGTCGGGTTATCAGAGCAATCCAAAGCAGTTGAATAGCGGGCAATATCATGTATTCACTACTAGCTTGGATAAGCGAGACTGGAAGCTTCACAAGCGAGCGGTGAATTCTGTTGAACCGGCCGTGCCCCGTTATTTACGCTGGTCCGAACAGCCAATCATATGGAGCAGAGAGGATCACCCTCCCCGGGTTGATAATCCAGGACAGCTAGCGTTGGTGGTGGCACCTCAGGTGGGAGGTTATAAGTTCACAAAGGTGCTCATGGATGGAGGAAGCAGTATTAATATCTTATACTATGAGACCTTCCGCCGTATGGGGCTAACAGATAAGAATCTTAAACCGTCCAATACGGTATTCCATGGTGTGGTACCTGGTAAGTCAGCATATCCTGTTGGCAAGATAGCTCTGGAAGTGGCCTTTGGAGATGATCATGATTCCATGTCACAGACATTGACTTTTGAGGTGGTGAAGATCCGGAGCCCATATCATGCTTATTTGGGCGGCCGGCCTACGCCAAATTTATGGCACGGCCCTGTTATGTTTATTTGCAGCTCAAGATGCCGGGTCACAAGGGGACCATAACCGTTCATGGAAGCCGCAAGATTGCTTTGGAGTGTGAAGAAGGTGATGCGGCCTATGTAGAGTCGGTTTGTGCCACGGAGGAGTTGAAGTATTACAAGGATAATGTTGATCCGGCGGACATGACTCCGTTGAAAAAGCCAACCACAGAGCAGGATTCGGCCTTAAAGTTCAAATCGGCGGCTGAGACTAAGCTTTTTGACTTCGTGCCCGTCGATTCGTTCAAACAGTTTAGTATCAGCACCAACTTGGATCCGAAATAGGAAAGCACGCTCATCGTGTTCATCCGTGAGAATCGGGACATTTTTGCATGGAAGCCTTCTGACATGCCAGGTGTACCGAGGGAACTCACGAGCACACTCTTAATGTTGATCCTGGCACAAACCGGTGAAGCGGTTTCCCGTCGGTTCAACGAAGAAAGGTGCAAAGCTATTGAGAGGAGGTGGCGAGGCTCTTAGCGGCTGGCTTTATTGTTGAAGTTTTCCATCCCGAATGGCTGGCTAATCCGGTCTTGGTCCTTAATAAAAGCACTGGCGCATGTGTGTGGATTACAGATCTTAACAAGGCTTGTCCGGCAGATCCTTTTGCCCTCCCGCATCGACCAGATTATTGATGCTCCGCGGGTTGTGAGCGCTTGAGTTTTCTAGATGCATATTCGGTTATCATCGATCAAGATGGCGATTAAGGACCAGGAGAAGACGGCGCTCATAACTCCCTTTGGAGCCTTCGCTATGTATCTATGCCCTTTGGGCTCAAGAGTGCCCAGGCAACTTATCAAAGGTGTGTACAGAATTGCCTTCATAAGCAGATCGGTCGTAATGTACATGCCTATGTGGATGATATTGTGGTTAAGTCAAGGGAGAAGGAGACTCTAGTTGATGATTTGAAGGAAACCTTTGATAACCTACGGACATACAAGATGATGCTCAATCCGGCCAAGTGTGTTTTTGGTGTACCGGCAGGCAAGTTATTGGGTTTTCTGGTGTCCAATAGGGGAATTGAGGCTAATCCGGAGAAGATCACAGCTATCACCTCCCTAGCTAATTCGAAATGTATCAATGACGTCCAGCGCTTGGCAGGCCGGATTGCCGCGTTGAGCCGGTTTATCAGCCGCCTCGGTGAGAAGGCGATCCTTTGTATCGATGTCAAGAAAACAGATCACTTTATTCGAGTCCGGCACCGATAAAGCGTTGAGGACTTAAAGCGGCAGTTAGCCAACCCTTTGTCCTTGCTGTCCGATTGACAAAGAACCATTGCTACTATATGTGGCAGCTAATGCTCGTGCAGTCAGCGTAGCTATTGTGGTGGAGCGCAAGGAGGCAGGCAAGGAATATCCGGTTCAGCGTCCGGTTTACTATATCAGCGAGGTGCTTATTGAGTCCAAGCAAAGATACCCACATTGGCAGAAGCTGGTGTATGGAGTTTTCATGGCAAGCCGGAAGCTTAAGCAATACTTCCAGGGGCATCCCATCACAGTGGTCAGCTCTGCTCATTTGGGAGATATAATTCAGAACAGGAGGCAACTGGCCAGATTGCCAAGTGGGCTATAGAGCATGGGTCGCACGGTTTGACATACGTGCCTCGAACGGCGATCAAGTCCCAAGCACTTGTGGATTTCATCAATGATTGGACGGAACTACAAGCACCTGAATAAAAGCCGGATCACACCTATTGGACTATTCATTTTGATGGGTCCAGACAATTGGAGGGCTCGGGGGCTGGAGTTGTATTAACTTCCCCGCGAGGTGATAAGTTCTGTTACGTTCTCCGCTTAATGTTCCCTTGTACTAACAATGCAGCTGAGTATGAAGCTTTACTTCATGGTCTCCGGATGGCTAAGGAAATGAATCTCAGCCGAGTTAAGTGCTTCGGTGACTCGGACCTGGTGGCCCAACAAGTGTCTGGTACTTGGGATTCTAAGGACCCGCTCATGGCAGCATACCGTCGTGAGGTGGATATTATTGCAGGTCACTTCAAAGGATATCAGGTGGATCACGTGGACCGACGGAAGAACAAAGCGGCGGACGCTTTAAGCCGGCTGGGCTCTCAGCGTAAACCGGTCCCGCCTAATGTTTTTTTGGATATCCTGCACAACCCGTCGGTCAAGCTCCCTCGCGAAGAGGATTTGGCTTTTCTGATCCGGAGGCTCAATTGGTGACAGCTCTGCATGTCATTCCAGATTGGACGGTTCCTTACCTTGCGTACATGAACTGGGGCGAGTTACCAGAGGATGAGACGCTGGCCAGGCAGATAATCCGGCGATCCAAGTCCATGACTATTGTCAATGGCGAGTTACATCATTGCAGTGTGTCAGGAGCGTTTCAACATTGTGTGTCGCCGGAGGAAGGCTGTGAGATCTTGCACGAAATCCATGAAGGATATTGTGGTCACCATGCCGGTTCAAAATCTCTGGTGGCCAAGGCGTTTCATCACGGTTTCTATTGGTTGACTGCTCATGCTGATGCGGAGGACCTGGTTAGGCGATGTGATGGCTGTCAGAAGTTTTCAAGATGCGCTCATGTGTCGGCTCAAGAATTGCGGGTTATTCCAATTACTTGGCCGTTTGCGACTTGGGGGCTGGATATGGTTGGGCCTTTCAAATGGTCCAAGGACAAAAAGACCCGCCTTTTGGTGGCGGTTGACAAGTTTACAAAGTGGGTGGAGGCGGAGCCCGTCAGCAAGTGTGATGCAGCCACGGCGGTTCAATTCATTAAAAAGGTGATTTTCCGGTTTGGCTTTCCACACAACATCATTACTGATAATGGTACCAATCTGTCTAAGGGTGCTATGAAGGAGTTCTGTGAACGTGAGCACATCCAGCTTGACGTTTCATCAGTGGCACACCCACAGTCCAATGGCCAAGCAGAGAGGGCTAACCAAGAGATCTTATGAGGTATCAAACCCTGGCTTATGGTTCCTTTGCAGAGGACGCCGGGTTGTTGGGTTGAGGAGTTACCATCGGTATTATGGAGCATCAGTACCACGTCCAACAGATCGACAGGATACACACCGTTCTTCATGGTCTATGGAGCGGAGGCGGTTCTCCCCAGTGATATCCGTCATGATTCGCCTCGTGTAGCAGCTTATGTTGAAGCGGACAATGAGGTAGCACGGCAAGACGCTTTGGACCTGTTGGATGAGGAGCGTGACATCGCAGCTGCCCGTTCGGCGATTTACCAGCAGGATCTTCGTCGCTATCACAGTCGCCGAGTTAGAACCAGAACCTTTCAAGAAGGAGATTTGGTGCTCCGGCTCATCCAAGACCAAACTAATATGCACAAGCTATCCCCACCTTGGGAGGGACCTTTTGTGGTCAGCAAGAATCTGCACAACGGGTCGTACTATCTGATCGATATTCGAGAGCATAAAGACTCACGTACATCAGAGGAGGAGACCAACATGCCGTGGAACATAGCTCATCTTTTTTTTTTGACAGAAAGACTGTAAGGGAACCCCTTACAGTATAATTGGTGCAACAAACCCAAATTGCAAGTACCAAGCCTTGAACCTGGGTGGGTGGGAAGGCATCAGCCCCTTCCCACCAATAGCTCATCTTTGGCCCTACTATACTTGAACCATAGGCTCTACTTATGTACATATTATGACAATGTATATATTATGATCAATACAATAAACCGGAGCCCTAGCTAAAGCGGGGTCTCCGTTATTTTTACATCATGTGTGGTTACACGAAGTTTTTATCTTAAAGCGGCCTCCGATTTACCCCTTGAGTTAGCTTTTTAACAAGTTTTATATCATATCACTTGGGGGCTTGGTCGTGTCCGAACCAATGCAACACCTTTTGATAGGCGAAAGCCACGGAATCACTTTGGGATTTGGTCACGCCTGAACCAGTCACGCCTCTTGATCGGCCTAAGGCCACAGAATCACTTGGGGGCTTTGGTCGAACCCGAACCATTGCTACACCTCTTGATCGGCGTAATGCCACTGCATCATTTGGGGACCTGGCTGACTTGAACCATAGCTACGCCTATCGGGGGCTTGGTCGTGTCCGACCATGGTAATGCCACTTGATCGACTCAAACAACCTCTTTTCGCAAATGATTTTATTTTGATCGTTGCTTGAAATTCGTTTCTCTTTTTGCATATTTCTCTTGTTGTGTTTTTAACTCGACAATTTTAAACAGCTCGACCGCCGTTGATGTAACACGGTTTATTTTTCATCCGGAGATGCTTTGCCCGGTTTGGTTTTTAATAACATCTTATTATGGAGTAACACCGGCGTTCATCGTAACCCGGAACGGTTTACCTGGTAAACCGGCCTTATATTCACAGGAGCTGTTTTTTCTCCTCCGGCAGAGTGGGTTTTCTAAAACTCCGTTTCAAGTTTGGCACAGCCAACTTCATGCCCTGCGATGGCAGGTATCATATATTCCCATATTTTATCATATGTTTAAATCTAAGGTATTATCTTTGATTTCATAGATATGATGACCCGCCTGGTGATACAACCACAATGGCGTTTTAAGCTTTTTGCTGCAGACAACAGTTTAAGATTGATGATTCAGCAAAAACATAAGTTGCAATAAATATGCACGAAGGCATATCAACACCAAGTGTGGCAACTAGTCTATTACAAGGCAACACGGTGCCCAGATAAGATAATTGTTTTTCTGCATCACATAAGGAAGCATTAATGTAAACCGGCTTCCAGTTCATGCTTGGTCGCCACTTGGCTCGATGGTTGTGGGTCATCTGCGCCGCTTCAACTTCGATTCCCTACCCAATGGGTGGAAATCAACAGTTGTCCAATGATTCCCATTAATGCTTGAATACAGCTTCATCATTGATCAAGAACGACGGTTCAATATCGGGAGGGTAAGTGTGCTTACGGATTGAGGTATAAGGTTCTCCGCTTCAGAATCGGTGCAGCCACTCGCTTATTTTCGCTATCATATTGGGCTTGATAGTGAGACAGATTTGCCTCTTCACCAATTGACAAGCCAAAGGGCGACTTCCGGTTTATAGCTCGGAGATCCTCTTCGCTGAATTCTGTCCCGCCTTCTTTCAAGCTTGGGAAGCCCTGGGCTGCTTCACAGATCAAAATCCGCACCCATGCTTTGGCCCGGATTAAGGCATTTATGGCACCGGTTCTAGCAGCAGATTTCTTTAACTCTTCAACCCGGCAGAAGCATTGACAACCTTTTAATGGTGTCTGGATCAAGGTCGGTGCCGGGTTGTTGTGAGAAGCGATCTTGATGATCCGCTTCGCATCATTATCTGCTTGTTCTATCAATGTATAAGCGGCTTTCAATTTCTTCCGCACATCTGATCCCAAGTGGCCAATACGTGTCCTGTATCATTCAAAGGGTTAGTAAACCGGCAATTACCTGAGAAAGGCATCATTACGTCAGAAATCAAGAAGGCTTACTAAAAAACAGCAGCGGTCATGGCATGCACTTGCCGCTTTACATCGGTCAGTTCATCAACCACCGGTTTGAGTGCAACAAAGATTCTCGCCTTGCTTGAGTCAAAGCGGCCTTTTAGTGGCCCAATCCGCCGCTCCTTGTTGAAACCTTCCTTAAGCTTTTCCATGACGTTTAAAGCACTGGTTAATTCATTTTTGCTTTGGAGGTTTCAGCTTGTCGACTTGAGTTTTCTTGAAGATCGGTGATTTGACTTTCTTTCTTGCTCGATCAGCCTACATACGATAATCATTTGATAAGGGTTAAGGTGCAGAGTTGAAGTACCAACCCCACAACAAGTTATGCCCTTGGTACTTGGGGGCTAATGCATATTTGCTTTCCATCCTACAATTTCTATATAAAGTCCCAAGCTCAATACAAGTATTCAACTTGGCACTTGGGGGCTAATGCCTATTTGCACTGTCCTTGAGTAATGCTGGAATTCTTATGTTATACAAGTCCCGGTTTAACTACATTAAGTTGAACCGGCCCTTGGGGGCTACTTTCCAATAGTACAACTGTGTTCAGGATTATATTGGGAAGTCCCGGTTTAAGTTGACATCTTAAAACCGTCACTTGGGGGCTATTAGAGTTGACAGTTTGCAATGTACAAGTAGAGAGTCATATGGAATTTACCTCATATTTGTCCTTCATCATATTTACCAGACCAGCTTCATAATCACGGCTGGAATATAGTCGGTTCAGATAACTGGAATGAAGATCTTGGGGATTCAGAGCGGCATAAGTAGCCAAATCGGCATTCCATTTGCCTTTACCAAACGCAGTAAATTCATCTTTTGCAGTGTGCTTGGACAAGGCGACATGATTGCCTGGCTCGGAATGACCAAAGCCAGTAATGATAACATCATCATCCTTGGCTTCGCCGGTTTGCACTGGGGTCATCGGTTTATCAGTGTGCTTTGAGGGGCTCGCTGTCTTGTCAGTCTGAACAGGACTGGTGGGTTGATTTAAAGGGCCTGTGGCGCCAACATGTGCTTCTTCAACAAGAACATCATGATCTTGCAATGGTGGGTCGCTCAAAGATATCATCGTGGATGTCTTCTTCAGATTTGGTATTTTGGTCGGTTCAGAGCGCTGCTTTTCTTCGCCACTCTGTCGGTACCGAGCTTTCTTGCTTGGCCTAGGCTTGGCCCCGAAAGGAAAAAGACGGATCAGTCCAATAAACATTGAAAGTGATATATCAAACAGCGTTATTAGGAATATGGCTCACCCAAGCACTTGCCTTGAGTGGTGGGAGCTGGGTGGTGACGACTCACGGAGGAAGAATGAGAGGTCACCGATAATCGGAGTTAGATGGATTAAGTGGTTGATTTAACACAACCTGCTTTAGGATAAGCATTGACGAAACAGTTAGAGACCTCTGAACGGCGTCTCCGAACCGGACTGTTTGGTAAACCGGCAGAGGTAATTACCTGGCCGGTGTGCCGGGTTGCGCGACGAGCTTCATGCTGTTGTGTCTTCATAAGAAAGTTTCGATCCAAATAAGCAAGAGGATGAGAAAATTTAGTTTTCCGGTTTGCCCGACGGATTTTTACTGAAGGTAAACGATTTGAATCGGAAGAAAGGGTGATTACCTCTACAACATCCGCGTGACTGACTTCAGCATCATCCTGGCAATAATCATTATCAATAAGGCGTGTGAAAAATAAACCAAGTGAGTCAAGCTCTACCTCAAGGTCCGGTTACCCACATCATCGCCACCGTGGATCGGAGGAGGCAAGTGGTTCTCTTTCTATGGGCCGGTTTCTTCACGACTCTGGTCTTGGGCCGGGTTGTTTTCTCTGGTTTCTCTTGTGGAGGCTTCTTGCTCCAAAATGGATCATCACCCTGTTTGAAAGATGTTAATATCAACAAAGAGTACTTAAACATAGACAGATTTCATGAGAGCATAAGATATGAGTCTTACGGCTGGCGGTTTGTTAATGGCAGAAAAGGGACACAGGCCGGTTTGAGCGCAAGTGGTTTCCGGTTCATTTAACATCCTCTTGACAGCCTCAGTAACTTCATCGTCTGTCAGGTGGATCTCAATATGCCGTAGAGGGTCTTTTACATCTTCTGTGTATTTGCACATTAAACCGGAGCGCAGGCTTAAGGGTAGTATACTCCAAGATATCCAGCAGAGCAAGGTCAACTCCTGTCAACCCGTTAGCCATGAAGGCCCGGAGCTTGGATAGTTGAGGGGCATATTTGCTTCTCTCCTTAGCAGTCAGTCTTTGAAGGAAGGGATGTGTGTTGCTTAGCCGCTCCGGACGGTAACCCGGCAAAGGATTTTCTCCATCAGGAGAGGTATCTTTGCAGTAAAACCATGTTGAATTCCACTCTTTGGGATGGTTGTGCAGTTTGGCATGAGGGTAAGCGACCTCTTTTCTCTTTTGAATCGCCATACCACCTAACTCAGTGTTGGGACCGTCAGTAAATTCAGTATAACGGTTTAGATGGAAGCAATCTCTGAATAATTCAGTTGTGGGCTCCTCTTGAAAGAACACCTCACAGAGCACTTGAAAGTGACAGATGTTGGTTACGGAATTGGGGCCAATATCTTGTGGACGCAGTTGGAAGTTGGCCAAGACATCCCGATAAAACTTTGAACTGGGCGGACTGAAGCCCCGGGCTAGATGGTCAGCAAAAACAACAACCTCTCCGTCTTTGGGTTCTGGAGTACATTCTGGGCCAGGAACCCTCCAATGAATGACATCTTTTTTGCCTAAAGCGCCGGTGCTGACTAAGTTATCCAGCTGAGTTTCAGTCACCCGAGAAGGGACCCAGTTGCACTCGTACACTTGCTTGGCCATGGTGCAATCTGCAAAGTAGTAATACCGTTCAAGAATATGTTGGGTGGTATACATTGATGCATTCATTGCTAAACCGTAAGAAGTTGCTTATAAACCGGAGTTCGCAAGGTGGCAATACATAGCTAGGAAATCTGGCGGTTCAACAAGGGACTAATGGTATATGCCGAGTTGTCAATTTTTCTACAAAGTTAAACCGCCTGGTCTAAAAAATTGAAGAATCAAGATTGCAGATGAGTGGGTGTGCGAAAACAGGTTTCACAAAATTATGTCACAGTTTTGGATCTGGAGCATGTTCAGAAAAGAAATAAATATTCAAGGTCCAAAAGGGAGCGGCACTGAATCAATGAGCAAGGATACAGGAAGATCTATGGCCTTGAGATGCGCAAGTGACGACGGATGCTAAAAACTACCGCTACGCAGAACAAGGATCTACAGACTTGACTAAGAGTTACCATATGAATAAGAAACAAGCGATGAACGCTGAAGAACGTGGAAACCCTAGAACAAATCTATGGTGAAAAGATAGAACATGTACTAGAGATGAGGAAGAAACGGAAGACCGCCGCGATGCTCTGGTATACTCAGGGTGATGTAGCGGCCAAGGTTGGTGCAGAAGTCGATGGTGGCGGCAGAGCTCCGAAGCTGGGCAGTGCAAGGAAGACGAAGCAGAGGGGCATGAAGGGGAAAAAGAAATGACCCTTCGGTCTTATTTATAGAGCAAGGGACCTGTGTTAGGCGCGAAAATCAAGGGGCCGCGAGTTTGGAAACGGAGTCGTCGCCTCGATTGTCGCAGATCTATCAAATAAAAAAAGAGCATTGTGGATAGCTTTTATGACAGGTGATGTCACGCCGGTTTACGACGACCAGAGAAGATGACATCATGGCGGTTCACCCAATTACACAAAGATGCTGAAGATGAAGTTTTCACTAAGGATTGACATGAACCTGTTCAAATCAATCTGGGCCTAATGTTGGGGATATTACCATTGGGTGTAAACCGGCCAGGACAGGCCGGATTAACTTCATCAGTAGTTGAGTATGTTAAAGCCCAAGTAGGCATATGAGGGCTTAAGGCCCATAGCTAGTTTAAGACCTGTAGCCGTAAACCGGCTTCAGTATGTAGCTTGTATTGTAAGTTAGGAATAGCAGAGACCGAGCCGGATACATCTATGAACCGGCGTCGGGACTCTATGAACCGACGGGCGCCACCCGTGTATATAAGGGGACGACCCGGCGGTGGTTCAAGGACAACAGACAACAACTCGAGACTTAGTCGAAGCTTGTTTGCTCCCTAGTCATCGAACCCCCATCAATTCCATCACAACTAGACGTAGGCTTTTACCTTCATCGAAGGGGCCAAACTAGTATAAACTCTCTTGCGTCCTTGTGTCCGCTCTAACCCCTTCAAGCTAACCCGTAGTGATGGCTCCACGACTAAGTCCTTTCATGAGGACATCTGCCGTGACAAAACCACGACACGCTCCAAGCAAAACACATATCATGTGGTGAACTTCACAACACTAAATTCAACAGAAATCTCATGAGCTCCGTTAGCGAAAGAAAACAAAAGACCACTTAAAGGTACTGTAATGAACTTATTATTTATTTATATTGGTGTTAAACCTACTGTATTTCAACTTCTCTATGGATTATAAACTATTTTACTAGCCATAGATTCATCAAAATAAGCAAATAACACACGAAAAACAGAATCTGTCAAAAACAGAACAGTCTGTAGTAATCTGTAACTAACGCAAACTTGTGGAACTCCAAAAATTAAGTCAAAATAGGACGACCTAGGAATTTTTTTTATTGATCAGCATCAATTGGAATCACTATTTTATCACGTTCTGGTGATTTTTAACAATTGTTTTCGTGAACCGAAAGTTTCTGGAAATTACAGCAAGATCAAATAACTATCATCCAAGAAGATACTATAGGTTTAACTTGGCACAAACACTAATTAAAACATAAAACACATCTAACCAGAGGATTGATCTAAGATTTATTACTAAGCAGCAAGAAAAAAAATTGGGTTGTCTCCCAACAAGCGCTTTTCTTTAAAGCCTTTTTAGCTAGGCATTGATAATTTTAATGATGCTCATATGAAAGAAAAGAATTGAAGCACAAAGAGAGCATCATAAAACATGTGACAAACACACTTAAGTCTAACATACTTCCTATGCATAGGCATATTACAGGCAAACAAATTATCGTAGCAAGCAAAAACTAGCATATGCAAGGAAGCGGAAAGGAACAATAGCAATCTCAACATAACGAGAGGTTATTTAGTAACATGGAAATTTCTATAACCATATTTTCCTCTCTCATAATAATTACATGTAGGATCATAAGAAAATTCAACAATATAGCTATCACATAACATATTCTCAACACGATCCACATGCATGCGAAGTTGACACTCTCCCAAAATAGTGGGATTATCATTAACTAAAGTCATGATTTCTCCAGGCCCACTTTTATCAAAAATTTCATAAGATTGAATGTTATCCAAATATGTGGGATCTAAAGTTGACACTCTTCCAAACCCACTTTCAATATTATTGCAAACACTATTATCAATCTTATATTCATCATGGGGCTTAAATAAATTTTCAAGATCATAAGAAGAATCTCCCCAATCATGACTATTGGACATAGCAAAACTAGCATCCCCAAGCTTAGGGTTTTGCATATTGTTAGCATAATTTACATCAATAGAATTTATAATAAAATAATTGCAATCATGCTTTTTATTCCAGATTTAAGGCAAAACCTTATAAAGATAATCTAGTGCATCCAAATCACTAGGAATCGGTTCATCATAATTGGATCTCTTAAAAAGATTGGCAAGCGGATGAGGATCCATAGATATTAGCTTCTCTGTTTAGGAATAAATACTCAACTATTTCAACCAAACGGGCAAACGATCCAAGTAAGACATCAAGGCAAACGAAAAGACGAACGGAAAAAGGGCGAATAAAACGGCAAGGGTGAAGTGGGGGAGAGGAAAACGAGAGGCAAATGGCAAATAATGTAATGCGAGAGATAAGGGATTTTGATGGGTACTTTGTATGTTGACTTTTGCGTAGACTCCCCAGCAACGGCGCCAGAAATTCTTCTTGCTACTTCTTGAGCTTGCGTTGGATTTCCCCGAAGAGGAGAGGATAATGCAGCAAAGTAGCGTAAGTATTTCCCTCAGTTTTTGAGAACCAAGGTATCAACCCAGTAGGAGGCCACGCGCGAGTCCCTCATACCTACACAAAACAAATAGCTCCACGCAACCAACACGATTAGGGGTTGTCAATCCCTTCATGGTCACTTACGAGAGTGAGATCTGATAGAGATGATAGATAATATTTTTGGTATTTTTGGTATAAAGATGCAAGGCAAAATAAAAGGCAAAGTAAAAAAGCAAAGCAATAATAAAGTGATGGAAGATTAATATGATAGAGAATAGACCCGGGGGCCATAGATTTCACTAGTGGCTTCTCTCAAGAGCATAAGTATTTACGGTGGGTGAACGAATTACTGTTGAGCAATTGACGGAATTGAGCATAGTTATGAGAGTATCTAGGTATGATCATGTATATAGGCATCACGTCCGAGACAAGTAGACCGACTTCTGCCTGCATCTACTACTTTTACTACACTCATCGACCGCTATCCAGCATGCATCTAGAGTATTAAGTTAATGAAAACAGAGTAACGCCTTAAGCAAGATGACATGATGTAGAGGGATAAATTTATGCAATATGATAAAAACCCCATCTTGTTATCCTCGATGGCAACAATACAATACATGCCTTGCTGCCCCTTCTGTCACTGGGAAAGGACATCGCAAGATTGAACCCAAAGCTAAGCACTTCTCCCATTGCAAGAACTACCAATCTAGTTGGCCAAACCAAACGGATAATTCGAAGAGACTTGCAAAGATAACCAATCATACATAAAAGAATTCAGAAAAGATTCAAATATTTCTCATAGATAATCTTGATCATAAACCCACAATTCATCGGTCTCAACAAACACACCGCAAAAATAAGATTACATCGAATAGATCTCCATGAGAGAGGGGGAGAACATTGTATTGAGATCCAAAAAGAGAGAAGAAGCCATCTAGCTACTAACTATGGACCCAAGGTCCGAGGTAAACTACTCACACTTCATCGGAGAGGCTATGATGATGTAGAAGCCCTCCGTGGTGGATTCTTCTACGGAGCTCCTAACAGGCCCCAAGATGGGATCTCGTGGATACGTAAAGTTGCGGCGGTGGAATTAGGTTTTGGCTCCGTGATCGATCGCTCGGGGTACGAGGTATATATAGGAGGAAGGAGTACGTCGGTGGAGCAATGGGGGCCCACGAGGCGGGGCTACTGGGGATAGGGCGCGCCCCACCCTCGTGGCCACCTCCCGCTTTCTTGACGGGGTCCAAGTCTCCGGATCATGTTCGATGAGAAAATCGCATTCCCGAAGGTTTCATTCCGCTTGGACTCGTTTGATATTCCGTTTCTTCAAACTCAAATAGGCAAAAACAGCAATTCGGGCTGGGCCTCCGGTTAATAGGTTAGTCCCAAAAGTAATATAAAATTGGAAAATAAAGCCCAATATGGTCCAAAACAGTAGATAATATAGCATGGAGCAATCAAAAATTATAGATATGTTGGAGACGTATCAGGGATATGTATCTTCAACTTTATTTCCCCGTGTCAAATGTGATCAATGTGTTGCACATAATTATCAGGTCTACTATGCATAAATTACCATGCTATTCACACAGAAGTTATCGAAGGTGTATTACAAATACCCCCATCCCTGTCAAAGTTACCACAGTGGCTGTACGTCAGTTATCAGGTGTGAGATGCATAAATTACCATGCTCTCCACACTAAAATTATTAGGGGTATGTTTTCAACATCCCCCCCCCCACATACACACACACACACAATCAGGGGTATGTTTCAACCAAATTCCCCTCGTAGTCAAAGTTAGCGTGGCTTTTGTATCTAAGTTATCAGGTCCGTGGTTCATATGTACCATCATACTTGCAGAGAAGTTACGAGGTTTATGTTTCCAACAACCTTTTTTTCTAGGGTCAAAGGTATCGTAGTGTTTGTACAAAAGTTATCAGGTCCGCAGAGTGTATATTATCGTGGTGTTTGTACATAAGTTGTCATATATGCGCTCCATATATTATCATGCCATTTGCACATAAGCTACCGGGTTTATCTTTTCAATAACTTTTTCACAAAAGCATGGATGAATAATTTAGAGAGGGTAAATTGGGCTAGAAAGCAATCTTGGTAAAAATATTCTTTTACACTAATAAAAATGGTAAAAAAGGTCAAACATCTTGGTTTGTATTTGGTTTACAATAAGTACAATGTGTCGATCCTAAGACCATACTTTGAATCTGAACATGGAACAAATATTCAACAACTTGGCATATAGACCTCAACTCGTGGCCCAGACACGACATCGATGGTAGACAATGGTATTACATACCTGATAATTTATTTAAAAATACCATGGTAAATTTTAACCCGGACAAAAAAATTAGTTGAAACATACCCCCGGTAGCTTTAGTGTAAAGACCATGATAAGTTACATACTGTAGGCGTGATAGTTTACGTAGTCTATATGTGGTAACTTTTGACCTAAAAAATTCATCGAAACATACTGATATGGGATCTAGTTTCGAAGATGTCGTCGAGACGATTTTTTTATGTGAAAACAAATTTTGAATCCGAGTGATGGTTTGAGCTACAAAATGTTTTAAAGCTTTGAAATAGGAAGAATCTTTTGCTGATGTCATCTTTTTGTATCCTAGCTTCCATGCATGCATGAAATCCTGATCAATGTGTGCTGCATGCATTTCCTCCATGCATGGATGCTATTAGCTAATAGGAAAACGAGAGTTAGATGAGTGATTATTTTTTGCGAATGAAATACTTGTATTAATCAAATCACCAAGTTATTACAGTCATGACGAACTATATCTAGCACCTCATCTGGACATGACCCAATCCAAGTCATGGTTCTGCCATGCACCCTACCAAAACTAGCGAAACTATCACTAGCCTTATTTTGGAATCGAGAAACATGAGTAATACAAGTATGTCTAAAAATAAAAAGGTATCTAATCTCCTTTATCAGGGAAGCATAAACAGAACGATCGACCACTCCACTTGAGATCATAGCAACTACTGATAGTGAATCCATCTCAATGGCTATAGAAAGATCAGAACGCTGAAGTGCTGATGAGATCCCCTCCATGCATCCACATAATTCCGCATCCAATGCGTCCCTACAAGCATATAAAGCTTTGCATGCTGAGAAAATTATATCTCCATTGCAGTTTCGCAGTATCATTCCCGCACCCGCTGCATCACTCGAAACGTACGAGCCGTCTGCATTTTGTTTAACCCATCCCTTACTAGGAGGTAGCCACACTGGAATTTCCGCAGGTGCACTTGCAGGCGCATACGGCTGTTCATAAAATATGATAGCCTTCCCCTCCACCGGATCAATATGGCCATTTAACTTAATACCAATCAGGCTGTCTAGATAGTTTTGAAGAAATCAAACAAATACCTCCTGGGCCGGGGCTGGTTTATGGTGAATTACTTCATTACGAATGTGCCAGCTCCTCCACAAAATCATAAGTAACATGATCCGTTCCAAATCACTCAAGGGATCTAGGGTGTGCAGCAGCCACTCTTTACCAATATTAACCAACAACTCGATTCTTGGCACCTTCCATACTTTTCTCATAGCTAAGTACAGGTCTCTACCAAGCTGACAGCGCACATAGGGATGATAGTTATCCTCTTCCTCAACACCGCATACTGGACACACGCTTGTTGGTTCAAGACTGATCTTGTGCTTGTTCTTCCACATCGGAGGTACGAATCCGAAGCTAAACGCCATGCAAAATTCTGAACAATGGGGGGTACCTCGCATTTCCATATAAACTGCCAACATGTACGATGTCCTGACGGTGCCGAGCTTGAAGAGGTAGTATTGCCCCGATGTACTTCATCAAAAGCGAACTGATGCGCGCTTTTAACTGTAAAGATTCCAGATTTCCCTGGGCCCCAAGCAATAACATCCTCCTGACCTCTAGGAGACACCCGGATTTTTAGAATTTCATCAACATCCGCAGGAACAAAGTACTGTGTAAGTAGCCGGGTATTCCATGATCCATTCTCATTTAAGAGGTCTGAAAAAAAACGTGTACGGCACCCCTCTTGTGAAATTGTCTTGTGTGAATAGGGTGATGTCTACTAAGCAACTTTATTCTTGTAGACACGTGTTGGGCCTCCAAGCGTAGAGTTTTGTAGGACAGTAGCAATTTTCCTCAAGTGGATGACCTAAGGTTTATCAATCCATGAGAGGTGTAGGATGAAGATGGTCTCTCTCAAACGAACCTGCAACAAAATACAAGAAATCTCTTGTGTCCCCAACACACCCAATACAACGGCAAATTGTATAGGTGCACTAGTTCAGCGAAGAGATGATGATAAAAGTGTAATATTGATGGTATAAATATATTTTTATAATCTGAATAAAAAAACAACAAGGTAGCAAATAGTAAACGGGCACAAAAACGGTATTGCAATGCTTAAAAATGAGGCCTGGGGTCCGTACTTTCGCTAGTGCAATCTCTCAACAATACTAACATAGTTGGATCATATGATTATCCCTCAAAGTGCAATAAAGAATCACTCCCGAGTTCCTATTAGCGGAGAACAAAAGATAGAAATTGTTTGTAGGGTACGAAACCACCTGAAAGCTATTCTTTCCGTTCGATCTATCCTAGAGTTCGTACTAAAATAACGCAAGCTATTCTTTTCGATCAATCTAATCACGAGTTTGTACTAAAATAACACAAAAGCAAATTCATATTCATAATACTCAATCCACACAAAGAACTACAAAGAGACCCCAAAGTTTCTATAGAGAAAAGATAATAAAAACGTGCATCAACCCCTATGCATAGATTACCCCCAATGTCACCTCGAGAATCCGCAAGTTGAGTGCCATAGTTTACATCAAGTGGATCAATATGATACCCCATTGTCACCTCAAGTATTCATACCGCAAGACATACATCATGTGTTCTCATATCTGAATATTCAATCTGACAAGACAAAACTTCAAAGGGTAAAGATTCAATTCATCACAACA
The DNA here is from genome assembly GCA_021605205.1 of Aegilops longissima. Taxonomy (NCBI): domain Eukaryota; kingdom Viridiplantae; phylum Streptophyta; class Magnoliopsida; order Poales; family Poaceae; genus Aegilops; species Aegilops longissima. The sequence continues at coordinate 164,621,309 of CM038678.1, forward strand.
AGAGTATAGAGCGGAGAAACATCATATGATCCATCTATATTAACAAAGCCCATGATATAGATCATGAGAGAGATTAAATACATAACTACTGGTACAAACCCTCAGCCCCGAGGGTGGACTACTCCCTCCTCATCGTGGTGGCCGCCGGGATGATGAAGATGGCCATCGGTGATGATTCCCCCCTCTGGCAGGGTGCCAGAACGGCTCTAGGTTGGTTTTCAGTGGCTACAGAACCTTGCGGCGGTGGAACTTCTGATCTAGGTTAACCCCGAAGGTTTCGGAATATTTGGGAATTTATAGTGCAAAGAAGGGGTACGGGAGGCCACCGAGGAAACACTGTGATATGTGTGATAGCCAGCTGACACATGAGCCAATCGCAGAATATCACACAATTGGTAGAAGGAGGAAACACTGTTTAAGTCGGGTAACTGCTGAAACTCTTTGACAACTAGTAGAGGGTAAATAGTTGAATTTACTATTTGAATTCTTGATGGGTTACTCTTTAGATATTAATACTGAAGAAAATGTGAGCCATTTTTCAAGTGTAGTTAAAAAATTAGAGCTTTTGATTACATTTCAATGGAAATTAGAGAAATGACTAAGACAACCTTGTCGGTGCAACATGGAAAGTGTGGCTTGATTTATTTGTGCTCCGCCAAGCTGTGACACCACAACAATGTTATCATTTTGTTTGTACCCTTATGTCCTTGACACTGATTAATATTGGCGAATAAGCAAAAACCAGGGGTTAAAGATATTAAGAAAAAGATAGTCCGACTAAGTCCCATGTGTCTCTCCTCCTAAGAAAAGGCGGTTAGGGTTTCTGCCTCCCGTAGGCGGCACCGCCGCCGATCTGCCATGTCTCCTGTGGCCTTATGGCCTTGGGTGCTTGGTTGATCCCGGCCCTTGCCGGCAGGAGGGCTCCGTTTTTAGGTGCTTTTTTAAGTTTCGTTAGGGTTTTTGTCCTACTCAGGAACACGAGACGACAATAACTCCCTGAAGATGGAATAAGGTTCTCACTGCCTAGCCCCTGTCTCGGTGGTGCGTCTAGCATCGTCGGAGGGCGTGTGGAAGTGTGTCTTTGGCGGATCTCGCGGGATTCAGTCGGTGGTTGTCTTTGGTGGATCTGGTTTTTGTTCATGTATCTTCAGGTTGGATTCTTCCGATCTAAACTTTTCTTCATCGGCGGCGGTTATTGTTCTGGCGCGTTGGTCTTATGGGGCCTTAGCACGACGACTTGCCGACCGTCTACTACAACAAGTTGTGCCTGGCTCCGGCGAGGAGGGGTGATGACGGTGGCGCGACTTTGGCTCGCTTCAGTGCTTGTAGTCGTCGCCAGGTGGTCCACGAATCTGGATGTAACTTTCTATTATTTCTGTTGTTCGTTGTACTGCCATGATTGAAAATGAATAAATTGAAAGTTTTCCGAAAAAATAGAAAGAGGTAGTCCAATTACTTAATGAAAATATAAAGCTTTTGTATCGGCTAAAAATGAAGAAGATAAAGGAAACCCCATCCAAACTTAACCCCAACTTTTTGTAAGAAACACAATAGAAAAGCAGACGCTTACACACACGAACACTCATCTTTATGAACGCATACACACATATCCTGCCCTTATGAGCATCCTGAAATCTAAGCCAACGAATTTTAAAATTGACGAAATCATCACAGGCGTGTCGTAGTCGACGAGAAGATCGTCTCCGTTCATGTCAAGTCTATGACTTGAATTCGACTAGACCATGCTTTTTCACCCGCACAAATTTCACGTTATGCAAAGCGTTCTTTGACAGAGCTCAACATAGGCCAAGTTATTTTTACTCGACAGATCGTTATCTCGTTAAAGACAGACATGTACGTGCCAACAACTTACTGAATCCTCCTACGCTCATACACAAACAAGCAATAAAAAGGGGACAAGCCAAGGACCAAAGACACAGTATATAAAAACAATAAAAACAACCCTTCAGCATTACGCTACGCAGATCAAATGCTGCACGGCGATCTCATCTGCAAATCACCAGCGCCACACATCTATTACCCCCCATGGCCCACAAGCAAGAAATGTTTGCACCTACTGCCGCTCCTTCCTTCCTAGTACTACACGAGGTGCCGCCCATCCCAATCCGCGGTCACTGACATCACGATGCACGATTCTTTCTTGATTCTGTGATGTCCCCACCCGGGAAATGATGCGAGGAGAAAAGGTTCGGTCATGATCATGCTATAGGTCTTTTACTATGTGAACCAGCGATTAAAAGGGGGAGCCGCTTGATAAAGCAAAGCTCCAGCTCCTTATATGGCTGTACCACCCAACAACCATATTGAAGTGATGGTCCATAAATCGATTAGTAATGGATAGATGGCCCATTTTGTTTCTAAGATTTTTTTAGTGGTACATGATAACTTCCAAGTTCCACATGATCCCAAATAGCAAGCACGCGGTATGATTCAGGTCAAGCAATGGGGGTATAGTTACAATACCATATACTAGTAGGGAGTATATGCTCCTGCGCCTCCAAAAATAGATTTTGCCAAGGTCAAATTAAAAAATAAAAATAAATGTGTGTATTGTCACACCCAAATAAGATGGACCTCCATAACCAGCGAATGTCAAATTTCTAGGCAGGGCAAATCAAACAACTTTTTATGACAAATTATGTTTGTCGACGGTGACAAGTTTAGTTGGCGAGCATGGCAAATCCACCTCAGTTCACTTTTTGTCAAAAAATTGCCGTGCTTGCCAATTAAAATTTTCATCCTCGCACCAACATGAATTGGGATTATAAACGTTCGTTTTGAGATGCCTAGAAATTGTATTTCTGAAAAAGATTGATATCACTTGAATTCATGCACATATTTTTTTTAACTGCGGAAATATATTCAAATATAGACCGTCGATGACTTTATTATCAAATGATACATGCTGAATGTTTTTGTAAGGTGTAGAATGTGAATGTCTAGTTTTGATATCATTGTTAAGAATGTATGTATGGAAATTTCATCATAATAATCAGTTGTATATAGCAGCTGGCAGGAGGGAAAATACACAGGAGCTCCTGGGTGCTCCACACCCCTATACGAATATTAAATGTAAAAAATATTTTAAAAATTCAAAAAAAATCTGAAATTTGGGCATATCAAACCTGGGTTCTCAATCTACTCCCGTGTGAAATTTCGTGAAAAAATACCAGAAAACATATCCGTGGGGAAGGAAATATTGTTCGAACAAAAAATCACCCAAACTGTTTTTTTCACACATAGGAATTTTTTGTCTTTTTCGCCACGAATACGTTTCCTGGTATTTTTTTACGAAATTCCACACGGGAGTAGCTCGGGAACACATGTTTGATACCCCAAAATCTTAGAATTTTTTTTGAAATTTCTCTGTATTTTTATAAATTTAATGTTCGTATAGGGTGTGGAGCACCCGGGTGCTACAAAATCCGCTTCCATGGCAGGAGAGCATAGTCATGACGTTTTTATCCATTGCCAAGTCATCCATTTTGCCATGAAATTAAATGCCATTCATGTGCTCCTTGCAAAATTGCAGACACGATCATTGAGCACAACTGCCCCACCATCACCCACTCTACCACCATCATTACTAATGTGAAGACTCAAGTACTTACAAAAGGCTACATTAGACCTTTGGGCATCCATATCTTATAGACAGTTTCGTTAAATAATTAGGCCTACCCTAACTATAACTCAACAACATCCCCAAGCCAGAATAGATCGTCTTGAGTACGTGCTATCTATTCCCTCCGTTCCTAATATAAGTCTTTGTAGAGATTCCACTAGGTGGATTACATACGAAGCAAAATGAATGAATATACACTTAAAATATATCTATATACATTTGTATGTGTTTTATAGTGAAATATCTACAAAGACTTATATTTAGTAACGGAGGAAGTAATACACATTGTATCTTTATTTTCCTCTAATGATAAGTTACAGAAAACACCAAATCTACAAGGCTAAATTTTCCTTTTAATCCATTTTCTAAAAAATATAAACAAAGGAAAAACATGCATGTAGATATTGTCCACAAAGTTTTAAAAGACCAACTGTAGTTTTTAGGGTGTAGTGGTAAGTGCAATATAGACCTATAGCAATAGAAATCCTTTTTTTTTTTGAAACGAGGCAAAAGACTTGTCATTTTCATTGATTAAGAAGAAGAGAGTTGCCCGGTTAATTGACAGAAAACCGGGCTAAAACCGATAGAACACAACCCACATGACATGGGCACCACCGGCCAACCTGGCCACCGACATGAACAGAAGCCACGACGGCACATGCCAACGGATGGCCACACGTGCAAGCAACCGACAGCTCCAACATTGACGACGAGCAACACAAGGGAAATATGCGAACTTGCGCCGACCGTGCCCAAAGAGCACCTCGGACACGCCGGGAAGAACCGACCACCAAGACCACGCCGCAACCCAAGCTCTTCTCGACTCCATCATCGTTGCCAAACAGAACCGGCGCCCGCCTCGGCAAAGAAACCACGATCGAAGATGCCGCCATCGACGGCGAAGATGTTATCATCCTCCGGTTTCTCGCCGTTGCGGCCCGAGACGATGCCCCAAGGAGGAGAAAGACGCGAACACGCCCATCGCCCGATCCGGCGGATCTAAGGTTTCTCCCGAGCCCAAGCCGTGGGGAGAGGAGCACCTCCACGACGACGCTTATAAGAAAGATCACGGCACCGGGCGCCGCCGTCGCCGGCTCCCAGAAAGACCGAGCAAAGATTTCTCCGGAGATGTGCCGACCACTTGTCACCACCGACCGCCGCCCACTAACCACCACCCCGCCGAGGCCGACCACTCGCCACGGATCCCACGATCCACCGTGATCCAGATCGCACCACCTCCCGGCCGGCCGCCACCACCACATCCGGGCCGCCGCCCGAGCCCAAGAGCCTCCACGTCGCCGCTGGTCCTCCTCCACCTTTGCCTCTAACGCCAGACACCGGTGGTCCTTACGGCCGCGCCACGGACCGCCAGAGCGATCCGCGGCAACCACTGCGCCAATGGCTCGGATCCGGCGAGGCCCGCCGCCCTCGCCACACCGCTCCCACCGCCGAGCACCATCGCCACCACCACGCCTCTACTCACCGAAGCGAAGCACGAGGCAGCCGCCAGAATCGCGCAGATCGGTGCAGGTTCGCCCCTGTGCCCAGATCGGGCCCACGCTGAAAGCGCCACCATCACATACGTTCTGTCGACGCTGAAGCACCACCATGCCCTACGAGAGACCGCGCCATCAGCGCCGCCACCACAAGAGACCGCCGCTGCGCCGCTACCAAGAAGATAAATACCGCCTCACGGGCGCCGCGCCGCCACCGCCGCACTAGGAGGGAAGGAGTCCCCGCCGCCGCCGACGCGGGCCAGGCTTCGCCCGACGGCGTCTTTTGGCGACGGCGAGGAGATGAGGGGGAGGAGGAGGACCTGGGGACGGGCAGAAGGGGGGCTCGCCAGCCGCCGCTCGCGGGAGTAGAAGTTGGGGAGTAGCTCGGTCCTTTTTTCTTTTGGATACCACTAACCAACGAATGTCAGATTTGTAAGCAATCCGAGCAAACGCGGTTGAACGCATGGCAATTACTTTGCGCGGCTTATGTAATTTTTCTGTCATTTTTTTTATGCTACATGGCAATTTTCCTTCAGATTATGACAAATCTCTTACAAACATCATATCATGCCTATTTTATCTATTTTCGAATGGCAATTCTAGACGTTTGCCGGGAAATCTTAAAAATCAGACATCGGTTTTAAGGCTGTGTTCGGCAACCCTCCGCTCGTTCGCTACGAAGCGGAGCATGTGGAGCACCCTGCCAGCCGCTCGCCGAAATATAACTACATGCCGATTACATGCCGCTCCGCTCTGCAGCGGAGTTGCAAAGCGGAGGGATTCCGAACGGCTTCTAAATGTTCCTATTTCCATTTTTTTGTAAAAATACCATTGAAACCCTTGTGCTAAAGGGAAAGATAGGCTAGAAGCAGGAAGCACATGCATTTTTTACACACAGTTGACGTGACCACACCGCAACGCAAAGCACAGAACGCATGTTCCAAACCCCGGCAACCCGAGGAAGTGAAAACCCAGAAGAGCCAGCCACGGCCGGAAGTGGCAAAGCACCCCCGGCCCCCGCGCGACCCAGCAGCCTCGACTCCACAACATAGCGGCGGCATCGGCATCGGCATCGAGCACCCAAGTCGAGCCTGAGCTGAAGCATAATCACACCAGGCCGCGCCTGCCTACTACCACCGGAACCGGACGCGCCACTTGCCCACCCCCCTCGTGCCCGCAGCGCTGCGTGCGCTTCCCTTTCCCACCGTCCCTTTCGCCCCGCACCCTGTCGGAGACCGACGCTCCTCCCCCTCCCGTCCCTTCCCCCTCCCCGCCACGCCCACGCGCCTCGGCGTCGCCTCCACTCCTCCTCCTCGCCACTCCCCTCGGCCGTCCTCTTCCGTGCGGAGGCGGCAACCTGTGACGCCCCAAAGTCGGCGCACCTGCTCCCACTGGGAAAGTAGCCGTTGCGGCGTCGCATTTATAGCGACCGCCAGGCGTCACGATGGCCGCGCCTCGGCGGTGAGGACGAGGAGGAGCCCGCTCGGTGGAGATGCCGCTGGTCAGGTTCGAGGTGCGGAATGAGGTCGGGCTGGGCGACCCCGGGCTGTACGGCGGCGCGGGGGCCGGGAAGAGAGGCGGCGTTGCCGGCGCCGCCGGGGAGGCCGAGCCCAAGGCGCTGCTCGAGGGCGTCGCCGTCGCAGGCCTCGTCGGGATCCTGCGCCAGCTCGGAGATCTCGCGGAGTAAGCCAGCTCCCTCCCCTCGTCTTCGTTGCTCTCTGCCTCGCGGCCCGATTTCAGTTACTATTCGTGCGCGGCTCGATTCCGCGACTGCGTGTTTGGTTCCGGTCTTCCAGGGTGGGATCTGGTGCTCTCCGCGTGTGCTACTTTTGGCGGGCAGCCGCGGTTGGGGAAGTATTTGGTCGCTGGTTAGTGTAGTTGAGGTGTTTGTGCTTGAGATTGGGGGTGATTGGAAGGTAGTGGGATCTGGTGTTGAGGTGGTTGCATTCGATTACGTGAGATTGAGCGCCGGGTTCAGGAATTATGGCAGGGTTTTCGCTCGCCGGTTATCGATAAACCAGCAGTGCTTCCTGGCTGGAAGTGGATATTTCGTTTTGGGCACTGGTGGCTTTTGAGCTCATTTTCCGAGATAGAATTAGGATTGGGTCGGGTAGAACCAAATTGTGCGTCTTCAGAGCGTTATACGAGCTAACCTCTATAATCAGGTGGTTTTTTACCGCCTTCGCTAGGTTTTTGGAGGCATGCTTTGCTGAATTGGTAGGAAATATTGGTGTAGTCTAGGTACACCATGTTCTGGGTAATATCCCATGTTAGGATGAATTTATCTTATTAAGATCATATATTTTCTTTGTGATGTAGACTGTCAGTCTGAAAAATTCCTGTTCTAGACGGTCTATTGGGTGGTTGAGTGAATTCGTAGATATCTTGTGAGTGCTTGGGGCTAAAGGAGTCTTTGCTAGTTCTTGTGCAAGTGTTTCCATGGCTGCTGGCAATTTCTACTGGTTTTTGATCGAAAACTGTCATCACGCTTGGGAAGTCTTCTTTACGATTTTACCGTTTTTATTATTTATCATTGCATTGCCTATTTCGCCCCAAATTTTAATGACATATGCTTATGACAATGTCATAATTGATCTGCTAGCTTTTAGTTGGCTTAAGAAATGCTATAAATTCTCTTATATTCATCTTAAATTGTTAACGTTTAGTTTACTACGCCTGAGATATTCTTTGGTCATATCAGATTTGCGGCAGATGTTTTTCATGACCTACATGAGCAAGTTATAACTACATCGGCTAGGGGGCTTAAGGTACTGACTCGAGTACAGAACATTGAAGCAGCACTTCCGTCTCTTGAAAAAGCTGTGAAGAATCAGAAGAGCCATATACATTTTGCTTATGTACCAGGTAGTTACTTCATCAATGACTATACATGTGTTCACAAGTAGAAAAATAGAAAAACGAGCTAAGGATTCTTACGCACATTTTAGTCATCAATAATTATTTTGCCCATATGTAGTTCTCACTAATTTATCGAAGTGTATTGATAGTATTTGAAGTTGGTTGATGTTGACTTCATCATACTGATGTGAGTATTAGCAGTGGCAGTCTGAATTCAGGGCAAACTTACAAAACAAAAAATGGCAACTGATTGAGGTTAGTGTCACTAAATCAGTACAAACCTTTTTGGGTAATAAGTTAATCTGTCCATAATGTTAGAGCAGTCCTGGCTGGCAGTAATAAATAATATAACTTTTGCTTTACCATTATGGGACCAACATGGTAGAAAACGGCTCATTTGTAACTCTCATAATCAACTGTCTCTTGACCATAACCAACAATTTGGTTTAAGATCATTGTGCAGCTTTACTTAATTTGCTAATTAAATGCAGGCTCTGATTGGCACACACAACTTCAAAATGAGCAAAATCATCTCCTATCCAGTGATTTGCCTCGGTTTATGATGGATTCCTATGAAGAATGTCGAGACCCTCCACGACTTTACCTTCTCGACAAGTAAGTATGCTTGTTTTCTTATTTTTCAAGCGATTTTGTGTATCTAACATGATTTATTTTCAGATTTGATAATGCTGGTGCTGGGGCTTGTTTGAAGAGATATTCTGATCCATCATACTTCAAGAAATCATGGGATGTGATGAGAGCAGACAAGACTGCACATCTCCAAAAAGAAAGGAGATCTCATAAAATCAAGGTTCTATTTATCGTTTTCTGCGCCCGAAGATCAATGTCTATGCATAGCTATTTTAGTCAATACACAGACACAACTAACTTCAAATAATCTACTTGTGTTGTTACTGCTCCAGTCTAATCTATGAGCATGCCAACCATTATGTACTAATCTGGAATTAATTATTACGAACACTGTTATTTAATCCACATCAAGTCTTTATTGCTAAATGCATTGCTGAGGTACCGTGCTTCATTATTGGATGGTTGTGGCTTATTGGTGTTAGTTTGGCAGATGCAAGTTTTTTTTTTCTTGTTGGTAACTCTATGCTGAAAGACTTGATTGAACTTGGACAGAGAAAAGGATCACGCTTAAAAGAACCATATCATGGACAAGCAGCATCCAGGCATAGGAATGGTGAATTGCAGCGAGCACTCACTGCTGTTCAACTTACCAGCAGGTTTTACACACAAATCCCGAACTCGAAGATACAACAACTGCATATATGTTTTCATCGTCCATGACTTTATTTTTCTTGTGTATTTAATAATAAATATAGGACAGTACTCATAATAATTCTTTTGCAGCAGGCAGTGTGCATCTCCCAGCATGGATGGCCGGAGTTTTTCAGAGCATAGATCTACATCTGATGCAAGATCCAACCCTGACAATATAAGCAGATCTTCTTCATTTAGTTCAAAGGCACGGCTGAGTTTTGCAGAACAAGCTTCAGACACGAAGCCTTCTGTAGTTCCTCATGAGAATGGTAATGACAAGCTGTCAAATATTGATATGCACAAGCTTAATGATGCCTCTTCCCCCATCTTGCTTAGCGGGACCAGGGCAGATGATCTGGGTGATGATTCGAGGCAAGGTTCCCTGTCAGATGAGATGAATGCTAGGTCACCTTCTGTTGAATGGCATGAAAAGACTGCAATTGTCATGACTACAAGTTCTGTCTACTGTGATGATGTTGTCATGGATAGGGCTGAAAATGCAGAAACTAAACATATTAAGCCCGTGCAGCGAGAATTTGATCATAGTGAGATGGAGACCTTGGAGCAGCAGGGGGCCTTACTTCAGAAGGCAAAGTTGTTACTATCATCAGGCTTAAACCACCGTGATGAAGTCCCCAGTGAAACAGATAACTACATGGATGCACTTAACACACTTGAATCCGAGACAGAGACTGAAGTTGACTTTCAAACTAAAAAACGAGGGAAGCCAGTACATTCCTTCAATGCTCATGCACCTCAAATAGAGTCGGCAGATAATATCGTCTCACTTCCTGATTCTTCTCCCGCTGAATTTCCTGATACAAGTCCAAATTCCAGAATGTTACATACTTTCGAAAGAACTGCTGATTTCCCCAGTTTGTCAAGTGCAGATGCTCCGGATATTTCACAGCATACATTGTCAGGTTATACAGATATACATCCTAATGAATGGTCATCTGTTACCACCATCCCTGAGAATAATGAAAATGATGCTGCTGGAGACCCCACTGAAATTTCAGAACCGGCACCGCAAGCATATACAGCTACACCACCCAATGAAAGGTCCCCTCATGCAAATGAGATTCCTGAGAGTAAGGCAGAAGTTGCCCCCAGAGATTCTCCTGAGATTTCAAAACCAGAGCTGTCAACCTATGCAGTTTTTCCTCCCAATAAAGAGTCTGTTGTCAATCAGATCCCTGAGAATAATGTAGAAGATGCGTCAGAAGATGGTACTGTTGAAAGCATTAGTTGTCTTGTACAGGAACCTGCCATTTCCTTTGCTCCAACTAGTGAGGTATCTGCTGCAAAAATCTTATCTGGTGATACCACTGCTAACTCTGTAATTTCAGAAAGGAGTCCTCAGGATTATCCTGGAGAAAATCATCAGGAATTTGGTGGCTGTGGCATGGCTGAAGTGTCTAATTCACAGACCATGCCTTTGAACGAGTCATCAGAGAATGGATCTGCAACCCAACACCTTCCCACACATGCTCCTACTAGTTCTGTAGAATTATCTTCTGTTAAGCTCTGGACAAATGCTGGGCTCTTCGGACTTGAACCATCTAAACCTCCAGTTGGCATATGTCCTGGTTCTGCAAGCCAAAGCTACCCAGAGACTAATCAATCAGCCATAAGAACACCTGATGCAGTTTATAGTCAAACAGACCGGACCTCAGATTCTTCCACATATTTCGAGCACAGGGAGCACATAAATTTGAATGGCAAGCAAGCTTCAATAAGTGAGCTTCTAGAATCTGAAGGTAATGCTGAAAATGGTGCTGAAACATACTCTGGCACTGACTTGGCTGGAAGGAATAACTTGCACGTGGTGTCTGCATCAAGCTTCTCGAGCATTGCACAAAGATTCCTTGCCAATACACTTCAGAGAAGAACTTCTCCCAAGTATAATGATCTTCCTATGTCATCTGGGAGAGTGAACACTGATGCAAATGGGTTTGATGAAGCTACTGTAAATTCTACTCTTGCACCAAAGCAAGCAGTATTTGATGCATCTCAGTTTGAGAAGAAAGCAGATAATGGCATGGATGGACTGCCCAAGTCGTCAATCTTCTCTAGTCGCCATTACTCTGAGAAATCATCTCCGCCACTAGAGCATATGAAAATATCCTTTCACCCCATGAGTGCATTTGAAACGTCGAAATTGAACCTAGATTTCTCTGATGGCAACCTTCATGATAATGTTGATGATATGATGTTACCAACATTTCAGTTACTTCCAGGGTCTTCTGTCCCACAGCCTGGTAGTGGTTCTGAATCAGAAGACGACACCTTTGGTAGATCTTACAGTTATTCTTCATATGATGATCTAAGCCCACGTTTATATTCAAACTCTGAGTTGTGGGATCAAGAAGATGGAATTGGATTGGAGGATCATGAGCTGTATAATGATTCAAATCAGATAGGATCCTCCACAACACCTGTCTCTAGCTATATGGGATTCGAGCAGATGAACTTATCTGGCGAGAAGTCCACCATTTCACTTTCAGATATTGGAGATCATAATGGACTCGGCTCGTTAGAATCCCATCCTGCTGGAGAACTTCCGAACTTTGACACTTTGATGTCAACAAGTAATCATCAAAATGGAGATGCGCTCATTCCACATAATCCAGTCAATTTATCACCAGATGAAGATCAGATGCCGCCGCCTCCTCCTCTTCCCCCAATGCAGTGGAGGACAATGAGACAAACAACTTCCCTAGATGAAGAAAGAGACTCTACAGCTAAAGACATGCTTAAGAATGCCTCAAGTCTACCACCTGTACACACTCCTGTGCAGGAACAACATCTTCCGCCGTGTGCACCACCATTTCCACAAGGAAATGTTAAGGAAGTGGTAAGACTTACCTTTTTCGAATACCTTGGTATCAGTTGTCATTGTAATCTCTTGCTAATGACATTATATGAACTCTGTGCATGCAGAACCATCAGAAAGTTGATGTGATCAAAGAAGGGAGTAATCTTCCTAATATATTTGAGATCAAATCAAGCTTGCTTCAGCAAATCAGGGATAAGGTTTGTTTGCATTTTATTTTATTTTATTTTAAGAATTATGTTATTTATTATCTATGTTCTCAGTCTGGCTACTTCCCACCAATGAGTTCGAAAGGAAAAAAGCGCAATTGAAGAACCCACTTCGTCTTCCCCAGTCTGGAAGTTGGTTTTTGGATAATTATTTGGTAATTTTATCGATATAAGTGACGAGCTGGCTAAATTTGTTAAAAGTGGAACTTTCGTATGTGTAGTCAGACCAATAGAATCAAAGTTATGGATTCATCACTGCGCGTGAGTTAGCATTTTATGTTCATAGAATGAATGCCATACAAAGTACTCCGTCTGTAACTTAATATAAGACCTCTAAAAATGTCTTATAAAAAGTTACATAGGCAGTAATATTTATAATAACGGTTAGTTGATTCTTGAACTTGAAAGGTCATTACCTAGTTTGTAGCATTTGACTGTTGTATGTGATACTGATATTTCTCCTCACTTTACATAACAAACTATTGCAGCCAGATCTGCACAAGCTGAATGGACATGAAAAGCCCAAAGCAGTATTTAATGATGTTAACAGTTTGGATGAAAGGGGGGAGTTGCTTCAGCAAATCAGGAGCAAGGTATGTCAAATATATGAATACTTGCGTACCACAGGCCTTCATGCCCTTTGAGATTTGTTGATTCTCTGCAGTTGCACCACAGCACACTAAAGGACCGCACTCACTAGTTTGTTAACATGTTTGTACAATGCAGACATTCAACTTAAGACGAACAAATGGATCTAAGACAAACACCTCATCGCAGTCAACCGAGTCCACTGCCAATTCCAGCATTGTAGCAATTTTGGAGAAGGCGAATGCAATCCGGCAGGTATGCATTGCCTTAATATTTCCCCTCTATCAGATTTTTGGTTATTCTTCGTTTCCCCCTGATTACTTCCATGTTATCAGGCTGTGGCCAGTGATGAGGGAGGTGATGATGATAACTGGAGTGATATCAACTGAGAATGCATATGACAAACCTTTTCTGTATATGCAACTAGTACAAGATGAAGAGTGAAAATGTGAATAACACCTTTTTCTTCATTGTAATTAGATATTGTAGCTCTGTTTTTTTAACCTTATTTTAGTTCATGGTAGTGTATCTTAGATCCCTGTGGTTGTAGAGATGTTAAATCATTTCCACATCCTGTAAATTTATCTTATTATTTATTAATGGTAGTGATATGGACTAATAAAATAAGTATGTTTAGCTATCTTTTGTAGCATTGTACTAAAAATTGTCTCTTTGCATTGTTAATAAGATGGGGGCATACTGATAAAAAAAGTTATCCTGTCATTTGCAAGCATGTTTTTTTTTATAAAGGCAAAATAATTCTTAAGAAGTCTCACTGCATTACCTCCATACTTTGTATTTGAGTAGCAAAATCTAAATCAGGAGATGCACTTGAATTTTCTTCATGTTAGTCAATTCATGAATAGAATTTCCTTCCTGTTAGAAATCATTTGCAAGCATGTAGTAAGAGTTAGCATAATCTTTTATACTCCCTCCGGTCCGAATTAATTGTGTAGAGGCTGCATCAATTAATTCGGATCGGAGGGAGTATCTACACTATTCTTCTTATGTTGGTTAATTTAAATTTCCGACTAAGTTAATATTTTCTTACAGTAGAATTCTATTCATTTGTAAGAGATGTGCAACTGAATACTCATCCCTACTAGTAGATGTCATTTCATGTCTCGGATCTTCTTAGTTCGTAGTATGCAAGAAAGGTTGCCATTGCACTTTCCTTTTCTGGGGGTTTCAGAGATGGTAATGCATATTTTGATGATATATACATGATGGGCCGTTGTTATAAGACTGATCTGTTCCTCAGTTCCTGTGGCCTGTGAAGAACTGGAAGGTGGTCATTTCTACTCTTGCTGCAGCAAGTGGCCTCGCTTTGCGAATATCTGTGCAGATACCAATTGAAGCGGCACAATGTCTCATCGTCTACAGAATATTCCAAAGTCTGGATACTGGGATGCCAATTTATTATGCCATTTTTGTGAATTTCCGACGAAGATGATATTTGGTTGCATCTACTAGTTTTTATCAGATTGTTGCTGTCCAGTGTCAATACTGTCACGGAGGGAGGTTTAGCAGCTTCCCCCATGTCTCTGTTGGTCCAGTGCGCAACATTCCACACCAGAAACCAGTCTGCAGCTCTTCAGCCATTCAAAGCGTCGGTTCACCAGAAAGAACAAAAACGAGGAGCCATATTGGGCGCAGAAATTTCAGAGGCCGACCTCGCATAACCCTCACAGCAGCAAAGGCCTGGAGATTTTGGTGTGCCGACTGCTGCCGTGGACCGGTGACGGGTTTAGTGGTACGGCCCGTGGTACCGGCGGAACGGTCGGCAGAAATCGTATGGCACGCGTGGCAGAAAATCGTTAGCCACAGCGGAGACTGGGGAGATGCCAGTATTAGCAACAGCCACCCAATGACCCAAATCCTCTTCCGCTTCTCCGCGCTGCTTAAAACCCAGAGGACGGCGTGCTCGCCGTACTCTCCCGCCATGTCCTGCTGATACGTGGCGTGTCAAGTTTTTAGACCGCGCGATGATTTCCCTCCACACCTCCCCGTTCACCCTCCTGATAAAGCTCGAGCCCGGCCGGAGGCGGCTCGCGCAGCCGCAGTATGCCGTGCTCCCCCGGCCGGCGCCGAGGAGCAGCGTCCGCGCGGCGGCGGTGGCCGAGTCCGTCGACGCCCAGCTCCGGCAGTTCGCGCGGGGCGGGGCGACGGAGGACGACGACCCGCTGCAGAACTACGAGGCCCTCCTCGTCACCCGGTTCCTCGACATCATCCAGGACCTGCACGGCAGCAACTTCAGACGAGTGGTACGCAAGCAAACACTTGGCACTGACAGAGCAATTCCTTGATTCTCCTGCACCGCACATGCTCTCTCCGATGATCAATCAAACCAAGTAACCAACCAAGGGACTGTTGATTGCTGGTGCAGGTCGAGGAGTGCCTGCGGGTGTCCGCCGAGTACCAGCGCGACGCGGGCGACCGGGCGGCGAAGCTTGGCGAGCTGGGGGCGCTGTTCACGAGCCTGGACGTGGGCGACGCCATCATGGTGTCCAGCTCCCTGTCGCACATGCTCAACCTGGCCAACCTCGCGGAGGAGATCCAGATGGTGTACCAGAAGAAGATGGAGACGAGCCGGCGCGGCGGCTTCGCCGACGAGGCCCTGGCGCCCACCGAGTCCGACATCGACGAGACCTTCCAGCGGATGGTGGGCGGGCTGGGCAAGACGCCCCAGGAGGTGTTCGACGCGCTCAGGTCCCAGACCATCGACCTCGTCTTCACCGCGCACCCCACCCAGTCCATCCGGCGCTCGCTCCTCGAGAAGCACGCCAGGTACGTCCTAAACCAATCGATCGGCACTACTAACTTCACTGCCCTGACTAGTGAGTGCTGACGTGTGTGTTGTTCATGGCGTTGTGTCACTCAGCATCCGGACGTGCCTGACGCAGCTGTGCGTGGATGGCGTCTCGGACAACGAGAAGCAGGAGATCGACGAGGCGCTTCAGAGGGAGATCCTGGCGGCGTTCAGGACGGACGAGATCCGGCGGACGCCGCCGACGCCGCAGGACGAGATGCGGGCGGGGATGAGCTACTTCCACGACACCATCTGGAACGGCGTGCCCAAGTTCCTCCGGCGCGTCGACACGGCGCTCAAGAACATCGGCATCGACGAGCGCCTCCCCTACGACGTCCCGCTCATCCAGTTCTCCTCCTGGATGGGCGGCGACCGCGACGGCAACCCCAGGGTCACCCCCGAGGTCACCCGGGACGTCTGCCTGCTCGCCCGAATGATGGCCGCCAACATGTACTTCTCCAAGATGGGCAGCCTCATGTTCGAGGTGCCATTCCTCAATCTCTATGATGCCAAGTCGATGCCGGTTCTGTACACAGTTTCTGACGGCGCCAGCCATGCATTTGCTCGTGTGCAGCTTTCTATGTGGCGTTGTAACGACGAGCTCCGGGCCCGGGCCGACGAGCTGCACCGGCTGTCCTCCCGGAAGTACGCCAAGTACTACATCGGTATGCATGCCCCATCCAATCCAATTTTGCTAACAGCCTGCAGAAAGAAATTCCTTTTAGAGCAAATATAATAGAGATGAGTCAACGGGTTATAAGGAATAAATTAGTATATTTCTGCTTAGTTGGAGGAAAGAGAAGAGGAGATAGAAGGTAAGCGGGCTTTTCGTGAAGAGCCAAATTCTAAACGCGCTTCCTAAAGACTTTGTGAAAATGAAGGTGAATACATAATAAAAAAGTAGGACACTTTTTGATCTATTATGTACATGTTGGCTATAAGATGGGCTGTAGATGACATGGCACTGGCTTAGAGCATCTCCAACAGCCGCACAAAAATTCCGCGCCCAATAAACATTATAGCGCGCCATTGTAGCACTTTTAAAGCGCCGGGACCAACTTTGCTTTAGCAGGTGCTTAAAAACGCGCGTCCAAAAAGCAGACAATGTAAATTGCGAAGCGCGCGCAATCCGGCGACCCAAATATGGCACGCGCGATAGCGTTTTTCAACGCGCACGCAAAAACTTTTAGCGCTACAGCTTCTGCTGGAGCTGTCCGGCGCCAAAAAAACAAACTTTTAGCGCGCGGAGCTCTTTTTGAGCGCATGTTGGAGATGCTCTTATAGCCAACAGCTGGCTATACTATTAACCATGCTCTTAACTCGCCTGACAACTGAATATAATTGGCAAACATTCATGTGCCGCAGAGTTTTGGAAGCAGATTTCTCCGCGTGAGCCCTACCGCATCATACTCGGCGATGTGAGGGACAAGCTTTACAACACCTGCGAGCGCGCTCGAGAGATCCTGTCGAATGGAGAATCGAGCATCCCAGAAGAAGATACCTACACGAGGGTCGAGGAGGTTGCCGAATTTTTATTTCCCCACTGCAAAGTTTAAGAATCAGAATCAAGTAGTACTACATTTTGATGGAGTCTTGGTCCATGCTGACCTTGGTTTGTTACAGTTCTTGGAGCCTCTGGAGCTGTGCTACCGATCGCTGTGCGACTGCGGGGACAAGCTGATCGCCGACGGCAGCCTGCTGGACTTCATGCGCCAGGTCTCCACCTTCGGTCTCTGCCTCCTCAAGCTGGACATCCGGCAGGAGTCGGACCGCCACATCGACGCCGTCGACGCCATCACCACGCACCTCGGCATCGGCTCCTACCGGGACTGGCCCGAGGAGCAGCGCCAGGAGTGGCTCGTCAATGAGCTCCGTGGCAACCGCCCGCTTTTCGGCCCCGACATGCCGCAGTCCGACGAGGTCGCGGACGTGCTCGGCACGTTCCGGGTCATCTCCGAGCTCCCCGCCGACAGCTTCGGGGCCTACGTCATCTCCATGGCCACCGCGCCGTCCGACGTGCTCGCCGTCGAGCTGCTGCAGCGGGAGTGCGGCGTCAAGACGCCCATGCGAGTCGTGCCGCTGTTCGAGAAGCTCGCGGACCTTCAGCAGGCGCGCGCCACCATGGAGCTCCTCTTCTCCATCGACTGGTACAAGGAGAGGATCAATGGCAAGCAGGAGATCATGATCGGGTACTCGGACTCGGGCAAGGACGCCGGCCGGCTGTCGGCGGCGTGGTATCTCTACAAGGCCCAGGAGGAGATCGTGGACGTGGCCGAGCAGCACGGCGTGAAGCTCACCATCTTCCACGGCCGGGGTGGCACCGTGGGGCGCGGCGGCGGGCCGAGCCACCTCGCCATCCTGTCGCAGCCGCCCAACACCGTCAACGGCTCGCTCCGCGTGACCGTCCAGGGCGAGGTGATCGAGAAGTCGTTCGGGGAGGATAACCTCTGCTTCCGCACGCTGCAGAGGTTCACGGCGGCGACGTTGGAGCACGGCATGAACCCGCCCGTGTCCCCGAAGCCGGAGTGGCGCGCCCTGCTGGACGACATGGCCACGGTGGCCACCGAGGAGTACCGGTCCATCGTGTTCCAGGAGCCGCGCTTCGTGGAGTACTTCCGGTCGGCGACGCCGGAGACGGAGTACGGGCGGATGAACATCGGCAGCCGGCCGTCCAAGCGGAAGCCCGGCGGCGGCATCGAGTCGCTGCGCGCCATCCCGTGGATCTTCGCGTGGACGCAGACGCGGTTCCACCTCCCCGTGTGGCTGGGCTTCGGCGCCGCGTTCCGGCACGCCATGGACAAGCCCGGCGGCCTCGCCACGCTCCGGGAGATGTACGACGAGTGGCCCTTCTTCCGCGTCACCATCGACCTCCTCGAGATGGTCTTCGCCAAGGGCGACCCCGGCATCGCCGCGCTCTACGACAAGCTCCTCGTCCCCCAGGACCTCTGGCCCTTCGGCGAGCAGCTCAGAGCCAACTACGCCGAGACACAGAGCCTCCTCCTAAAGGTGAATGAGCTTTCGATCCCTTCAGCTGCTTGCAATATTGGAGATGAGATCATGTCACCATGGATGTGCATTTCTTGAACTTGCAACTTGCATGGGTAGGTTGCTGGGCACGAAGACCTGCTGGAGAGCGACCCGTACCTGCGGCAGCGGCTGCTGCTGCGGGACTCGTACATCACGGCGCTAAACGTGTGCCAGGCGTACACTCTGAAGAGGATCAGGGACGGCGAGTTCAGGCCGGCGACGCGGCCGCCGCTGTCCAAGGAGTTCATCGACGAGACGGCGGAGAGCCTGATGGAGCTCAACCCCAGTAGCGAGTACGACCCCGGGCTGGAGGACACGCTCATCCTCACCATGAAGGGGATCGCCGCGGGCATGCAGAACACGGGCTGATTCTGGATTTTTGGGTGGACTCTCTCATGTCCTGGTCACGAATTTGTGACCCTCTTTTTTTCTCTGAATAGTAGAAGAGGATCGGTGAAAGTGGAAATGTGCATTGGTTTTCGCGGTTTTCTTCTTCTTCTAATTAATGAGCCTCAGGCCCGCAATATCACATCACACTTCGGCGGCAACGTGGTTCACAAAGGGAAAAGCCGCAAATCTAACTTATTACTCGCTTCTTTTCGATTTATAAGGCTTATTACTCCCGTGATGATCACCCAGCAGGCTCTCAATGAAAGCACCAGTGTCGGTGTCAAAACCGGCGGATCTCGCAGTAGGGGTCCTAAGCTAGGCGTCTTGGAGCGATGGTGACATGGACACGGGGTTTTACCCAGCTTCGGGCTCTCTTGATGAGATAATACCCTACATGCTGCTTTTGATTGTTTTCATATGGGTGTAGTACAGAGTACATGTATCTACCACGAGATTGTAGTAATGAATATGAGATCCTCTATTGACTAGCCTGGCCTCGGTTTATATAAGACACCGGAGGCCTAGGGTTTAGGAGAGTCCTTGACTTGGGCGCCAAGTCTTGTGGAGTCTTCCTTGTATGCGACAGGTGTTGTCCGAACTGGCCCATGGGTATGCGGCCATGGGGTCCTCGGCCCAATCTAACTGATCGGGAGACGGCGTGGTGAGTACCCCCTAGTCCAGGACACCGTCAGTAGCCCCCTGAACCGGTCTTCAAGTCGGGGACGCTCCTCGATTCTTCCGAACTGTTCTTCATCTTCTGTCGTCGGTCTTGAAAACTGGTTCAACAAATCTTCCCATCTTCGATCTTGAGGATCGCCAAAGTGCATCCGAAGAGTTTACACGTCGGGTATCCGAGGAGCCCCTTTAAGTTTCCGGCCTTTATCAATGCCTTGTTATTTTCACGCCCACCTCAGGTTTGAAGTTGTCCCCGTGCGGCGGTGTCCTCTTGCATCAGAGCTCCAATGCTGGACTGCATTTGAGGTGTCTTTTACAGCCGAGCACCAACGCCGGACTGTATCCGAGCTCCAACGCCGGACTGAATCCAAACTCCAACGCTGGAGAGTATCCGAGCACCAACGTCGGACTATATCCGAGGTGTCATAGATCACCTTGGCTCAAAAAAGGTCGAAGGAGTTTAGCCGAGCTTAATTCCAGAAATGTCTTCTACGGAGCCAATCACTGGCGTCCGAGCTTTATGCAGGACTGCTTCCGAGGTGTCTATTGTAGTCGAGCACCAACGCCGGACTGTATCCGAGGTAGCGCACCACCTCGACCATTGGCTGATTTTTATGAATTTAATTTCGAATTGTGCAATGTAATATCTGCTGAAATGTATAGCCAGTAGCCCTCAAGGTGTGTGTTGGCCTAATATTCGGGATGCACCTGAAGGAAAAAAATCAAACCGCTGACCCTAGTAGCCCCTGAGACTCAGGTCGATTCATAAAATCAGCCTGCGGATCAATTCCCAGCTTGGCAGCATACTTAGGAATAGAAACGCGGTGTGCAAAGTCCTCGAGACTCAGGTTGGGTGCAACCGACCAACCTGAGGATAATAATCTCCTCGAAAACTATATTGCACTTTAAATTTTCTGCATTGGATTGTCAATGCAGTAGCCCCCGAGACACTGGTCGGGTGGCAACACCAGATCAGGGGATCGATGTACCCCTTTAATATTTGTAAATAATAAGCACGAATCCCAATAGCCCCCGAGCCTTAATGTGGGCACGGGTGGCCGAATTAAGGATCGATATCCAAAGTAAAATCACAAATTATGTGTAATTATTCTATGTATCCAAATACTTTATATCAACAATGCTCGGATCCGCATTGTACAAAACTTTGTTGACCGAACATCGGCTTCCACCTCCTTGGCCAGTAGCCGAGGAGTGTTTGTCCTACTTTATAAAGCTTTTACAAGGGCAAAGATTTACGACAAACAAGGCAATCCGGCCATACGGTTTTATAAACAAAGGTACGCAGAAAGATATGTTGTATTACTGTTTAATGTAAGAAATATCTTCCAAAGAAATAGTCCCGCTATCGGTTCCTTTCTTTGGGTTGTCATGCCAACCATGATCATGAAACCTCATTTCCGATCAATGCAGGAGAAAAATATTGAGGAGTTAGTTCGGGGAAAGTTCCCGAATTCTATGTTTATTTTGACTCCGTTGCGATCGTTTATCAGTTGAAAGTGCCCCATCGTCGGCTTCTACCCCTTTGTAGATACTACGCAGGGTGTTTCCGCAATAACAAGACAACCCTTAGCCGACGTCTTGGTGCCCGAAGGCAGTTGTGTTAGCAGAAACGAGGCAATCAGATATGCGTCCTTTATAACTTTCACTTAGTCATAGGAGTTTTAAATTGGGGAAGCTAGCTACGAGCCCCCGGTTAGTGTTCGGCGACATCCGAGGTCAAGCCGTAAACACTTCGGCCAATGTTATGAATGGCCCGTCATTTAACATAGTCATCGAATCGCTGACCAGTTTACGCTTATTGTGACAGTCACTTTTCGGCTTTCTCCACTGAGGTGCGTAACCATGCGAGCTGGAAGCACAATCGCAGTGGTTCTCCCGTTGCACACCTAGCCGAACAAAGCGGAACATAGGAGGCAAGCACAGGAGCCGGGCAACCCAACTATTGACCAAAGACACAATTCGAAACCGATGCATATATAGCAATATCTGAGAATGTTTTTGCCGAATCTCTGAAGGTGTTCGGCGTTGCACCGCGAGACTTATGCTGGAAACACGCAAAATAGTTTAAAAGTGCCACAGGCTTGGAAAATCAAAAAACTGCAGTAAAAACTTGATGTCCGAACTAGATCAAGTGTTCGGTGCCAATCCGAAAATTGGTCTTAAAAAAAGTGCTTATGTCATGCTTTAATATGACACATCCTATCTCAAGACTTCAAGCGGGTCAGCCTACGGCTTGAACCTCCTATGCTGAAGGCGGAGTAATTCTCATTAGGTCAGTTTAGCAAACTAAACTCTAGCGACTTTGAGAGAGAAATTAGGCTCCCCGGCTATTGACCACACACTCGCGTCGAAAAAGGAGTGATAGAAAAAAGACTTTGCAACGACTAAGAAGAAGAACACTTATTATAAAACAGTTCATATAAATTTAAGAGCCCCCAAGTGACTTGGGAAACAGAATTTTATGTACCGAAGTACTTATATCATATCTGTGTTCACCCAAACTTTAAACGCGTCTTAACCGACCGTCGGCTTCTCCCTCTTCGGTCAAGGGCCAAAAAGTGTTATGTACTCCACCCGTCGAGAATATCGACGGTGTTTCCGATAACCAGGCAATCAGGCCGTAAAACATAATGATAAAGCGCTCAGGGAACTTATGCTATATTACTGACGAAGTGTAAGAAGCATCTTTGAAGAAAATAGTACCCCCACCGATACTTTTCTTCGGTGCTCATTGTTACTATGAGACTTGTGCAATAGATTTTTTGTACTCATGAGTTCTGTTGTGTGCCGACGATAATTGAAAATAATAAGAGCGCTAGCTTTCGGCTTCACCCAGTCTGAGGTCCGGCTCGGATGACCCTATCGTGACAATCACAGAGGTGCTCCCTTTACTCCCTAGCCGAACAATCAGGAACATAGGGGTAAACACAGGAGCGAGGCAACCCAGCTTGCGGAACACTTAAGTCAACATGGTGCATATTGTGGCGTAATACACGAACAAGGAACGAAGCCGTACAAGTATAATCATATGCAAGAGGAAAAGCTTCATAAAGGAAGCCCCCAAATAAACGGGGTATTTGAATTTGTGTGTCACAAACAAAGTTTCGACAAGGAAGTTTTTCACAAGCCACTCTTGCCAAAAAGGTATAATGCTTGGTCAAATCGAACAAAATTTAAAGCCGAAATTTTTTGAGCATGAAAGCGACTTAGCTGGTTAATGTGCTCGGTGTTGATGATGATGTCCGGACTTATGGCGGGACAAAGACATAGTCCTCGGCTTGGCCGAGGTCCCAGCCCCCAAGCCGGTTCCGAACTGTCCGAGAAAGGAGGTCAGCTTGACGAAGTGGCGAGATAGCGCGGTTGACGTGTTGAGGAGCAGCCCCCGGTCCAGCCGAGCTAACGAAGATGGTCGGCTAATGATGCCGGAGTCCCCGGAGTAGGTTTGATGAACGGATGGCAAAGCCCCCCGTCCAGCCGAGGTGACGCGGTAGGTCGGTAAGCCGACGACGGAAACCCCATGTCAGCACGTCGGTATACTGGAGTGACAGCGCTGCCTGACCCGAATCATTTACCTGTGCACAGAAAATAGTGCAAGCCGGAGATAATAATATATATGTTTTTTATATAAAAATATCCTCTACTTAATTAACTTAAGTAAAGTAGATAATTAAAAAAATATGGCCTAAACGCCGAGGTCGTCTCGATAGAATGGCCGCGGACATGCTGACACAGGGACGCGCGCTAAGGCGACGCCGCAACTTGATCGATGCATGCAGGACGACGACGTCGGCCCACAGAGTTGACCGCGTGATGTAGTCGAAGTTGATTACCTGCACATATAGAATAGTGCAAGCAAGTAATAATAATAATTGAGAAAAAATGCATAATTAATTTGTGTGAAGTGAATAAGTTTGGTAAATATAGCCTAAGCGCTGAGGCTAGCTTGACGGTGCGATGGCGTCGTGGCACAGCGATGCCGACGAAGGTCGACCTGCCCAATCGACAGCGAGAGGCTGGCCGGACCAACACCAGGTATAGACGTCGGTGGAATTTCTCTGCCTAAATAATGCAGTACACAACAACAGAAAATATTCTGGGTATAATAATGCTAAATGAATAATTT
Source organism: Aegilops longissima (assembly GCA_021605205.1). Classification (NCBI taxonomy): domain Eukaryota; kingdom Viridiplantae; phylum Streptophyta; class Magnoliopsida; order Poales; family Poaceae; genus Aegilops; species Aegilops longissima. The sequence goes on from CM038678.1 coordinate 164,645,269, forward strand.
GAAAAAATAAAACCTGTTCACCGGCGGTGATGACCATAGCAGACCGTAGTAAACGGACAACAAACAGACGAACTGATGGCGCTACAAAACTGATGATGGTGTACAGGCCAGTTCGAGGGAGAACGTCCAACAGGGTTGTGACCACGAGGCTGCCTGTAGCGGTCGAGCTGCGGAGTATCCGGACTGGGTGCATGGAGTAGGTCAGCTTGCGACAAAGTAGACCACGCGCGTGATACTGATGATCCATCGGCTTCACATCCATAGACGCGTCAGTTTTATGCGAAGTAGTCATAAGCTGATTGCCTGTGCGTGTCAAACATAGCAGTCCGAGGAAGAACAAAAATTCTGCAGTGCAAACGAATCCATGAAAATCAATCTAATCTGAATAGTCGTAGACAACTTTAAAACTTTAATAAAAAAACTGTAGTAGCAAGTACTAGACGTACTAGTCTATGCTTGCCCTTTTGCAAATAATTAACAGGGAGTAGTACTTAGCTCATCTCCTCACGTGGAGGGGGTTCACTTTTAGGTGAGTCATAGTACAGATTGGCCACAAGACTTGCCCTGGGACTTTGAGCTAGTGACCGTGGCGGCGGCTTATCTCCATGGAGCTCGGATGCAAAGCTAGTACGTAACCGTGTTAGTACTTTAATTCAAGCAAACTTTAGCGAAAATAAACTACTAGTGAACGACCGACGGCCGCCTAGTTGCTAAATTTAATGAGGAAAAAGGAAGAGAATAAGGGAAGCAATCTCCCTCGACGATCATTGTCTGTAGTGGATTTGTCTTCGGCTCTACAATCGAGCACTGTGTGCGAGGTCAGAGACCAATTTGACAATCAATCAAACGCCACCATCTATCGACCAGGAGACTGCAGTAGAGCATCAGATGCCGCGTAGGGGCACATCGTTGGTCGCAGATTTTACAGACCTTGATCTCAACCTAATCTGATCATCCCATCGACCCGTGATGGTCACCCAGCAGGCTCTCAATGAAAGCACCAATGTCGGTGTCAAAACCGGCGGATCTCGTAGTAGGGGTCCTAAGCTAGGCGTCTTGGAGCGATGGTAACATGGACACGGGGTTTTACCCAGCTTCGGGCTCTCTTGATGAGATAATACCCTACATGCTGCTTTTGATTGTTTTCATATGAGTGTAGTACACAGTACATGAATCTACCACGAGATTGTAGTAATGAATATGAGATCCTCTATTGACTAGCCTGGCCTCGGTTTATATAAGACACCGGAGGCCTAGGGTTTAGGAGAGTCCTTGTCTTGGGCGCCAAGTCTTATGGAGTCTTCCTTGTATGCGGCAGGTGTTGTCCAAACTGGCTCATGGGTATGCGGCCATGGGGTCCTCGGCCCAATCTAACTGACCGAGAGACGACGTGGTGAGTACCCCCTAGTCCAGGACACCTTCAATGGTGTCGGATCTCGATGGCATGGCGCTCTGGAGATTAGGTGTCTGATGTGCGATGATGGACTCGCGCAGGAGGTCGACGCTGTCTGGTGTCGTGATGGCGTCGGAGGCAGCTAGACCGGGCAACGTTTGTGTAGCAGTACAACTCTGAAGATGGATTGGTGGCAGGTGGCTGCGGCGGCCTCATACCCGGCAGGCGTCCTGGTTGACTGGTGGGTGCCCATACCCGGCAGGCGTCCTGGTTGGGACCTCAGGTCTTAGATGTTAGGTTTGGCTGCGAGGTCTGTTTGGTATTAGGCCCAGATTATCAGCATCCCTTCATCAATTGGATAAGAGCAGCGACACTTTTGTTGCCTAGACGATGGCTTCACTCTTACTGTTGTATCTGTTGTATGACTTTGTAAGGTCTTGTGTGAATAATTAATAAAGTGGCTGCATGCATCGTCCAGTTGCAGAGGCCGGGGGTCCTCCATTTCTAAAAAAATAAAAATAAAACAGCTCTACTAAGTTACAAAAATCATTGTCACAAGCCAAACATCACTAGGCAACACAAAACTGGACGCGCTCGCCAACGATCGAAGCCAGTCAGGAGAAAACACCACTCTATTCTTGTTCAGATGAGAACCAGGGCAAAGAAGAATTGAAGGGGCTTGTGAAATGATCAAAGTTTGTGCTTAGAGAGGCGTATGCTAAAAGTCATGGGTGGAATCTTTGGTTGTATAAGACTGGAGTTGTGAAGAGCGAAGAAGGTTTTGAATCCTGGTGCTGCTTCTCAAAAGCTATGCTTGAGTTAAGTTGTAATATGTGACAACTTTGTATTGATCTAGTTGTTTTGGTCACTCCCTAGCTGCAAGCTGATGAGAACTGTTTGCCATTTCTTTTTCTTCCTTTTCAGGAAGACCTTCCGATTTATTCTTCAACTGTCAAGGTCGTACAAAGACACACCGGAAGTAAAATTTCCACACATGATGTTCCCCTGACAACCATTTGCTTTACGCCACATTTCACAAAGGTTTCCAACATGAAAAGTGTGTGTGATGGATAGCCCTATATCGTACATTTTTCTTTAATGCATTGTGCGCTGTAGACCATCTATCGACAACCACATGCACTGGAGCGAGTAGAATGTGCACCATCGTCATCACCCCTTTCTCACCAGAGTCGGGAAAACCTTGTTGTAGTAGATAGTCGAGAAGACGTCGTGCTAAAGCCCTACAGGGCCAGCGCACATAATATCAACTGCTGTCGATGAAGAGAAGCGTTATCAGAAAGATCCAACATGTAGACACAAGAACATAGACGAACGAAGACCGAATCCATTTGGATCCATTGAAGACAAACGTTGACCGAATCCCGTGAGACCCGTTGATAAACCTCCACACGACCTCCTACGTTCTAGAAGCACCGTCGGGACGGGGGCTGCTACTTCTTGAGCTTGCGTTGGTTTTTTCCCTTGAAGAGGAAAGGGCGATGCAGCAAAGTAGAGATAAGTATTTCCCTCAGTTAAGAACCAAGTTTTAATCCAGTAGGAGAAACGCGCAAGTCCCCAATAGATGCACATACAAAAACAATCAAACACTTGCACCCAACATGATAAAGGGATTGTCAATCCCTTCACGGTCACTTGCAAATGTGAGATCAAATAGAGCTAAATATAAAAGATTACTAAAACTTAAAAGTAAATAAAAATAAATAAATTTCATCAAGGTATTTTTGGTATATAGATCTGAAAATATATGAAGGAAAATAGACCCGGGGGTCATAGGTTTCACTAGAGGCTTCTCTCATGAAGGCAAATAATACGGTGGGTGAACAAATTACTGTCGAGCAATTGATAGAAAAGCGCAAAGTTATGACGATATCCAAGGCAAGGATTATGAATATAGGCATCCCGTCCGTGTCAAGTAGACCGACTCCTACCTGCATCTACTACTATTACTCCACACCTCGACCGCTATCTAGCATGCATCTAGAGTATTAAGTTCATAAAGAACGGAGTAACGCCTTAAGTAAGATGACATGATGTAGAGGGATAAACTCAAGCAATATGATGAAAACCCCATCTTTTTATTCTCGATGGCAATAATGCAATATGTGTCTCGCTACCCCTACTTTGTCACTGGGTGAAATCACGCAAGATTGAATTCAAAACTAAGCACCTCTCCCATTGCAAGAAAAACCAATCTAGTTGGCCAAACCAAACCGGTAATTCGAAGAGAAATACAAAGATATTAAATCATGCATATAAGAATTCAGAGAAGATTCAAATAATACTCATAGATAAGCTCATCATAAATCCACAATTCATCGAATCTCGACAAACACACCGCAAAAGAAGATTACATCAGATAGATCTCCAAGAACATCGAGAAGAACATGGTATTGAGAATCAAAGAGAGAGAAGAAGCCATCTAGCTACTAGCTATGGACCCTTAGGTCTGAGGTAAACTACTCACGCTTCATCAGAAGGGCAATAGGGTTGATGTAGATGCCCTACGTGATCGAATCCCCTCTGACAGGATGCAGGAAAAGGCCCCAAGATGGGATCTCACGGGAACAGAAGGTTGCGGCGGTGGAAAAGTATTTTTGTGGATGCCTCCGAGGATTTTGGATTATATGTGAATATATAGGACGAAGAAGTAGGTCAGGGGACTCCCGAGGGGGCCACAAGGCAGGGCGCGCCCTCCACCCTTGCCGCCGCCTCGTGGGTCTTCTGGCTTGGACTCCAAGTCCTTCGGGTGTCTTCTGGCCCAAGAAAAATCATCATAAAGTTTTATTCCGCTTGGACTCCGTTTGATATTCTTTTTCTGCGAAACTCAAAAACAAGGAAAAAACAGAAACTGGCACAGGGCTCTAGTTAATAAGTTAGTCCCGAAAATAATATAAAATAGCATAATAATGCATATAAACATTGAAAATAGATAATATAATAGCATGGACCAATAAAAATTTATAGATATGTTGGAGACGTATCAAGCATCCCCAAGCTTAATTCTTGCTCGTCCTCGAGTAGGTAAATGATAAAAACATAATTTTTGATGTGGAATGCTACCTAACATATTTATCCATGTAATTTTCTTCATTGTGGCATGAATGTTCAGATCCATAAGATTCAAAACAAAAGTTTAATATTGACATAAAAACAATAATTCTTCAAGCATACTAATAAAGCAATCATGTCTTCTCAAAATAACATGGCCAAAGAAAGTTATCCCTACAAAATCATATAGTCTGGCTATGCTCCATCTTCATCACACAAAGTATTAAATCATGCACAACCCCGATGACAAGCCAAGCAATTGTTTCATACTTTTGATGTTCTCAAACTTTTTCAACTTTCAGCAATACATGAGCGTGAGCCATGGATATAGCACTATAGGTGGAATAGAATATGGTGGCTGTGGAGAAGACAAAAATAAGGAGATAGTCTCACATCAACTAGGTGTATCAACGGGCTATGGAGATGCCCATCAATAGATATCAATGTGAGTGAGCAAGGGTTGCCATGCAACGGATGCACTAGAGCTATAAGTTTATGAAAGCTCAAAATGAAACTATGTGGGTGTGCATCCAACTCGCTTGCTCACGAAGACCTAGGGAAATTTGAGGAACCCCATCATTGGAATATACAAGCCAAGTTCTATAATGAAAAATTCCCACCAGTATACGAAAGTGACAACATAGGAGACTCTCTATCATGAAGATCATGGTGCTACTTTGAAGCACAAGTGTGGAAAAAGGATAGTAACATTGTCCCTTCTCTCTTTTCTCTCATTGTTTTTCTTTTGGTGGGCTTCTTTGGCCTCTTTTATTATTTGTAAAGTCTAGAGACTCGTCCCAACTTGTGAGGAAATCATAGCTTCCATTATCCTTTCCTCACATGGGACAATGCTCTAATAATGATTGAGGGAGTCCTGGATTAGGGGGTGTCCGGATAGCCGGACTACCATCATCAGCCGAACTATCATTTGCCGGACTATCATCATCGACCAGACTCCAAGACTATGAAGATACAAGATTGAAGACTTCACCCCGTGTCCGGATGGGACTTTCCTTGGCGTGGAAGGCAAGCTTGGCGATACGGATATGTAGATCTCCTACCATTGTAACCGACTCTATGTAACCCTAGCCCTCTCCGGTGTCTATATAAACCGGATGGCTCTAGTCCGTAGGACAACAATCACAACAACCCTTACAATCATACCATAGGCTAGCTTCTAGGGTTTAGCCTCCTTGATCTCGTGGTAGATCCACTCTTGTAAACATCCACAATATCAATATCAATCAAGAAGGACGAGGGTTTTACCTCCATCAAGAGGGCCCGAACACAGGTAAACATCGTGTCCCTTGTCTCCGTTACCATCCGCCTAGACGCACATTCGGGACCCCTACCGAGATCCGCCGGTTTTGACACCGACATTGGTACTTTCATTGAGAGTTCCTCTGTCGCCACCGATAGGCTTGATGGCCTCTTCAATCAACAACGACGCAGTCCTGGGTGAGACCTTTCTCCCCGGACAGATCTTCGTAGTCGGCGGCTTCGCACTGCGGGCCAACTCACTTGGCCATCTAGAGCAGATCAAAAGCTACGCCCCTGGCCGTCAGGTCAGGTTTGGAAGCCTAAACTTCACGGCCGATATCCGCGGGACTTGATCCTCGATGGATCTGAGCCACACCGAAGCGTGCGCTGTCACGATGGGCATGACCTAACTCGCCGCGGACAACACCTTGAGGTCGCACCGGACCTGCTCCGACTCATAGTCCGGAGCCGATCGCTCAATCGAGGACGGATGGCTGGACACCACCTCGGGAGCCGCAATTTCTCTGGCGATGGAGCGAACACTTACCTTGTCCCACGTAAAGCCCATGACTCGAGGTGCGGACTCCTGCGGACTCGAACCTCCTGCGCCCCGCGGTCGAATCCGATTGGCGCCGATCATGGAATTCACCGTTGCGGACATCTTTCAGCACTTCGCCCTTGGCGATATCATAAATTCATTGAAGCATCTCTCGCTATTAGGAGAGCCTGGCGAACCACGGCCGGGACGGTTGGGACGCGGATGACGAAGAAATTCAGATCCCACCCACCACCCACCGTAGCCACCGTCGACGATTTAACCGACATACTCGACTACGACTCCGAAGACATCGACGGTATGGACGACGATGCCGGAGACTACCAAGAACCAGTGCCTACAGGACACTGGAAGACCACCTCGTCATACGACATATACATGGTGGACATCCCAAAAGATGGGGACGGCGAAGAAGCAGCGGAGGCCGATTCCTTAAAGAAACAACCCAAGCGCCGACGTCAGCGGCGCCGCTCTAAATCCCGCCACGGAAAGAATGGAGATTCTGGCACAAGAGATAATAACACCCCAGAAAGTGCCGAAGACAACTCCCTCCAGCACGATCCAGCGCAGGAGGAGGCAGAAGCAAGCCCTCAGGAGAGGGCGGCAGACGAAGAGGTCGAGGATGACAATTACTTACCTCCCTCCGAGAGCGAGGCAAGCCTCGGCGACAGCCAGTCGTCGTGCTCGAGGATCTCGTCGAACAAGAGCGTTTTAGACGCAGGCTAATGGCCACGGCAAACAGCCTAAAGAAAAAGCAACAACAGCTTCAAGCTGATCAAGACCTACTGGCCGACAGATGGACCGAGGTCCTCGCGGCCGAAGAGTATGAACTCGAACGCCTCCAAAGTTACCCAAAACGCAAGTTGCTCCCCGATTAGAGGAGGCAGCATCACCAGCGCTGTCGGCAGACCGACCACCTCGTGGCCGCGATAGAGAGGCGTGCAAGCCCTCCACCAAAACCGTACCCCGGCATCGCTCTAAAAGCAGGAAGCCACGGGGGAACGTGCCGGACTTGCGAGATATATTGGAGGACAAGGCAAGACAATCCAGATCTATCTATGGATCACGTGGACGCCCCACGACCCACGATGAATACCGTCGCACCGGATACAACTACTCCGGCCGGGCCGAACACAGCAGACAACGCTCTCTCGAGCTACGTCGCAATATTGCTCAATACAGAGGCGCCGCACACCCACTATGCTTCACTGACGAAGGAATGGATCATCAAATCCCTTGAAGGGTTCAAACCCGTTAATATCGAATCCTACGATGGCACAACAGACCCCGCGGTCTGGATTGAGGATTTTCTCCTCCATATACACATGGCCCGCGGCGACGATCTTCACGCCATCAAATATCTCCCGCTCAAGCTTAAAGGACCAGCTCGGCATTGGCTTAACAGCCTGCCCGCAGAGTCAATTGATTTGGGAAGACACGGAAGCCGCATTCCTCGACAACTTCCGTGGCACGACGCGATGCGACCACCGGACGCAGATGACCTAAGCCACATAATCCAGCAGCCAGACGAATCGGCCAGGCAATTCTGGACACGATTCTTAACAAAGAAAAAATCAAATCGTCGACTGTCCGGATGCAGAGGCACTCGCTGCCTTCAAACATAACATCCGCGATGAGTGGCTGGCCCGGCACCTAGGACAGGAGAAGCCGAAATCCATGGCAGCCCTCACATCCCTCAAGACCCTCTTATGTGCAGGAGAGGATAGCTGGCTCGCTCGCAGTAACAACCTCAGCAAAAGCGCTGGCAGTCCGGATACCAAGGACCGCAATGGCAGGTTGCGTCGAAACAAAAACAAACGCCGCATTAACGGCGACAGCAATGAGGATACGGCAGTCAACGCCGGATTCCGAGGCTCCAAACCCGGTCAACGGAAGAAGCCGTTCAAAAGAACCACTCCGGGCCCGTCCAATTTGGACCGAATACTCGACCGCTCTTGTTAAATACATGGAACCCCCGAAAAGCCAGCTAACCATACCAACAGAGATTGTTGGGTATTCAAGCAGGCAGGCAAATTAATCGCCGCAAACAGTGACAAGGGGCTACACAGCGATGACGAGGAAGAGACCCGGCCACCGAACAACAGAGGGTAAAAGGGATTCCCCCCTCAAGTTCGGAGGTAAACATGATATACGCAATGCATATTCCCAAGAGGGAGCAGAAGCGTGCACTAAGGGACGATCTGCGATGGAGCCATCGCCCCAAAATTCAACCCATGGTCCTCTTGCCCGATCACTTTCGATCGAAGAGACCATCCGACCAAGATCCGCCATGGCGGATTCGCCGCATTGGTTTTAGACCCAATCGTTGATGGATTTCACCTCACGAGAGTCCCGATGGGCGGCGGCAGAGCTGAACCTGCTTTATCGGGATACGGTCGCAAGATGGGCATAGACCCTTCAGGATTAAACCTACAACGCAGCGACCTTCAAAGGCGTCATACCGGTGTCGAGGCCAATTATGCAGGTCGATTACATCGAAGTGGTCTTCGGATACCCGGATAATTTCCAAGCGAGGAGTTAATCTTCGACATAGTCCCGTTCCGCAGCGGCTATCACGCTCTGCTCGGACGAACCGCGTTTGCAAAATTCAACGCGGTGCCGCATTATGCATACCTTAAGCTCAAGATGCCAGGCCCTCGTGGAGTCATCACGGTCAATGGAAACACGGGCGCCCTCCGAACGGAGGAACATACAGCGGCTCTCGCAGAAATCTGAGCAACCTTTTAAGGCAATTCTCGAGTCCGCCGTTAAGCGACCGGACACAACCAAACGTGCCCGGAGCAACATCAACCAAGACCACCGGCAAGTTCCGTGCCGCAGCAGAGTAATGCGGCCCCAACCCCAGCCCTCGCAAAATTGCAAGACAAACTCTCCGATACATAATTACATACGGAGATACCATGGGCATAGGGGAAGGGCACAACCACAACAGACCCAGTGCGGTTTGACCACACCGGGGGCTCCCAAGTGTGTCGCTTTTTCTTTTATTTTCTCTTTTTATACAGAACTCAGTCCGTGGCGAACCTGCCGAACTCATGATGCAACAGCCAGGGAAGGACAAAGGCCGCGATTTAACACTCGGTGGTCTCCATCACGAGCATTAAATTTGTTAAAATACAACATTCGCTGCCTACCCTCGAGGGAGACGCCTTTAATTCGTCCAATCCCTTTCTTTCCGCACTATTTGTATCATTCCGCACCGATAGCATATCTTCTCGAATAAAATGCAGCTCTTTTTGCCTATAATTGCATTACTTTATATATATATATATGTTCATTTACGACATGTTGCAACAAGTGCATCTTGGTACGCCAAACACACCAGGGCTTATGTCCTCCGCTTTATGGTGTGATAAAGTCCGACACTTTCACAAGTGCGGCACCCGAACTTATAGCATTATATGAATCAGCTCGAATCATGTCTTGGGTCAATAGTTGGGTTTGCCCGGCTCCCATGTTCGGCACCTTACGCCCGTTCCATCGGCTAAGGTAGCACTGGGAGAACCACTGCGATTGCGCCCGGTGGAGCCGGGTTAACGCCTCGATGGAGAAAGCTAAAACTGACCGGCATGATAAGGCGTGAGACTGGTCGCTGTTCGAGAGGTCCTTTCGGGTCCTTAAAGACCTACGCCGCTTCGAGCGAAGTTCCGGATGATGTCCGATGAAGGCGTGGATAGCGCCCCAATTCGGTCTTCCGAATACTAGGGGCTTCGCCGAAATTTAAAATTATAGAATTCTATGGCTAAGTGAGAGTGTTCAAGCACTATAAGTCCAGTTGCCTTGTTCGTTGTGTTGGCGCCTCCTAGATGGACCCAAAATGGGAACAAGAGTGCTCAAGTTTATCCCGAACACCCCAGCACTCGTGGCATGGGGGCCGAAGCCGACGACTTGCCATCTCTCAGATTTAATAAAAGGCCGCACAGAAGGTAATATTTTAAATTAATCAAGCGCTGCTTAAAGCATATGAACAAAGTTTTCAGCGCACAGGATAACACATTGCGAATTCACTCAAAAATTACATCCCTGGGGCACTCATCCGCAATCTTGCGGGCACCCTTCAGACAGCCTTATAGTAAATTTGGGCGACGATGCTCCTTGCCCGCTGGTGGCGCGTTAGTGATTAGCTTCTCCGCATCCAGCTTGCCCCAATGCACCTTTTGCGCGGGCAAGGGCCCGACGAGCACCTTCAATACAAAGCGGAGCGCTTGATAACCTCCACCTGGGCACACATCCACCAGCCGTCGCGACGAGGACGAAGTAGCTCCTGTGCATGGCCTCTCCAGCCACAGCCGGACTATGAGGCCCTTTGTGGCCTGCTCGGCCACCTTGTGAAGCTCGACCAGCTGCTTCACTGGTCGCTAGGGGCACGGATGGCTGGCCTCAAGCATACCGAGACCGAAGACCTTCTCCGTTGAGCTCCCTCCTCGGCTCAAGAGAATGCGGTGGCATCGAGACACGCCATGAGGCAGATCTGCAAACGCCTACGAGAGCTCGAACCGGGTAAGTAACACGTAATTTACATTCACATGCTTGCTTTGCATGAAAAATGCCTTACCGCCGCTATCTTCCTCATCAACTCAACCTCTGAAGGGACTTATGGGCCTCGGCCTTGGCGGTTTTGGCACTTTTGAGAGCCGAGGCAAGCTCGGACTCTCGAGTCTTTGAGTCACGCTCCAAACTCTCATGCTTTTCCATGAGAGCCTGGAGCTCTTGCTGAACCACCGCCACCCGCGCCTCTTGCTTTTCTCGCTCTGCCCGTTCCGTGGCCGCATTGCATTCAGCCGCAGACACGGCCTCCTTCAGGGTCGCCACCTCGTTCGTGGCCCCTGCAGTACCCATGTTATCCTTGCTATTTTTGTCGCAACCTAAATCCTTTTACAGAAGGTACAAATTCAAAGTGGTGTTACTCACCTTCTTTGTCTTGGAGCTGCTTCCTAAGCGCCGAGCTCTTGCCGGACCGCCGAGCTCTGCTTCAACGCACCGATCTCCGCGGCCAAGGCGGCAGAGGTCAAGCGCAGCCTGCAACCCATATTGACATAATTTTTAGCAACCCCACGTATATCTTTTTAAGATCCTCGGTCCGCTTTTCTTTCCGAACACCGAACCGAGCATCGGGGCTACTGTCTATGCGGTATTACATTGCATATTTTAACTTCTTACCTCAAAGCCGATAGAAGGCTATTGTAAGCTTGGTCAGCCCGCCTTTGGCGAAGCTGCACTTTTCAATCACCGCACTCATAATAGTGCGGTGTTCTTCCTCGATGGAAGCGCTCTGTAGCGCCTCCAACAAATTGCCCGGCGCCTCCGGTTGGACGGAAGCCGCCGGTGTCACGGTCTTGCCCTTCGATCGAAGGGGCCGCCTGCCGGATTCCGGAACCACTGCGGGTTCTGTTTTGGAGTCCGGCGCAAAGTCCGGGAGGACGCCTTGTGGCGCCTCCGGAGCCTCCCCCCGATGGGCCCCTTCTGGGGATCCCACCTCGGCGTCCTCGGCGTCGAGAGGGGTGGAGGCGGTCGGGATGGAGTCTACATCCGACGAAGCCAACGACCCGCTCGATGAAGCGGGGAGATCATCACTGGCCGGACTACAGGCAGCATGCGGCATTAGAATGACACTATGTGACGTAGAAAAAGAAATTATAAATCATTCAGGAATCCGGATACTTACGATCTCGCCGGAGGCCTGGCCCTTGAAGGCCATTCTTCCTCGCCAACATTGATGTTGGCAGAGCTGTCCGGGGGAATAGTCCTTCCCCTCTTGGACCCTCGGCCTCCCCTGCTGGGAAGCCTTCCTCTTCTCTCTCCCTCCTCCTGGGAGAGAGTCCTCTTCCTCCTCCTCATTTTCGGAGAGGAGTCCGCCCCGAGTCGTCGGACACAAAACGGGCACTCTTTCGAGCACCCGTGGCCTCCTTCTTGGCCTTCTTCTCGGCACCCGTGCGGTGCCGTAACCAGCAGCCTCGCTAGACGAAGCGTCTCTCTGGGTTTTACGGCATAGGAGCCGGACAGTAATCTGCTCCGCCTTCCTCATCCAGTCTGTCAAAGGAAAAGGGAAATTAAACGATAGAGTCAAACTATGAAAAACAAGTGTCCCGTAAAGGGTAGAATCACTTACCTCGTCGACAAGGCGCTGAAAGCGAAATCATGGTCTTGATCGCGGATGCGGGGCTTCGCGCCTGAACAACACCTTCCAGCGCCCAGACGTTGTGTCGAAGAGCTTGTTCAGCACTGGTGCTGTTCGGATCGAACTCCCATAGATTGAATGCCCTCTTGGCATGGGAGAATCCGGGGACGAGCATGACTGGACCACGTTAACCAGCTTGAGCTTCTTCACCAGCTTCTTGATATGGCTTGAGTCCCGTCGGCTCCTTCAAACTGCCCCACAAGCAAGCCCTTCTCTTTCCAGGAGGTGAGCTGCGTGGGGATACCAGATCTAAACTCGGGGCGCTGCCCATTTAGGGTCACGCGGCTCGGTGATATAGAACCACCCGATTGCCACCCTTGACGGATTCCACGAAGGCCCCTTGAACCAAGGGCGTTGGGCATCTTGCCCAACATGGCGCCTCCGCACTCCGCTTGAATGCCCTTCACTACCTTCGCTTGACATTGAAGGTCTTGAGCCACAAGTCGAAGTGGGGCTGGATGCAGAGGAAGGCATCGCACACGACGATAAACGCCGAGATGTTGAGGATGAAGTTGGCGCGGATCATGGAAATCCAGGCCGTAGTAGAACATGAGCCCCGGACAAAGGGGTGAAGTGGAAAGCCCGATCCAGCGGAGGAAGTGGGAAAGAAAGACAACCCTCTCATGGGGCCTGGGGTGGGGATGAGCTACCCCTCGTCGGGCAGCCGGTCGCGATGTTGCGGAGAGGTATCCGGCGCGCCGCAGTTTGGCGATTGCTACTCCTTAACGGTGGAGGCCAACCATTTACCTCCGCTCCGGACATGGTCGGAGAAGGTTGAGACGAGATCGCGAACTTGGGCCTTTGGAGCTCGAGTCGCGCGGAGATGGATAAGCAAAGGAGGAAGAAGGCGTGGGTGAGAAGGTGAATCCTTATCCCTTATATGGGCGGGCGAAGTCTTACGCGTCCCCACCGCCTGGTAAAACTCGCTTTTCTCCCAAGCGTCACCATCAATGACGGTTGGGTTACCCACGCCCGTATTGATGAGAATCCCGGATTAAGGGAAACACGATCTCTGCCGACAAGACGTGTTAAGGAAACCGCCGCTAAATGCGCCGAGGCGGTAAAGTAAAAACAATTCGAGTAATGGCTTGGTAGTGGTGTGACGTCATGCCACGGAAAACGTCGCAGATTGAACTTGTGTATACATTATTATTCTCTCTTGTGGAATGTGGAATTTATTTTGCGAGCGGACACTATCTGGTGTTCACAATCTTCTATCATTTGGAGGAGGAACCCGCCTTGCAATGCCAAGAAATATACACGCCGGACTTATCGTCATTGAAGCCTGGTTCAGGGGCTCTTGAGGAGTCTGGATTAGGGGTGTCCGGATAGCCGGACTACCATCATCACCGAACTATCATTTGCGGACTATCATCATCGACGGACTCCAAGACTATGAAGATACAAGATTGAAGACTTCACCCGTGTCCGGATGGGACTTTCCTTGGCGTGGAAGGCAAGCTTGGCGATACGGATATGTAGATCTCCTACCATTGTAACCGACTCTATGTAACCCTAGCCCTCTCCGGTGTCTATATAAACCGGATGGCTCTAGTCCGTAGGACAACAATCACAACAACCCTTACAATCATACCATAGGCTAGCTTCTAGGGTTTAGCCTCCTTGATCTCGTGGTAGATCCACTCTTGTAAACATCCACAATATCAATATCAATCAAGCAGGACGTAGGGTTTTACATCCATCAAGAGGGCCCGAACCTGGGTAAACATCGTGTCCCTTGTCTCCTGTTACCATCCGCCTAGACGCACAGTTCGGGACCCCCTACCCGAGATCCGCCGGTTTTGACACCGACAATGATGATCATCACACTTTTATTTACTTACAACTCAAGAATTATGACTCGATACTTAGAACAAAATATAACTCTATTTGAACGCCTCCGGCGGTGTACCGGGATGTGCAATGATCTAGCATAGCAAATGACATAAAAATGGACTAGCCATGTAAACATCATGCTAGCTATCTTACGATCATGCAAAGCAATATGACAATGATGATGCGTGTCATAATAAAATGGAACGGTGGAAGTTGCATGGCAATATAACTCGAAATGGTTATGAAAATGCCATAATAGGTAGGTATGGTGGCTGTTTTGAGGAAGGTATATGGTGGGTGTAAGGCACCGGCGAAAGTTTTGCGGTACTAGAGAGGCTAGCAATGGTGGAAGGGTGAGAGTGCGTATAATCCATGGACTCAACATTAGTCATAAAGAACTCACATACTTATTGCAAAAATCTATTAGTCATTGAAACAAAGTACTATGCGCATGCTCCTAGGGGGATAGATTGGTAGGAAGAGACCATCGCTCGTCCCCGACCGCCACTCATAAGGAAGACAATGAATAAATAAATCATGCTCTGACTTCATCACATAACGGTTCATCATACGTGCATGCTACATTGCTACGGGAATCACAAACTTTAACACAAGTATTTCTACAAATCCACAATTACTCACTAGCATGACTCTAATAATACCATCTTTATATCTCAAAACAATCATAAGGAATCAAACTTCACATAGTATTCAATGCACTTTATATGAAAGTTTTTATTGTATCCCTCTTGGATGCCCATCATATTAGGACTAAATTCATAACCAAAGCAAATTACCATGATGTTTAGAGAGACTCTTAGAATAATATAAGTGAAGCATGAGAGTTCAACAATTTCTATAAAATAAAGCCACCACCATGCTCTAAAAATATATAAGTGAAGCACTAGAGCAAAATTGCCTAGCTCAAAAGATATAAGTGAAGCACATAGAGTATTCTAATAAATTCATGATTCATGCGTGTCCCTCTCAAAAGGTGTGTACAGCAAGGATGATTGTGAAAAACTAAAGAGCAAAGACTCATATCATACAAGACGCTCCAAGCAAAACACATATCATGTGGTGAATAAAAATATAGCCTCAAGTAAATTTACTGATAGACGAAGATGAAAGAGGGGATGCCATCCGGGGCATTCCCAAGCTTAGGCTCTTGGTTTTCCTTGAATATTACCTTGGGGTGCCTTAGGCATCCCCAAGCTTAGGTTCTTGCCACTCCTTATTCCATAGTCCATCAAACCTTTACCCAAAATTTGAAAACTTCACAACACAAAACTCAACAGAAAACTCATGAGATCCGTTAGTATAAAAAAATAAATCACCACTTTTGGTACTGTTGTGAACTCATTCTTTATTCGAACTTCTCCATGGTTCATACCCCCCGATACTACCCATAGATTCATCAAAATAAGCAAACAACACATAGAAAACATAATGTGTCAAAAACAGAACAGTCTGTAGAAATTTGTAAACTTCGAATACTTCTGTAACTCCTGAAAATTAGGACAACATAGGCAATTTTGTATATCAATCTTGTGCAAAAACAATCAGTATTTTATCGTGCTTCTGTAAAAAACTAAAATTATTTTATTGGGCGCAAAAGTTTCTGTTTTTCAGCAAGATCAAATCAACTATCATCGCAAGCCATCCCAACGGTCTTACTTGGCTCAAACACTAAATAAAACATGAAAACACATCTAACCAGAGGCTAGATGAAAAATTTATTGAAAAACAGAACCAAAAAAGCAAGAACAAAAATAAAATTGGGTTGTCTCCCAACAAGCGCTATTGTTTAACTCCCTTAGCTAGGCATAAAAACATAGATTTAGGTATTGTCATCTTTGGTCTGCAATCCATAAGTAGCTCTCATAATAGATTCATATGGAAACTTAATTTTATTTCTAGGAAAGTGTTCCATGCCCTTCCTTAACGGAAATTGAAATCTAATGTTTCCTTCCTTCATATCAATAATTGCACCAATCGTTCTAAGGAAAGGTCTACCAAGAATAATAGGATATGTAGGATTGCAATCTATATCAAGAACAATGAAATCTATGGGCACATAATTCCTATTTGCAACAATAAGAACATAATTAATTCTTCCCATAGGTTTCTTAATAGTGGAATCCGCAAGATGAAAA
Source organism: Aegilops longissima (assembly GCA_021605205.1). Taxonomy (NCBI): domain Eukaryota; kingdom Viridiplantae; phylum Streptophyta; class Magnoliopsida; order Poales; family Poaceae; genus Aegilops; species Aegilops longissima. The sequence goes on from CM038678.1 coordinate 164,661,738, forward strand.
TTTAAAGAATAATCATCAAATCCACGGAAACCTAACACATCACATAAAGTTTTTGGAATCGTGGAAACACCAGCACCCAAATCACACAAAGAATGGCACTTATAATCTTTAATCTTAATCTTAATAGCAGGTTCCCACTCATCATAAAGTTTTCTAGGAATAGAAATTTCTAATTCAAGCTTTTCTTCAAAAGATTTCATCATGGCAACAACGATATGTTTAGTAAAAGCTTTGTTTTGATTATAAGCATGAGGAGAATTCAACATGGATTGCAACAAGGAAATACAATCTATCAAAGAACAATTATCATAATTAAAATCCTTGAAATCCAGAAGAGTGGGTTCATCGCTACTTAAAGTTTTGACCTCTCCAATCCCACTTTTATCAATTTTTGCATCAAAATCTATAAACTCCAAATTATTGGGACGCCTTTTAACTAAAGTTGACTCATCTCCAGTCCCATCTTTATCAATATTTGTATTAGAAAACAAAGATTCAATAAGATTCACATCAATCACTTTAAGATCTTCATCATTATTTCACAAAAACTAGAAGAACACGCTTTTACAAACCAATCTCGCTTAGCACGCATCTTAGCGGTTCTTTCTTTGCACTCATTAATGGAAATTATTATAGCTTTCAGAGATTCATTAATATCATGCTTGGGTGGAATAGATCTAATTTTCAAGGAATCAATCTCAAGAGAAATTCTATCCACGTTCCTAGCCAAATCATCAATCTTAAGCAATTTTTCTTCAACCAAAGCAATGAAATTCTTTTGAGAACTAATAAATTATTTTATATTGTTATCAATATGAGAGGTCATATTATTGTAGTTTCCATAATAATTGTTGTAGGAATTACCATAATTATTTGAGGAATTACTAGGAAATGACCTAGGATTAAAATTACCTCTACGCGTTGTTACCAAAATTGTTCCTACCAACAAGATTCATAGCCATAGACTCATTATTGTTCTTAATCAAAGTAGACAAAGGCATATCATTGGGATCAATAGGAGCACTTCTACTAGCAAACAATTTCATAAGTTCATCCTTCTTTCCACTCAAAACATTAATCTCTTCAATTGCGTGCACTTTTTTACTAGTAGAAGATCTTTCGGTATGCCTTTGAGAATAATTAACCATAATATTATCTAGGAGTTTAGTAGCTTCTCCTAAAGTAATTTCCATAAAAGTACCTCCCGCGGCCGAATCTCAAAGATTTCTAGAAGCAAAATTCAATCCGGCATAAAAAATTTGTATCATCATCCACAGATTTAAACCATGAGTAGGGCAATTTTGTATCATCAATTTCATCCTATCCCAAGATTGTGCAACTTGTTCATGATCAAGTTGCTTAAAATTCATAATATCGTTCCTAAGGGAGATGATCTTAGCGGGAGGAAAATACTTGGAAATAAAAGCATCGTTACACTCCATGAACCAATACTATTTTTAGGCAAAGATGAAAACAAAGTTTTAGCACGGTCTCGTAGTGAGAATGGAAATAGCTGCAATTTAACAATATCATTATCCACATCTTTCTTCTTTTGCATATCACACAACTGAACGAAATTATTCAGATGGGATGCGACATCTTCACTAGGAAGGCCGGAAAATTGATCTTTCATAACAAGATTCAGCAAAGCGGCATTAATTTCATAAGATTCCGCACTGGTGGCGGGAGCAATTGGAGTACTAATAAAATCATTATTATTATTATTGGAAAAGTCACACAACTTGTTATTTTCTTGAGACATCATGACAAAGCAAGCAATCTAACACACAAGCAAACAAAAAGCGAACGAAAAGACGAACGGAAGAAGGGCGAATAAAAAGGCAAATATTTTGTATTTTTCTGGAAATGTTTTAGAAGTGGGGGGGACGAAAACGAGAGGCAAATGGCAAATAATGTAATGCAAGAGATGAGAGTTTATGATGGGTACTTGGTAGGCTTGAAGTAGATCTCCTCGGCAACGGCGCCAGAAATTCTTCGTGCAACCTCTTAAGCCTGCGTTGGTTTTTCCCTGAACAGGAAAGGGTGATGCAGCAAAGTAGAGATAAGTATTCCCCTCAGTTAAGAACCAAGGTATCAATCCAGTAGGAGAAACGCGCAAGTCCCCAATAGATGCACATACACAAACAATCAAACTCTTGCACCCAACGCGATAAAGGGGTTGTCAATCCCTTCATGGTCACTTGCAAAGGTGAGATCTGATAGAGATAGATATAAAAGATTACTAAAATGTAAAAGTAAATAAAAATAAATAAATTGCAGCAAGGTATTTTTGATATATAGAATTATGAAGGAAAATAGACCCGGGGGCCATAGGTTTCACTAGAGGCTTCTCTCATGAAGGCAAATAATATGGTGGGTGAACAAATTACTGTCGAGCAATTGATAGAAAAACGCAAACTTATGATGATATCCATGGCAATGATTATGAATATAGGCATCACGTCCGTGTCAAGTAGACCGACTCCTGCCTGCATCTACTACTATTACTCCACACATCGACCGCTATCCAATATGCATCTAGAGTATTAAGTTCATAAGAACGGAGTAACGCCTTAAGTAAGATGACATGATGTAGAGGGATAAACTCAAGAAATATGATGAAAACCCCATGTTTTTATCCTCGATGGCAACAATGCAATACATGTCTCGCTACCCCTACTTTGTCACTGGGTGAAATCACGCAAGATTGAACCCAAAACTAAGCACCTGTCCCATTGCAAGAAAAACCAATCTAGTTGGCCAAACCAAATCGATAATTCGAAGAGAAATAGAAAGATATTAAATCATGCATATAAGAATTCAGAGAAGATTCAAATAATATTCGTAGATAAGCTGATCATAAATCCAAAATTCATCAGATCTCGACAAACACATCGCGAAAGAAGATTACATCAGATAGAGCTCCAAGAACATCGAGGAGAACATGGTATTGAGAATCAAAGAGAGAGAAGAAGCTATCTAGCTACTAGCTATGGACCCGTAGGTCTGAGGTAAACTAGTCACGCTTTATCGGAAGGGCAATAGGGTTGATGTAGATGCCCTCCGTGATCGAATCCCCCTCCGGCAGGATGCCGGGAAAGGCCCCAAGATGGGATCTCACGGGAACAGAAGGTTGCGGCGGCAGAAAATTACTTTTGTGGATGCCTCCGAGGGTTTTGGAATATATGTGAATATATAGGATGAAGAAGTAGGTCAGGGGACTCCTGAGGGGGCCGCAAGGCAGGGGGCGCCCTCCACCCTTGCCACCGCCTCGTGGGTCTTCTGGCTTGGACTCCAAGTCTTTCAGGTATCTTCTGGTCCAAGAAAAATCATCGTAAAGTTTTATTCCATTTGGACTCCATTTGATATTCCTTTTCTGCGAAACTCAAAAACAAGGAAAAAACAGAAATTGGCACTGGGATCTAGGTTAATAAGTTAGTTCCAAAAATAATATAAAATAGCATAATAATGCATATAAAACATCCAAAATAGATAATATAATAGCATGGAATAATTAAAAATATAGATACGTTGGAGACGTGTCAGGGGCTAGGTGGGGAGAACCTTATTCACTACAAAAAATATACACTTCCGTGATGGTACGTGTTTGTCACAGTAGGTCACGTTTTCTGTCATGCATGTACGTCCATGACGATTTTATGACAGAATCAAGATAGTCATACCTGTGCTGTCGTAGAAGTGTTCCATGACATTACCAAAATTATCATCACGGAAGTGTCCACATCAATGGCGCGTCATTGAAGTGTTTTCGTCAAGGGTAACGGACACGTGGCATCCATCGTAACAGGTCGTCGTTAAGCAATCGGGTCCGGTTTTGGATCTGATAACTCGTTAACAGGCCGGACCAATGGGGATTTTCCACGTGTAAAATTCTCATTGGCCAGAGGAAACATGTGTTGGCTCACCATTGGGACAGATATCATCCACTCATTGGATAGGAGGCGCCAATTGAAAGCCCAAGTGCTCCCTGGGTGGTTTTGGTAATTAATGTCAACATGTCTCTTGTTGGACTAATGTTTTCATCTAGAATATTTCAGACAAGTTCAACAGATGGAGTGGCGTGGACAAGAGGATGTGGAACCCCTTCAAGATGCTAAGGACTAAGGATTGGCTCAAGCTTAAAAGCTCAAGGCTCTACATTTTACTTTTAGTGATCCAAGATCACATTGAGTCCATAGAAAAGGCCAATACTATTAAAAGGGGATGAGGTGTTGCTTAATGGATTTCTTGCTCAAAGTGCTTAGTCATATGCTCCAAACCCCTCAACCACTTTTTCATATCCACATATGTCCCAAGCCAAAAGTCAAACTCGGCCCCACCGATTTGATCTATCCGGCGCCACCGAGTTCACTTGACATAGGCACTGCCAGAAACCCTAGTCAATTCAGTCTCAACGATGGGATCCCGGTCTCATCGAGATGGGCTTGCAAACTCTCTGGTACCTATTGCAATCAATTCGGTCTTACCGAGTTTTGTAATTGGTCTCACCGAGTTTGCTTGACCAACTCTCTGGTTACCTCATTACCAAAATCGGTCCCACCGAGTTTGTGTAATCGGTCAAACCGAGATGAGGTTTTACCCTAACCCTAGCACATCGGTCCCACCGAGTTGATCATATTGGTCCCACCGAAAAGCCTAACGGTCACATTATGAACTAAATCGATCTGGCCGAGTTTTCTGATTCGGTCCCACCGAGTTTTGTAAATTGTGTGTAACGGTTAGATTTTGTGTGGAGGCTATATATACCCCTCCACCCACTCTTCATTCGTGAGGAGAGACATCGGAACATGCCTACACTTCCAGCATACATTTTCTGAGAGAGAACCACCTACTCATGTGTTGAGGTCAAGATATTCCATTCCAACCACATAAATCTTGATCTCTAGCCTTCTCCAACTTGCTTTCCACTCAAATCATCTTTCCACCAAATCCAAATCTGTGAGAGAGAGTTGCGTGTTGGGGAGACTATTATTTGAAGCACAAGAGCAAGGAGTTCATCATCAACACACCATCAATTACCTTTTGGAGAGTGGTATCTCCTAGATTGGTTAGGTGTTACTTGGGAGCCTCCGTCAAGATTGTGGAGTTGAACCAAGGAGTTTGTACGGGCAAGGAGATTGCCTACTTCGTGAAGATCTACCCTTCATGGGCAAGTCCTTCGTGGGCGATGGCCATGGTGGGATAGACAAGGTTGCTTCTTCATGGACCCTTCATGGGTGGATCCCTCCGTGGACTCGCGCAACCATTACCCTTCGTGGGTTGAAGTTTCCATCAACGTGTGTCGGTGTCAAAACCGGCGGATCTCGGGTAGGGGGTCCCGAACTGTGCGTCTAGGCGGATGGTAACAGGAGACAAGGGACACGATGTTTTTACCCAGGTTCGGGCCCTCTCAATGGAGGTAATACCCTACTCCTGCTTGATTAATATTGATGATATGGGTAGTACAAGAGTAGATCTACCACGAGATCAAGGAGGCTAAACCCTAGAAGCTAGCCTATGGTATGATTGTTGTTAGCCCCTCGGACTAAAACCCTCCGGTTTGTATAGACACCGGATAGGTTAGGGTTACACAGAGTCGGTTACAATGGTAGGAGATCTACATATCCGCATCGCCAAGCTTGCCTTCCACGCCAAGGAAAGTCCCATCCGGACACGAGACGAAGTCTTCAATCTTGTATCTTCATAGTCTTGGAGTCCGGCCGTGACGATAGTCCGGCTATCCGGACACCCCCTAGTCCGGGACTCCCTCAGTAGCCCCTGAACCAGGCTTCAATGACAACGAGTCCGGCACGCATATTGTCTTCGACATTGCAAGGCGGGTTCCTCCTCCGAATACTTCATAGAAGGTTTTGAACACAAGGATAGTGTCCGGCTCTACAAAACAAGTTCCACATTCCACCGTAGAGAGAATAACTTTTGCACAGATCTGCTGACATATTCCGTGGCGTGACATCATATCATGGCCATGCCTTTATATGAATCGTTTTTCACCGTTTCACCTTAGCGCGTTTAGCGAGGCGGTTTCCTTGGCACGTCTTATCAAAGCATAGATCGTGCCCCCCTTATTCCGGGATTCTCATCAATACGGACGTGGGTAACCCAACCGTGCCCATTGGCACGCCTCCTCTATCGAAGGCGAGTCCTAATCGACCACGGGGTGGGCTCTTGGTATTCAACCTCTTTATAATGAGACCAAGGCCTTCTTATTTTTACACCCTCCATCGAGTTCGCCTCGCGCTTCGAGTTCCAACACCCAAAGCTTCAGATTTAGGCGCTTCGGACCTTCGACGATGTCCGGCTCCGACCAGCACGGCCGATGGACGTCTTCCTCCGTCATAGAAGAAGATGTGCTAAAGCTACGAGACGCCAGGTATCTAACCGGCGAGACCTCACATAGGCTGCCCGCTCCAGGGCAGGTCATTCCCACTCCTGAGCCCGGCGAGAGCGTGGTGTTCGTGTCTCACTTCCTTGGGTTTAGGCTTCTCGGCGGATCCCTTTGTGCGGGGCTCATGTTTTATTATGGGCTTGATTTCCATGACTTGAACTGAGTCCATCCTCCATATCTCGTCATTCATTGTCGTATGTGAGGCCTTCCTCCATATTACTCCCCACTTTGGATTGTGGCTCAAGACCTTCAAGGTGGAGCCAAAGATGATCGAGGGCAACAAGCGAGTGCGGAGGGGCGGTCATAAGCAATGTCTGATGCTCCGTGGCCGAGGGCTCTTTTCAAGAGGAGCTTGGTTTGTGGCAATGGGAGTGGTTTTATATCACCGCTCCTGGGGCACCAAATGGGTGGCGCTCCCTGCCTTCCGCTCAGGTCCACCACAGCGGCTGGCGTCATGGGTCAACAAGGGGCTCGACTGGGGGCCGTCCAAGGACGTTCCCTTGCTGTAGGGCCGTATCCGAGACCTCCAGGAAAGAGAGATCAATCTGGTTGCAGTGGCGCAGGTTATGGTGATCCGGCGTCTTCTGCCCTACAAGCGTCGCCCCCTCCGCCTGTGGGAATTTAATCCGGTGGGACCATGAGCTCTCCAAAATTTTATGGGCACGACGCCCGTGGAGATGTATAAACTATTCTTCGGATCACAAGAGAAGTGTCCGGACCTGACTAAGGATGCAGGACTAAGCTACAATCGCCCAGATACTCAAGTAAGTAGTCCTGTAACCGGACAAGCTGTTCATTCATTTATCATATATATATATATATATATATATATATATATATATATATATATATATATATATATATATATATGTCCTTTAAAGGGCGTTTCTTGAACAGGAGTGGATAGCCAAGGCAAAGTTGATAAGGTGTCCGGCTCCTCCCGGAGACCACGCCGGATCCCATCTTGACCAAGATGTTGAAGGTCGCGCCTTTTGAAGAAGGCGAAGAGGGAGCGGGAAGCAACTGCCTCTCTGAAGGAGGCTATCAAGGAAGGAGGATTAAAGGTCCCATCCTTCGAGGAGAGAAGAGGACCGCTTGGAAGATCCGGAGGTCAAGGCCTCAAAGAGGGAAAGGAATCTTCGTTAGAGAGTCCGGCGCTGGGAAGTAACCCAGCCGCACTATTTCCCCAAGGGATCAGCCTCCAATGAGCCGTAAGTAAAAAGAAGGGGTCTTGTAAATAAGGAACATCCCTGTATTTATTTATGAAGATAACCAAAATTGTACCTTGTAGTTCGGACCTCAGCCCTTCTCAGGAGAGCTCGTCTTCGGGGGATCTTCTTCCGGAGATGATGGAGAGCGAAACGCCTCCACCTGTCGCACCCTCATGTGAAGCGGACGACCCGGAGGTGTCGTCGCGGAGGGTTCCCCCAAGTCCGGCGGGGCCGGAAGGTCCGGCGCCAAGTGGTGTGCGGTCGGAGGAGCTGAAGGATCTGCTCATGCGAGCGGCTATTTCAGAAGATCACCGTGCTCTAATGGGTACGGTGATTGAAAGAATTGCATCAGCGGAGAGCGGATTGCATGATGCCGTCAGAAGCTTACTGACGGGGTTTGAGGTACGCAAAAATGATGTACCTTCTGACAGTTATGCATATGAAATGCGCCCTGTATAGATAGTAGCCCCTGAGACTCGGTATGTTGTCAAAATTGACAACGTGCCGAGGATCAAATTCTCAGTTATAACATATCGCCGCTCCCAAACAGGTGGCGGGGCGTCCGGTGGCCATACGGACTGATGAATATGCCGAACTAAAGCGGCAACTTGACGAGGCGGATGCGGACATCGCGCTGGTCAATAAACGGTTTGACGAGTCACAAGGTATGTGACTTCTATGCGGACACCTGGTAAGGGAGCTTGACGCTCATGTCTCACTATTTGTATGTTTAATGCAGATGGTGCCGCTGCTGTGGAGGAGCTGCGGGCGGAGCTCACTCGAGAGAAAGAGCAAGTCAGAAATAGTAATGCGGCCGCTTTAAAGGCGGCCGAAGAGCTAGAAGCTGAACGGGCTACTCACTGCCGAAGCAAAGAGGAAATGGCTGATATGGCCAAAAAGTTGAGGAATACTACTGATCGCTGCGAGGTTCTTGAAAAAGAACGTCAAGTAGAACAAGAGGGCCTGCAAAAGGCCGCCGCCGAATCCAAGAATGCCCAGTCGGCTTTGAGAGCTGCCAAGGAGGAGCTGAGTCAGGCCGGGGCAATTGCGGCTGGAAAACCATTTCTGCTGCAGAGGAATTATACGTATCCAAAGTTTGCTCAGTTGGATAAGTTGTGGAGTTCGGAGGATGCTTATCTGGACTTGGCGGCGAGCGCTGCGGACGCGGTTGAGCACTTCCGGGGCCAGAAGGGGCACAGAAGGGAAGAGCTATATTGGTCGCAATTCCATAGTCCGAAGCGTCCACTGCCGCTGACCGATCGGTTGGCCGAATGGGCTGAGCTGAATCAGTTGTCCGGATTTGCCATGAAGCATGTCTTGACTCACTTATGGCCGGGCGGACCCCAGCCGAAGAGCTATTTTGGTTTAGTGCAGCAGTTCCTTGGTGCGGCACCGCGTATCGACGCAGTGAAGTGATCGGCGTGTATTGAGGAGCGCGGATGGCTCTAGCCGTGTCAAGACATCTTTGGGCAGAGATGAAGGCCACCGACGTTGCATCCCAAGATTGGACGAAGCCAAGTACCTGCCGAGCACTACTTTGAAGAAGTCCTGCCGGGCGCTCGTTTAATAGAGACGCAGTGCTCGAAGGATATTATGTTTAAATGACATGCATGATTTGTGAAAACAATGTTTCAATGTAATATAAGAGCTTTTTATACTTGTGCGTTCAAGTAATAAACTACTCCTGTGCGGCCGTTTATGTATATGTATATATAACTTTGAAAGATGGCAGTCCTTGGCTTCAGCCCCACGCACATAGTGCGGGGTGTTTGCAAAGAAAGCGCTTTTCACACTTAATCCAACGTCTTGGTCCTGTTAAGGAGGTGATAGCGTAGCAAACTAGGCAACCGGACTATAATGCTTTATCACTTTCACTTAGCCATAGGAGTTCGAGGTGGGGCTACTATATAGCCCACAGGGCACCGCACTCTCCCGAATTCAAGTGCGTATGTGCTGACGAAAAACGGTCCTTCGTTAATGCGGAGGAATCCTAAACATTCCGATGAGTCATCGAGTGGTTGACCAGTCTCTCGCTACATCATGATCAGTTTTGGCTTTCTCTCTTGAGGTGCTCGCCCGGCGAACCGGGCACAATCGCGATAGTTCTCCCGGTGCCGCGTTAGCCGTGAAAGCGGGCGTAAGGCAGCAAAACATAGGAGGCGGAAACCCAACATTTGACCAAAGACATGATTGGAGCTGATGCATATAAGGCCTAACTCTCGAGGCGCGAATACTCCCTAAGGTATTCGGTCTTTATGAAAATGGGCAGAATAATGCCCTAAACCCCTGGTGTCCAGGTACACGCAAAAATTCTGGTGCGGCCAATGCCAAAACACCAGCCTCCTCCTCGGTTATAGTAAGGAACCGGGGGATGTATATCAACAAGAGACAGTAAAAAAGGTTTACGCAGGGTCTTAATCTGAAAAGAATCCTTGCAACGGGTCCCTACTGCACGTCCGCGCCTGTGTCTCCGTTGTGCCGTATCCTGGACGGGTGTAGCACGTTGTTCATCTGTAAAAGAGAGGGACTTAGTTTGAAAGAAAAAGGATCGTGCGAAAGATGTACTTAATATTAAATAAACAGAGTACGGTTCGAAGAAGTGAATAAAATTGAGCTTTATTGTCTCTTGTTATACATGCATGCAGCTCATCGTATGGGGGTATGCCTCTAGTAGGCGCCGGACTCGTCTAGCCGTGTCCGGGGTTTGAATGATCAATTCAGTTTTTTTTTACTAGCGGAGCCGGATAGGTGTGGGGCTGTCAAGGCAGTCACCCGTTCTTCCGTGCTAGAGTAACACTTAATACTTCCTTTTAACGAGATGATGCCGCGTGGACCGGGCATTTTAAGTGTTAGAGATGCATAATGCGGTATTGCGTTAAAGCGGGCGAAAGCTTCACGTCCCAATAGTGCTTGATGGCTACTTTTAAGCGGGCGACATGGAAGATTAACCTTTCGCGACGGAAGTTGTCGGATGAACCGAACACAACTTCTAGCAGTATGGAGCCCGTACAATGGGCATATGGGCCTGGCATTACTCCTTTAAAGGAGGTGTTGCTACGGTGAATTTTGGTTGGGTTTATCCCAATCCTGCGGATTGTGTCCTGATATATCAGGTTTATGTCACTGCCGCCATCCATGAGGACTTGTGTAAATTGAAATCCGTCGATTAAAGGATCCAATATCAGGGCAGTCCATCCTGCGTTCCGGATATTTTCGGAATAGTCCTGATGGTCGAAGGTGATTGGTTTTGACAACCAGTGTGCGGCGCGCCTTTTAGTGGGCGCCGCTCTGTTTTTCCCTTTGATCACGTGAAGTGAGTTTACTGTTTTAACCTCTTGTGGGAAATTCTTTTGTTTTCCGGGGCTTTGCTTGTGGTGCTTGTCATCGTCTTCACTTGGTGTGTCGAGCCCCTTGTGTTCGGCGTTGAGTCTGCCGGACTGCTTGAAGACCCAACAATTTCTGTGGGTATGGTTAGCAGGCCTCCCACGAGTACCGTGGATTTGAGATATCTTGTCCAAGATTTTGTTGAAGTTGGATAGCTCATCGCTATTGTCCTTAAGGGGTAGTTTTTTGTTGTTCTGCCGTGAGCTTTTTAAAACGACGTTGACTGCCGTGCTCTTTGGACTGTTCCTTTTAATCCAGCGCTGGTCCTTGTTGCGCCGTGGTTTCCCATTTCCATCCCTGATTTCAGATGTAATTGGGTCGCTGGTGCTGCATCTTGCTAGCCAGCTATCCTCTCCCGCGCAAAAGCGGGTCATGAGGCTTGTTAATGCGGCCATTGTTCTTGGCTTTTCTTGGCCGAGGTGTCTGGCGAGCCATTTGTCTCGGACGTTGTGTTTGAAAGCTGCTAAGGCTTCGGCGTCCGGACAGTCGACTATTTGGTTCTTTTAGTAAGGAACCTGTTCGAAATTTCGGGCTGACTCTCCGGGCTGTTGAGTTATGTGACTTAGATCGTCTGCATCCGGAGGGCGGACATAAGTCCCCTGAAAATTTGCCCGAAATGCATCCTCGAGCTCTTCCCAGCTTCCAATGGTATTTCGAGGAGGCTTTTAAGCCAATGCCGAGCTGGCCCTTTGAGTTTAAGGGGTAAGTATTTTATGGCGTGGAGATCATCTCCTCTAGCCATGTGTATGTGGAGGATGTAATCCTCAATCCATACTCCAGGGTTTGTTGTTCCGTCGTATGCCTCTATGTTTACGGGTTTGAATCCCGCTGGAAATTCATGATCCAAAGCACCTCATCGGTGAAACATAGGGGTGTCGGCGCCCTATATTTGGGTGTGCCGTGATCTTGAATTTTGGCGTGTTGCATTGCTTTGACGAGCCTGCTTTCTTGGCCCATAGATGGACCTAACTGGGCCATCCTTTTGATGTGAACCCTTATGCGGATCGCATATTGGCTTGTGTCTTGGCGCCATTCGCGCTCTCTTTTGCCGTGGGGTTGTCCATCCGACCGGTGGCCTTCTTACTTTTTAATTGTGGGGCTCTAAGGCCTCCTCGTCAATTCGGGCAGTAGCTTTCTTTTGGGTAGCACTTTGTTCGGTATCGTCGCCCGTCTGTTGTAGGCTGCTGAATACTTTGCTCCATCGATCCTGAGTGCATCTTCCGCTGTTTTGAGCTTCCGCTTCCGCTTTTTCAGGCTACGTGCGGTGGCGGCGAGCCTTTTCGGAGGTCATTTGCTCCAATAGTTTGTCCGGCGTGAGATTGTCCGGACTGTTGTCTTCATGGGGACAGATTGTTTATCCAAGTTGTCTTGTTGGACGATTGCTCGATAGCGTGTTAAATGCGTCCACCGGTTCGCCCTGCTCTATGGCTGGGTCTCTGTTGAGGCGGGACTTGGTTGGCGTTTACGTTGCCGTTTTGACTGCTTTTCGAGGGATTTATCCTTCGCAGCGTCCCGTTGTTCCTCGTCTTCATTTCCTTTAGGTGTATCCACCATGTATACATCATGAGATGAGGTGGTTGTCCAGCATCCTATAGGTGCTGGTTCATTGTTGTCTGCTACATCGTCGTCCATACCGTCGATGTCTTCGGAGTCGAAATCGAGCACGTCGTGTAAGATTTCGACGGTGGCTACGAAGTGGGTGGTGGGTGGGTGTTGAATTTCTTTGTCGTCTGTATCCCAACCTTCCTGACCATAGTCCGGCCAGGGCTCTCCGGATAAAGAGAGAGTCTTTATTGAATTCAGGATGTCGCCAAAGGGCGAGCGCTGAAAGATGTCAGCGGGAGTGAACTCCATAACGGGCGCCCAATCGGATTTGATTGGTAGGGGCGCGGAGGGTTCGGAGTCCGGAGAGGAGTCCGACACCCTAGAGTCAATGTCTTTGCAAAGGACAGGGATAGAGTTCGGCTCAATCGCTGTAGAGATCGTAGCCACCGAGGCGGTGTCCAACCACTCATCCTCGATCGGGGAATCCGGCTCCGGATTAAGGGTCGGAGCGGATCTTTGGTGCGGCCTCGTGGCCTTTGTTCGCCGCTGCGAGCTAGATCATGCCCATCGAGACAAGGGCGCTGCGGCTGCGGCTCGAACCCGTCGAAGATCAAGTCTCCGCGGATATCGGCCGTATATTTCAAACTTCCAAATCTGACCTGATGGCGGGGCGTAGCTTCGATCTCGCTCCGGATGGCCAGCGAATTGGCCCTTGATGCAAAGCCGCCGAACACAAGATTTGTCAGGGAGAAAAGTCTCACCTGGACGCGTCGTTATTGATGATCGAAGGAGCCATCGGGCCTATCGGTGGCGACACGGAGGAACTCGGTGAAAGCACCAATGTCGGTGTCAAAACCGGCGGATCTCGGTAGGGGTCCCGAGCGTGCGTCTAGGCGGATGGTAACAGGAGACAAGGGACATGATGTTTTACCCAGGTTCGGGCCCTCTCGATGGAGGTAATACCCTACTCCTGCTTGATTAATATTGATGATATGGGTAGTACAAGAGTAGATCTACCATGAGATCAAGGAGGCTAAACCCTAGAAGCTAGCCTATGGTATGATTGTTGTTCGTCCTACGGACTAAAACCCTCCGGTTTATATAGACACCGGATAGGTTAGGGTTACACAGAGTCGGTTACAATGGTAGGAGATCTACATATCCGCATCGCCAAGCTTGCCTTCCACGCCAAGGAAAGTCCCATCCGGACACGGGACGAAGTCTTCAATCTTGTATCTTCATAGTCTTGGAGTCCGGCCGTGACGATAGTCCGGCTATCCGGACACCCCCTAGTCCGGGACTCCCTCAATGTGGATGTACGATAGCACCACCTATCGGAACCACGCCAAAAATCTCCGTGTCTCCAATTGCATTTACACACTCCAATCCCATCCCTTTACATTCTCGGAAATTGCATGCTTTACTTTACGCTGCTCATATACTCTTGTCATGCATGCTTGATATGTATTGTGAATGTTTAAACATGTGCTAAAACTCCACCTTATCTTGAAGAAATTAAAAACACCTTTGGAGGAAGATGGATGAGTCTATGTTGGGGAGTCTTAGACATAGAGTGCCTATACTTGATGGAGAGTACTTCCATGAGTGGAAAAATGAGATGCTTGTGATTTTAAATGAATATCATTTGAACAAGTACATTATCGGCTGTCATGGTTTTGTCAGGCAGATGTCCTAGTGAAAGGACTTAGTCGTGGAGCCATCGCGATGAGTTAGCTTAAAGGGGTTAAAGCGGACAAAGGATGCAGAGAGTTTTATACTGGTTCGGCCCCTTGCGGTGGAGGTAAAGGCCTAATACAGTTGTTGTGGAATTGCTAGGGTTTCGATGACCAGGGAGCGGAGTTAGCTCTCGAGTTGTTGTTTGTTGTCCCTAAACCGCCGCTGGGTCGTCCCTTTATATACATAGGTTGACGCCCGCCGGTTTACAGAATCCCGAGGACGGCTCATAAACGTGTCCGGCTCGGCTTCTACTCTTTCTATCTTACAACACAAGTTTACATCTCAATGGCGGTTTATGTCTACAGGCTTCAATCCGCCTTTGGGCCCTGGGCCTCCGTAAAGCGCCACATTCCTTGTCTTCATGGGTTCAAATATAAATAACTTGTTATGGGGATAACCCGGCCTCTCCTGGCCGGTTTATACCCAGTAGTAATATCCCCAACATTAGGCCCCAGATTGATTTGAACTGGTTGATGTCAATCTTCAACACTTGAGAAAAATTCCTCCTTCTGCACCTTCGCGTAAATCTTTGTAAACCGCCATGACATCATCCTCCAGGATCATGATAAACCGCCATGACGTCACCTGTTACAAAAGATTTCATATATCTCACCTTCATTTAATGAGCCTCCGACAATCGAGGCGACAGCTCTGTCACATATCCAATATTTGGGCTCCTTGATTATCGCACTTGTCACTTATCCTTTCGCCCTTATAAATAAAGCTGGGGGTCCTTTTCATTTCCCCCCTTGCCTCTTCGTCTTTCTTCTTCCTTGCGCCAACCCGACCGCCACACGCAGCCGCCGTCGTCAAGCTCTGCTCTCGACTTCAACTCCGGCCGCTGCATCAACCTGATCATACCAGGGAAACGCGATGCTCCTCCGCTGTCCCATCAGCTTCAGTAAGTTTCTCCTTTCTTTACTCTAGATCCAACATTAGGGTTTCGGTGTTCGTCGGAGGTCATTGAAGCTCTGGCGCTGTTCTTCCCTGTTCTTCTTAGTAGCATAAATGGCTAGTTTGGATCTGATGCTTCTTGTGCGGCCGTAGCCATAATCCTTTTTTTCCTCATTAGAACACCCCCTTCGTATAGAAAAACTCATCTGAATCTGATGATCTATTGAAGCACTTGTATTTTAGGTCTAAATATATTTCGGTTTTCTGATACGCCGCAGATCTGAATTTATGATACCAGTCTGTGAAATCTGTTTTTCCCTTACTTAGCTATTTTAGATCTGTACCTTTGATACCAATGTAGGCGGTTTAGCTTTTTAGAGAAATGATAATTCGGTAGGTACCATTAGTCCCCTCTTAAACCGCCAATGCATTTATCCTTGTAACTCTTCCAATACCAGACCCTGGTTTAACAAATGTCAGACTCCGGTTTAACAATGTGTATATGCCTCTGTTTCTGCTTCTGATCTTGCGTCGCTTTATATTTGTCCGTCATAAATCTTAAACCAGAAATAACCATGTTTCAGCTCTCCATTGAAATGGCCAAACAAGTTTACGAGTGTAACTGGGTTCCTTCCCGGGTTACTGAAGAACAACTGGACAGATGTGTTGCAACTGGCGCTTTATCAAAGAAAGAAGTCATCCACTGGAGGGCCCCTGGTTCAAAAAATCCTCCTGAACCCAAGGACGGAGAAGTAGTCATGTTCACTGACCATCTGGGTCGAGGTTTTAGCCCTCCCGGTTCAAAAATTTTCCGAGATGTGCTTGCCAGCTTCCAACTCCATCCTCAAGACATTGGACCAAACTCCGTGTCCAATATTTGCAATTTCCAAGTATTTTGCGAGGTCTACCTTCAAGAGGAGCCCACATTTGAACTGTTCAGAGATTTCTTCTACTTGAACCGTCGTACTGATTTTACAGATGGGCCCAATACTGAACTTGGTGGAATGGCAATTCAGAAGCGGAAAGATGTAAGCTTCCCTCACGCCAAGCTTCATAGCCACCCTAAGGACTGGAATCAAACTTGGTTTTATTGCCGAGACACGTCTCCAACTGATGAGAATCCTCTGCCGAGTTACCGTCCTCACCGGCTTAGCAACACTCATCCATTTCCTCAGAGGCTGACTGCCAAGGAATGGTCCAACTATGCACCACAACTGCCAAAGCTTAGAGCCTTTATGGCAAACGGTTTAACATGTGTTGATTTTGTTCGCTGCTAGATATCTTGGAGCGTTCTGCCTTTAAGCCGGCGCCCCGGTTTAATGTGTGAGTACACAGGGGACTTAAAAGACCCTCAACGACATATCGACATTCAGCTAATAGAAGCTGAAGTTACTGAGGCTGTCAAGAAAATATTGAATGAACCGGAAGCTGTCTGTAGCCAAACCGGGTTAAGTCCTTTCCGCGTCTCCAATAAACAACCAATTGTAAGAATCACAACCTTTTTGTTTTAGCTTGCTCCCCTTTTAAATACTCTCTCAAAATTTTGTCCATCTTTGACAGGGCGATGATCCATTCTGGAAGAAGAAACCACAGGATAAACCGGCCAAGACACCTCACCCCAAGACCAAGGTTATTAAAAAACCTGCCAAGAAAAGGACCACTGAGTCTTCCGAACCAAATGCTGATGCTGACTTGGCTAATCCGGACTCTGAGGTAGAACTTGACTCTCTTGGTTTATTTTTCATACACCTCATTGACAATGACTATTATCAGGACGACGCTGAAGGCAGCCAAGCTGATGATGTAGAGGTAATTATTATTTCTTCCAGTTCAGATCCTCTGCCAACACCGAAAATACGTCGAGCAAACCGGAAAGTAAAATTTTCTCACCCCCTTGCTCACTTGGACCCAAACTTTATTTTGAAGACGCAGCAACACGAAGCTCGCTGCACAACCCGGCACAGCGGCCAGGTAGTTACCTCTGCCGGTTTACCGAACACTCCAGTCCGGAAACACCGATCCGAGGTCTCTTACATTCCTGATACTTCTTGCCCCAAGGCGGGTTGTTTCCGACAACCTCTTAATCCGTCTGATTCAAATTATCAGGGCACACCTCACTCCTCCTCCGGCAAGTCAACGGCCACACAACTTCCACCCCTCAAGACAGTTCCTGGGTGAGTTATGTTTTTAATTCTGTCCTTGATATCTTATATTTCACCTGTCGTATTGACCTTTATGTTTGTCTGCAGCACCAAGCCTAGACCCAGCAAGAAGGCCCGGTTAAATAAACCGGCTGACGAAAATGTAGTTATTGAACCGGAAAAAACTCCAGATCCAGAAGAAACCAATGCTGACATCATGATTGATGATCCGGCACCACAAGATTACAACTTTGTTGTCGCACAAGTGGAGATTGACCCAATAGGCGAAGCTGATAAAGCAGCAAGCCCAGTCCGAGCCACTGATAAACCGTCAAGCCCGTTCTGCACTGCTGATAAACCGTCAAGCCAGTCAAGGCTGCAGATGACAAGGCAGATGATGTTATGATTACTGGCATTGGCCACACCGCTCCTAGTAATCCTGGTGCCTTATCCAAGCATACTGCCAAGGACGAGCTTTCTGCTATGGGCAAAGGCAAGTGGAATGCCGATTTATCAAGCTACACCCACCTCAGCGCTCAAGACATTCATTCTGGCTTATTAAACCGTCTATATACCAGCCGTGATTATGAAGCCGGTTTAGTGAACTTGATGAAGGAACGATATGAGGTAACTACTGCTTAACTGTGCATAACTGTTTCTCTCTTATATCCAATTCCAAATATCAACTCCAGTAGCCCCCAAGTGACGGTTTATGATATCAAGCTATTCCAGGACTTTGTAATATCTCAACTTTGCATGCTTGGCCTCCAAGGGTTGGGTTATCTTTTAAAGATGAACCGGTACTTTAGAATTATAATATTGTAACTTCCGCTAGTGTAGTCCCCAAGGGCCGGTGTTAACTTATAAAGATGAACCGGGACTTTAGAAGAATCCCCCTAATCTTACTCTGAGCAAGCACACATTAGCCCCCAAGTGCCAAGAGTAATACTTGTATTGTGCTTGGGACTTGTAGAAACTTCTGATAACAAGCAAATAAACATTAGCCCCCAAGTACCAGGTGCATAACTTGTTATGTGCTTGGTACTTCAAATATGTACTGTCAACTCATGATATGTCTGTCTCTTATAGGCTGAGCTGAGCAAAAAGGAAACTCAAGCCGCTGATCTGCAAGAAAATATCCAGTCCCAGCAAGCAGAAACTTCCAAAGCCAAAACTGAGCTTACCAGTGCCTTAGCCGCCATGGAAAAGCTGAAGGAGGGTTTCAACAAGGAGCGGGCGGATTGGGACATAGAAAAATCCGCATTGCAAAAAAGAGCCGATGATGCAGAAGTAGCTCTTAAACCGGTGGTAGACGAGCTGACTGGTGTGAAGCGGCAAATACATGCCATGACTGCTGCTGTGTTTGGTAAATATCCTTGCTTTAAATTTTTCATCATATCATCCCATACAGTGCTGATTTACTGATGTTTACAATGATGCAGGAACTCGCATTAGTCATCTAGGCTCTGACATACAGAAGAAACTGAAGGCTGCCTATACCCTTATAGAGCAGCTATATACCGGCGCGCAACGGGTCATATGCACTGCTTCCCATAACAAGCTGATATGTCTCCAACGTATCTATAATTTTTGATCGCTCCATGCTACATTATCTTCTGTTTTGGAAATTATTGGGCTTTATTATTCACTTTTATATTATTTTTGGGACTAACCTATTAACCGGAGGCCCAGCCCAGAATTGCTGCTTTTTGCCTATTTCAGAGTTCCGCAGAAAAAGAATATCAAACGGAGTCCAAACGGAATGAAACCTTCGGGAACGTGATTTTCGGAACGAACATGATCCAGGAGACTTGGACCCTACGCCAAGGAAGCTTCCAGGAAGCCATGAGGTAGGGGGCGCGCCTACCCCCCCAGGCGCGCCCTCCACCCTCATGGGCCCCATGTTGCTCTACCGACGTACTCCTTCCTCCTATATATACCTACGTACCCCCAAATGATCAGATACAGAGCCAAAAACCTAATTCCACCGCCGCAACCTTCTGTACCCACGAGATCCCATCTTGGGGCCTGTTCCGGAGCTCCATCGGAGGGGGCATCGATCACGGAGGGCTTCTACATCAACACCATAGCCTCTCCGATGAAGTGTGAGTAGTTTACCTCAGACCTTCGGGTCCATAGTTATTAGCTAGATGGCTTCTTCTCTCTTTTTGGATCTCAATACAATGTTCTCCCCTCTCTTGTGGAGATCTATTCGATGTAATCTTCTTTTGTGGTGTGTTTGTTGAGACCGATGAATTGTGGGTTCATGATCAAGTTTATCTATGAACAATATTTGAATCTTCTGAATTCTTTTATGTATGATTGGTTATCTTTGCAAGTCTCTTCGAATTATCAATTTGGTTTGGCCTACTAGATTGATCTTTCTTGCAATGGGAGAAGTGCTTAGCTTTGGGTTCAATCTTGCGATGTCCTTTCCCAGTGACAGTAGGGGTAGCAAGCCACGTATTGTATTGTTGCCATCGAGGATAACAAGATGGTTTTTTTATCATATTGCATGAATTTATCCCTCTACATCATGTCATCTTGCTTAAGGCGTTACTCTGTTCTTATGAACTTAATACTCTAGATGCATGCTGGATAGCGGTCGATGTGTGGAGTAATAGTAGTAGATGCAGGCAGGAGTCGGTCTACTTGTCTCGGACGTGATGCCTATATACATGATCATACCTAGATATTCCCATAACTATGCTCAATTCTGTCAATTACTCAACAGTAATTTGTTCACCCACCGTAAAATACTTATGCTCTTGAGAGAAGCCACTAGTGAAATCTATGGCCCCCGGATCTATCTTCATCATATTAATCTTCCAACACTTGTTATTTCCGTTGCTTTTTACTTTGCTTTTATTTTACTTTGCATCTTTATCATAAAAATACCAAAAATATTATCCTATCATATTTATCAGATCTCACTCTCGTAAGTGACCGTGTAGGGATTTACAGCCCCTTATCGCGTTCGTTGCGAGGATTTATTTGTTTGTGTAGGTGCGAGGGACTCACGCGTAGCCTCCTACTGGATTGATACCTTGGTTCTCAAAAACTGAGGGAAGTACTTACGCTACTTTGCTGCATCACCCTTTCCTCTTCAAGGGAAAACCAACGCAGTGCTCAAGAGGTAGCAAGAAGGATTTACGGCGCCGTTGACGGGAGGTTCACATAAAAGTCAACATACCAAGTACCCATCACAAACCCTAATCTCCCGCATTACATTATTTGTCATTTGCCTCTCGTTTTCCTCCCCCCACTTCACCCTCGCCGTTTTATTCGCCCTCTCTTTTTCGTCCGCCTATTTTTCGCTTGCTTCTTGTTTGCTCGTGTGTTGGATTGCTTGCTTGTCACGATGGCTCAAGATAATACCAAATTATGTGACTTTACCAATACCAACAATAATGATTTCCTTAGCACTCCGATTGCTCCTCTTACCGATACTGAATCTTGTGAAATCAATGCTGCTTTGTTGAAACTTGTCATGAAAGATCAATTCGCCGGCCTTCCTAGTGAAGATGCCGCTACTCATCTAAATAGCTTCGTTGATTTGTGTGATATGCAAAATAAGAAAGATGTTGACAATGATATTGTTAAATTGAAGCTATTTCCTTTTTCGCTTAGAGATCATGCTAAAGCTTGGTTTTCGTCTTTGCCTAAAAATAGTATTGATTCTTGGAATAAGTGCAAAGATGCTTTTATCTCTAAGTATTTTCCTCCCGCCAAGATTATCTCTGTTAGAAACGATATTATGAATTTTAAGCAACTTGATCATGAACATGTTGCACAAGCTTGGGAGAGAATGAAATTAATGATACGTAATTGCCCTACACATGGTTTGAATTTGTGGATGATTATACAAATTTTTATGCGGGATTGAATTTTGCTTCTAGAAATCTTTTAGATTCGGCCGCGGGAGGTACTTTTATGGAAATCACTTTAGGAGAAGCTAATAAACTCCTAGATAATATTATGGTTAATTATTCTCAATGGCACACTGAAAGATCTACTAATAGAAAAGTTCATGCGATAGAAGAAATTAATGTTTTGAGTGGAAAGATGGATGAACTTATGAAATTATTTGCTAGTAAGAGTGTTTCTTCTGATCCTAATGATATGCCTTTGTCTACTTTGATTGATAATAATAATGAATCTATGGATGTGAATTTCGTTGTTAGGAATAATTTTGGTAACAACGCGTATAGAGGAAACTTTAATCCTAGGCCTTATCCTAGCAATTCCTCTAATAATTATGGTAATTCCTACAATAATTCTTATGGAAATTTTAATAAGATGCCCTCTGAATTTGAGACTAGTGTTAAAGAGTTTATGAATTCGCAAAAGAATTTCAATGATTTTCTTGAAGAGAACTTGCTTAAAGTTGATGAATTGGCTAGGAACGTTGATATAATTTCTCTTGATGTTGATTCTTTGAAACTTAGATCTATTCCACCTAAGCATGATATCAATGAGTCTCTCAAAGCCATGATAATTTTCATTGATGAGTGCAAAGAAAGAAGCGCTAGGATGCGCGCTAAAAAAGATTGCTTTATGAAAGCGTGTTCTTCAAATTTCTATGAAAATAAAGATGAAGATCTAAAAGTTATTGATGTGTCCCCTATTAAATCTTTGTTTTTCAATATTAATCTTGATAATGATGGGACTGAATATGATCCACCTTTACCTAGAAGGCATTCCAAAAATTCAGAGTTTTTAGATCTTGATGCTAAAATTGATAAAAGTGGGATTGAAGAAATCAAAACATTAGATGTTAATAAACCCACTATCTTGGATTTCAAGGAATTTAATTATTATAATTGCTCTTTGATAGATTGTATTTCTTTGTTGCAATCCGTGCTAAATTCTCCTCATGCTTATAGTCAAAATAAAGCTTTTACCAAACATATCGTAGATGCTTTGATGCAATCTTATGAAGAAAAGCTTGAGTTGGAAGTTTCTATCCCTAGAAAACTTTATGATGAGTGGGAACCTACTATTAGAATTAAGATTAAAGATCATGAGTGCTATTCTTTGTGTGATTTGGGTGCTAGTGTTTCCACGATTCCAAAACCTTTGTGTGATTTGCTAGGTTTCCGTGATTTTGATGATTGCTCTTTAAACTTGCACCTTGCGGATTCCACCATTAAGAAACCTATGGGAATAATTAATGATGTTCTTATTGTGTCAAATAGGAACTATTTGCCCGTAGATTTTATTGTTCTTGATATAGATTGCAATCCTTCATGTCCTATTATTCTTGGTAGACCTTTCCTTAGAACGATTGGTGCAATTATTGGTATGAAGGAAGGGAATATTAGATTCCAATTTACATTAAAGAAATGCATGGAACACTTCCGTAGGAAGAAAATAAAATTACCATATGAATCTATCATGAGAGCCACATATGGATTGCCTACCAAAGATGGCAATACCTAGATCTATCCTTGCTTTTATGCCTAGCTAGGGGCGTTAAACGATAGCGCTTGTTGGGAGGCAACCCAATTTTATTTTTAGTTTTTGCTTTTTGATTCTGTTTAGGAATAAATTTTTGATCTATCCTCTGGTTAGATGTGTTTTTAAGTTTTAATTAGTGTTTCTGCCAAGTTAAACCTATAGGATCTTCTTGGATGATAGTTATTTGATCTTGCAGAAAATTCCAGAAATTTCTGTTCATGAAAAAAATTGTTAAAAATCACCAGAAAGTTATAAAATATTGATTCCAATTGCTGCTGACCAATAAACAAATTGCCTAGGTCTTCCTATTTTGGCTTATTTTTTGTAGTTCCAGAAGTTTTCTTTAGTTGTAGATTACTACAGACTGTTCTGTTTCTGACAGATTCTGTTTTTCGTGTGTTGTTTGCTTATTTTGATGAATCTATGGCTAGTAAAATAGTTTATAAACCATAGAGAAGTTGGAATACAGTAGGTTTAACACCAATATAAATAAAGAATGAGTTCATTACAGTATCTTTAAGTGGTCTTTTGTTTTCTTTCGCTAACGGAGCTCACGAGATTTTCTGCTAAGTTTTGTGTTGTGAAGTTTTCAAGTTTTGGGTGAAAGATTTGATGGATTATGGAACAAGGAGTGGCAAGAGCCTAAGCTTGGAGATGCCCATGGCACCCCCAAGATAATCTTAGGACACCTAAAAGCCAAATCTTGGGGATGCCCCGGAAGGCATCCCCTCTTTCATCTACTTCCATCTGTAACTTTACTTGGAGCTATATTTTTATTCACCACATGATATGTGTTTTTCTTGGAGCGTCTTGTATGATTTGAGTCTTTGCTTTTTAGTTTACCACAATCATCCTTGATGTACACACCTTTTGAGAGAGACACACATGATTCGGAAATTATTAGAATACTCTATGTGCTTCACTTATATCTTTTGAGTTATATAGTTTTTGCTCTAGTACTTCACCCATATCTTTTAGAGCACAGTGGTGGATTTGTTTTATAGAAACTATTGATCTCTCATGCTTCACTTAGATTATTTTGAGAGTCTTAAATAGCATGGTAATTTTCTTAAATAATCCTAATATGCTAGGTATTCAAGAATAGTAAAAACTTTCTTATGAGTGTGTTGAATACTAAGAGAAGTTTGATGCTTGATGATTGTTTTGAGACATGGAGGTAGTGATATCAAAGTTGTGCTAGTTGAGTAGTTATGAATTTGAGAAATACTTGTGTTGAAGTTTGCAAGTCCCGTAGCATGCACGTATGGTAAACGTTGTGTAACAAATTTGAAACATGAGGTGTTCTTTGATTGTCCTCCTTATGAGTGGCGGTCGGGGACGAGCGATGGTCTTTTCCTACCAATCTATCCCCCTAGGAGCATGCGCGTAGTGCTTTGTTTTTGATGACTTGTATATTTTTGCAATAAGTATGTGAGTTCTTTATGACTAATGTTGAGTTCATGGATTATACGCACTCTCACCTTTCCATCATTGCTAGCCTCTTCGGTACCGTGCATTGCCCTTTCTCACATTGAGAGTTGGTGCAAACTTCACCGGTGCATCAAACCCGTGATATGATACACTCTTTCACACATAAACCTCCTTATATCTTCCTCAAAACAGCCACCATACCTACCTATTATGGCATTTCCATAGCCATTCCGAGATATATTGCCATGCAACTTTCCACCATCCCGTTTATCATGACACGTTCATCATTATCATATTGCTTAGCATGATCATGTAGTTGACATAGTATTTGTGGCAAAGCCACCGTTCATAATTCTTTCATACATGTCACTCTTGGTTTATTTCATATCCCGGTACACCGCCGGAGGCATTCATATATAGTCATACTTTGTTCTAGTATCAAGTTGTAATCATTGAGTTGTAAATAAATAGAAGTGTGATGATCATAATTTTTCTAGAGCATTGTCCCAAGTGAGGAATAAAAAAAGAGAAAGGCCATAAAAAAAGAGAAGGCCCAAAAAAAATGAGAGAAAAAGAGAGAAGGGACAATGTTACTATCCTTTTACCACACTTGTGCTTCAAAGTAGCACCATAATCTTCATGATAGAGAGTCTCTCGTTTTGTCACTTTCAAATACTAGTGGGAATTTTTCATTATAGAAATTGGCTTGTATATTCCAACAATAGGCCTCCTCAAGTGCCCTAGGTCTTCGTGAGCAAGCAAGTTGGATGCACACCCACTTAGTTTATTTTGTTGAGCTTTCATATATTTATAGCTCTAGTGCATCCGTTGCATGGCAATCCCTACTCCTTGCATTAACATCAATCGATGGGCATCTCCATAGCTCATTGATTAGCCTCGTTGATGTGAGATTTTCTCCTTTTTTGTCTTCTCCACATAACCCCCATCATCATATTCTATTCCACCCATAGTGCTATATCCATGGCTCACGCTCATGTATTGGGTGAAGGTTTATAAAGTTTGAGATTACTAAAGTATGAAACAATTGCTTGGCTTGTCATCGGGGTTGTGCAGGATGAGAGCATTCTTGTGTGACGAAAATGGAGCATGACCAAAATATATGATTTTGTAGGAATAAAATTTCTTTGGCCATGTTATTTTGAGAGGACATAATTGCTTAGTTAGTATGCTTGAAGTATTATTATTTTTATGTTAATATTGAACTTTTATCTTGAATCTTTCATATCTGAATATTCATACCACAATTAAGAAGAATTACATTGAAATTATGCCAAATAGCATTCCACATCAAAAATTCTGTTTTTATCATTTACCTACTCGAGGACGAGCAAGAATTAAGCTTGGGGATGCTTGATACGTCTCCAACGTATCTATAATTTTTGATTGCTTCATGCTATATTATCTTCTCTTTTGGACATTATTGGGCTTTATTATTCACTTTTGTATTATTTTTGGGACTAACCTATTAACCGGAGGCCCAGCCCAGAATTGCTATTTTTTCCTATTTCAGAGTTTCGCAGAAAAAGAATATCAAATGGAGTCCCAACGGAATGAAACCTTTGGGAACGTGATATTCGGAACGAACATGATCTAGGAGACTTGGACCCTACGTCAAGGAAGCTTCCAGGAAGCCACGAGGTAGGGGGCGCGCCTACCCCCCCAGGCGCGCCCTCCACCCTCATGGGCCCCATGTTGCTCCACCGACGTACTCCTTCCTCCTATATATACCTACGTGCCATAAGCGATCGAATCACGGAGCCAAAAACCTAATTCCACCGCCGCAACCTTTTGTACCCACGAGATCCCATCTTGGAGCCTGTTCCGGAGCTCCGCCGGAAGGGGCATCGATCACGGAGGTCTTCTACATCAACATCATAGCCTCTCCGATGAAGTGTGAGTAGTTTACCTCAGACCTTCGGGTCCATAGTTATTAGCTAGATGGCTTCTTCTCTCTTTTTGGATCTCAATACAATGTTCTCCCGTCTCTTGTGGAGATCTATTCGATGTATCTTCTTTTGCGGTGTGTTTGTTGAGACCGATGAATTGTGGGTTTATGATCAAGTTTATCTATGAACAATATTTGAATCTTCTGAATTCTTTTATGTATGATTGGTTATCTTTGCAAGTCTCTTTGAATTATCAGTTTGGTTTGGCCTACTAGATTGATCTTTCTTGCAATGGGAGAAGTGCTTAGCTTTGGGTTCAATCTTGCGGTGTCCTTACCCAGTGACAGTAGTGAAAGTGCGTTATATCGACTAGAGGGGGGGGGGGGGGTGAATAGGCGATTTTTATGAATTCTTCACTGAGGAATTTGCCGGTGAGGAAATTCCTTAGCGAATAACTATTTGCAGCGGAATAAGTACTTAGAAGTAAGCATAACAGAATGCGGGCATGGTCATCATGATGAAATGAAGACAAACAAAGAGTACAGAAAAGCGTATACACAGGATAGCTCAAGATGAAGACAAACAAACTGAAGAAATTGAACTGAGGAAATTGAGAAAGTCTTCAGTCAAAGTCTTCAAACACAGATATGAATAAACACTCAACACAGTAATGAGGAAATGAAAGGGTTGAGGAGATAGAACCAGTAAGGTTGGTGAAGACAATGATTTGGTAGACCCGATTACAACTGCTGTCTCGGTTATGCGTGCTGTTGGAGAGGCTGAGTATTTAAACTCAAGGACACACAGTCCGGACACCCGATCCTTGAGCACGCAGCTCGGGACACCAAGTCCTCACCGTATTCTCCTTGAACTAAGGTCACACGGACCTCGTCCAATCACTCGTGGTAAGTCTTGAGCGACTTCCAAACCTTCCACAGACTTGGTCACTCGGCGATCCACAATTCCTCTTGGATGCTCTAGACCATGACGCCTAACCGTCTGGAAGAAGCACAGTCTTCAAAGGTAACAAGCGTCGGATCCACGCAGGATCAATCTCTTCAGTGATGCTCAATCACTTAGGGTTTGTAGGTGAGGGAGTCCTGGATTAGGGGGTGTCCGGATAGCCGGACTACCATCATCAGCCGAACTATCATTTGCCGGACTATCATCATCGATCGGACTCCAAGACTATGAAGATACAAGATTGAAGACTTTCCCCCGTGTCCGGATGGGACTTTCCTTGGCGTGGAAGGCAAGCTTGGCGATACGGATATGTAGATCTCCTACCATTGTAACCGACTCTATGTAACCCTAGCCCTCTCCGGTGTCTATATAAACCGGATGGCTGTAGTCCGTAGGACAACAATCAGAACAACCCTTACAATCATACCATAGGCTAGCTTCTAGGGTTTAGCCTCCTTGATCTCGTGGTAGATCTACTCTTGTAAACATCCACAATATCAATATCAATCAAGCAGGACGTAGGGTTTTACCTCCATCAAGAGGGCCGAACACAGGTAAACATCGTGTCCCTTGTCTCCTGTTACCATCCGCCTAGACGCATAGTTCGGGACCCCCTACCGAGATCCGCGGTTTTGACACCGACATTGGTGCTTTCATTGAGAGTTCCTCCGTGCCGTCACCGATAGGCTTGATGGCCTCTTCAATCAACAACGACGCAGATCTGGGTGAGACCTTTCTCCCGGACAGATCTTAAGATTCGGCGGCTTCGTCATGCGGGCCAACTCCTTGGCCATCTGGAGCAGATCGAAGCTACACCCTGGCCGCCAGGTCAGGTTTGAAGCCTAAACTTCACGGCCGATATCGCGGGGACTTGATCCTCGATGGATCGAGCCACAGCCGGCGCGCTTGTGGCTGTCACGATGGGCATGACCTAACTCGCCGCGGACAGCACCTTTGAGGTCGCACCGGATCCGCTCCGACTCATAGTCCGGAGCTGATCGCTCGAATCGAGGACGGATGGCTGGACACCGCCTCGAGAGCCGCAATTTCTACGGCGATGGAGCCGAACGCTTACCTTGTCCCACATAAACCCCATGACTCCGAGGTGCCGGACTCCCTGCCGGACTCCGTACCTCCTGCGCCCCTGCCAATCGAATCCGATTGGGCGCCGATCATGGAATTCACCACTGCGGACATCTTTCAGCACTCGCCCTTTGGCGATATCATAAATTCATTGAAGCACCTCTCGCTATCCGGAGAGCCCTGGCGAACTACGTCCGGGGCGGTTGGGACGCGGATGACGAAGAAATTCAGATCCCACCACCACCCACCGCCCGTAGCCACCGTCGGCGATTTAACCGACGACTCGACCACGACTCCGAAGACATCGGCGGTATGGACGGCGATACGGAGACTACCAAGAACCAGCGCCACGGACACCTTGGAAAACCACCTCGTCATCGACATATACATGGTGGACACCCCAAAAGATGGGGACGGCGAAGAAGCAGCGGAGGCCGATTCCTTAAAGAAACAGCCCAAGCGCCCGGCGTCGGCGTGGCGCCGCTCTAAATCCCGCCACAAAGCAAGAATGGAGATTCCGACACGGAGATAATAACACCCGAGAAAGTGCGAAGACAACTCCCTCCAAAGACGATCCAGCAGAGGAGGAGGAAGCAAGCCCTCGGGAGAGGCGGCGGGATTTAAGAGGTTGAGGATGACAACTACTTACCTCCCTCCGAAGATGAGGCAAGCCTCGGCGACGACGAATTTGTCGTGCCTGAGGATCCCGTCGAGCAAGAGCGTTTTAGACGCAGGCTAATGGCCACGGCAAACAGCCTAAAGAAAAAGCAACAACAGCTTCAAGTTGATCAAGACCTACTGGCCAACAGATGGACCGAGGTCCTCGCGGCCGAAGAGTACGAACTCGAACGCCCCTCCAAAAGTTACCCAAAACGCAAGTTGCTCCCCCGGTTAGAGGAGGCAGCATCACCAGCGCACAATACGGCAGACCGACCACCCCGTGGCCGCGATAGAGAGGCGTGTAAACCCTCCACCAAAACCGTACCCCGGCATCGCTCTAAAAGCAAGAAGCCGCGGGGGAACGCGCCGGACTTTAGAGATATATTGGAGGACAAGGCAAGACAATACAGATCTATCTATGGATCACGTGGACGCCCCACGACCCACTACGAATACCGTCGCACCGGATACAACTACTCCGGCCGGGCCGAACACAACAGACAACGCTCTCTCGAGCTATGTCGCGATATTGCTCAATACAGAGGCGCCGCACACCCACTATGCTTCACTGACGAAGTAATGGATCATCAAATCCCTGAAGGGTTCAAACCCGTTAATATCGAATCCCACGATGGCACAACAGACCCCGCGGTCTGGATTGAGATTATCTTCTCCATATACACATGGCCCGCGCGACAATCTTCACGCCATCAAATATCTCGCTCAAGCTTAAAGGACCAGCTCGGCATTGGCTTAACAGCCTGCCCGCAGAGTCAATTGGATCTTGGGAAGACACGGAAGCCGCATTCCTCGACAACTTCGAGGCACGACTGTAATGCGACCACGAGCGTAGATGACCTAAGCCACATAATCCAGCAGCCAGACGAATCGGCCAGCAATTCAGACACGGTTCCTAACAAAGAAAAATCAAATCGTCGATCGTCCGGATGCAGAGGCACTCGCTGCCTTCAAACATAACATCCATGACGAGTGGCTGGCCCGAACCTAGGACGGGAGAAGCGAAATCTATGGCAGCCCTCACATCCCTCATGACCCGCTTACATGCGGGAGAGGATAGCTGGCTCGCTTAGTAACAACCTCGGCAAAAATGCTGGCAGTCCGGATACTAAGGACCGCAATGGCAGGTTGCGTCGAAACAAAACAAACTTTGCATTAACAGCGACAAAGCAATGAGGATCTGACGATTAACGCCGGATTCCGAGGCTCCAAACCCGTCAACGGAAGAAGCCATTCAAAAGAACCACTCCGGGCCCGTCCAATCTGGACCGAATACTCGACCGCTCTTGCGGATACATGGAACCCCGAAAAGCCAGCTAATCATACCAGCAGAGATTGTTGGGTATTCAAGCAGCGAGCAAATTAATCGCCAAAACAGTGACAAAGGCGACCCGCCGCCGAACAACAGAGGACAAAGGATTCCCCCTCAAGTTGGACGGTAAACATGATATCATAGCGCATATTCCCAAGAGGGAGCGAGCGTGCACTAAGGGGCGTATATGCGATGAAGCGATCGCCCCAAAATTAAACCCATGGTCCTCTTGCCCGATCACTTTCGATCGGCGAGACCATCCTACCGATATCCGCCATGGCGGATTAGCGCATTGGTTTTAGACCCAATCGTTGATGGATTTCACCTCACGAGAGTCCCGATGGGCGGCGGCAGAGTGCTGAACCTGCTTTATCGAGGATACGGGCGCAAGATGGGCATAGACCCTTCAAAGATTAAACCTACAACGACGACCTTCAAAGGCGTCATACCAGGTGTCGAGGCCAATTGTACAGGCTCAGTTACACTGGAAGTGGTCTTCGGATCCCCGGATAATTTCCGAAGCGAGGAGTTAATCTTCGACATAGTCCCGTTCCGCAGCGGCTATCACGCCCTGCTCGGACGAACCGCGTTTGCAAAGTTCAACACGGTGCCGCATTATGCATACCTTAAGCTCAAGATGCCAGGCCTTCGTGGAGTCATCACGGTCAATGGAAACACGGAACGCTCCCTCCGAACGGAGGAACATACAGCGGCTCTCGCGGCAGAAGTATAGAGCAGCCTGTTAAGGCAATTCTCGAGTCCGGCCGTTAAACGACCGGACACAACCAAACGCGCCCGGAGCAACATCAACCAAGACCACAGCACGTTCCGCGCAGCGTAGCAATGCGGCTAACCCCAGCCCTCGCGAAATTGCACGACAAACTCTCCGCGTACATAATTACGCCTACGGAGATACCATGGGCATAGGGGAGGCACAACCCAATGAGACCAGTGCGGTTCGACCACACCAGGGCTCCCAAGTGTGTCGCTCTTTTTGTTTCATTTTTTCTCTTTTTTATACAGAACTCAGTCCGGTGGCGAACCTGCCGAACTCATGATACAACAGCTAGGGAAGGACAAAGGCCGCGACGAACACTCAGGTGGTCTCCATCACGAGCATTAAATTTGTTACATACAACATTCCGCGGCCTACCCCTGGAGGGAGACGCCCTTAATTCATCCAATCCCTTGCTTTCCGCACTATTTGTATCATTCTGCATAGCATATCTTCTTGAATAAAATGCAGCACTTTTTGCCTTTAATTGCATTACTTTATATATATATATATATATGTTCATTTACAACATGTTGCACCCGTGCATCTTGGCATGGCCAAACACACCAGGGGCTTATGTCCTTCGCTTTATGGTGTGCTAAAGTCCGCACACTTTCATAAGTGCGGCACCCCAAACTTATAGCATTATATGAATCAGCTCCGAATCCTGCCTTGGGTCAATAGTTGGGTTTGCCCGGCTCCCATGTTCGGCACCTTACGTTCCGTTCTATCGGCTGAGGTAGCACTGGCAGAACCACTGCGATTGCGCCCCGGTTCAGCCGGGTTAACGCCTCAGTGGAGAAAGCTAAAACTGACCGGCACGATAAGGCGAGAGACTGGTCGCTGTTCACGAGGTCCTTTCGGGTCCTTAAAGACCTCGCCGCTTGAGCGAAGTTCGGATTATGTCCGATGAAGGCGTGGATAGCGCCCCAATTCGGTCTTCGAATACTAGGGGCTTCACGAAATTTAAAATTATAGAATTCTATGGCTAAATGAGAGTGTTCAAGCACTATAAGTCCGGTTGCCTTGTTCGTTGTGTTGGCGCCTCCTAGATGGACCCAAAATGGGAACAAGAGTGCTCAAGTTTATCCCGAACACCCCAGCACTCGTGGCATGGGGGCTGAAGCCGACGACTTGCCATCTCTCGATTTAATAAGCGACCGCCTGAAGGTAATATTTTAAATTAAAAAGCGTTGCTTAGCGATATGAACAAAGTTTTCAGCGCAGGATAACACATTGCGAATTCACTCAATAATTACATCCCTGGGGCACTCATCCGCAATCTTGCGGGCACCCTTCAGACAGCCTTATAGTAAAGTTGGGCGACGATGTTCCTTGCCCGCTGGTGGCGCGTCGATGATTAGCTTCTCCACATCCAGCTTGCCCCAATGCACCTTTTGCGCGGGCAAGGGCACGACGAGCACCTTCAATACAGGTGGGCGCTTGATAACCTCCACCCGAGGGCATGCATCCACCGGCCGTCGACGAGGCGAAGTAGCTCCGTGCATGGCCTCTCCGGCCACACCGGATTATGAGCCCTTCATGGCCTGCTCGGCCACCTTAGGAAGCTCGACCAGCTGCTTCACTGGTCGCTAGGGGCACGGATGGCGGCCTCGAGATCTCGAGACCGAAGACCTTCTCCGTTGAGCTCCCTCCTCGGCTCGGTAGAATGCGGCGACATCGAGACACGCCATGAGGCAGATCTGCAAACGCCTCGAGAGCTCGAATTCGGGTAAGTATCAAGTAATTTACATTCACATGCTTGCTTTGCATGAAAAATGCCTTACCCGCCGCTATCTTCTTCATCAATTCAACCTCCTGAAGGGCCTTATGGGCCTCGGCCTTGGCGGTTTTGGCACTTTCGAGAGCCGAGGCAAGCTCGGACTCTCGAGTTTTTGAGTCACGCTCCAAACCCTCATGCTTTTCCATGAGAGCCTGGAGCTCTTGCTGAACCACCGCCACCCTCGCCTCTTGCTTTTCTCGCTCTGCCCGTTCCGTGGCCACATTGCGTTCGGCCGCGGACACGGCCTCCTTCAGGGCCGCCACCTCGTTCGTGGCCCCTGCAGTACCCATGTTATCCTTGTTATTTTTTGTCGCAACCTAAATCCTTTTCTGTAAGGTACAATTTCAAAGTGGTATTACTCACCTTCTTTGTCCTGGAGCTGCTTCCTGGCGCGGCCGAGCTCTTGCTCGGACCGCTCGAGCTCCTGCTTCACAGCACCAACCTCCGCCGTCAGTGCGGCAGAGGTCAGCAGCGCAGCCTGCAACCCATATTGACATAATTTTTTAGCAACCCTGCGTTTATCTTCTTTTTAGATCCTCAGTCCGGCTTTTCTTTCCGAATACCGAACCGAGCATCAGGGGCTACTGTCTATGCGGTATTACATTGCATATTTTTAACTTCTTACCTCAAATCCTGATAGAAGGCTATTGCAGGCTTTGGTCAGCCCGCCTTTGGCGAGCTGCACCTTCTGAATCACCGCACTCATTATAGTGCGGTGTTCTTCCTCGATGGAAGCGCTCTGCAGTGCCTCCAACAAATTGCCCAGCGCCTCCGGTTGGACGGAAGCCGCCGGCTTCACGGTCTTGCCCTTCAATCGAAGGGGCCGCCTGCCGGACTCCGGAACCACTGCGGGTTCCGTTGTGGAGTCCGGCGCGAAGTCCGGGAGGGCGCCTTGTGGCGCCTCCGGAGCCTCCCCCTGGTGGGTCCCTTCTGGGGATCCCACCCCGGCGTCTCCGGCGTCGCGAGGGGTGGAGGCGGTCGGGATGGAGTCTACATCCGATGAAGCCAACGACCCGCTCGATGAAGCGGGGAGATCATCACTGGCCGGACTACAGGTAGTATGCGGCGTTAGAATGACACTATGTGACGCAGCAAGAGAAATTATAAATCATTCAGAATCCGGATACTTACGATCTCGCCGAGGCTGGCCTTGAAGGCCATTCTTCCTCGCCAATGTTGATGTTGGCGAGCTGTCCGGGAATAGTCCTTCCCTCTTGGACCCTCCGGCCTCCCAGTTGGGGAAGCCTTCCTCTTTCTCTCTCCTCCTCGGGAGAGAGTCCTCTTCCTCCTCCTCATTTTCGGGAGGAGTCCGCCCCGAGTCGTCGGACACAAAGCGGGTACTCTTCGAACACCGTGGCCTCCTTCTTGGCCTTCTTCTCCGGCACCACGTGCGGTGCCGGACCAGCAGCCTCGCTAGACGGCGTCTCTTGGATTTTCGGCATAGGAGCCGGACGGTAATCTGCTCCGCCTTCTTCATCCGATCTGTCAAAGGAAAAGGGGAATTAAAACCGCATAGAGTCAAACTATGAAAAACAAGTGTCTCGTAAAGGGGTAGAATCACTTACCTCGTCAGCCTCGCGCTGCGAGTGAAATCCGCGATCTTCCGTCGCGGATGCGGGGGCTTCGGCGCCCTTGAACAGCACCTTCCAAGCGCCTTCGTACGTTGTGTCGAAGAGCTTGTTCAGCGCCTGGTGCTGTTCCGGATCGAACTCCCATAGATTGAATGCCCGCTCTTGGCATGGGAGAATCCGGCGGACGAGCATGACTTGGACCATGTTAACCAGCCTGAGCTTCTTCACCAGCTTCTTGATACAGTGCAGAGTCCGTCAGCTCCTTCAAACTGCCCCACAGCAAGCCCTTCTCTTTCCGGAGGTGAGCTGCGTGGGGATACTAGATCTAAACTCGGGGCCGCCGCCCATTTAGGGTCGTGCGGCTCGGTGATGTAGAACCACCCGATTGCCACCCTTGACGGATTCCACGAAGGCCCCTTGAACTAAAGGGCGTTGGGCATCTTGCCCAACATGGCGCCTCCGACTCCGCTTGAATGCCCTTTACTACCTTGCTTGACATTGAAGGTATTGAGCCTAAGCGAAGTGGGGCTGGATGCGAAGGAAGGCCTCGCATACCCGACGATAAACGCCGAGATGTTGAGGATGAAGTTGGCGCGGATCATGGAAATCCAGGCCGTAGTAGAACATGAGCCCCGGACAAAGGGGTGAAGTGGAAAGCCCAGTCCGCGGAGGAAGTGGAGAGAAAGACAACCCTCTCATGGGGCCTGGGGTGGGGATGAGCTGCCCTCGTCGGGCAGCCGGTCTGTGATGTCATTTGGAGAGGTATCCGCGTCGCGTAGTTTGGCGATTGCACCTCCTTAGCGGTGGAGGCCAACCATTTACCTCCCGCTCTGGACATGGTCGGAGAAGGTTGAGACGAGATCTTGCGAACTTGGGCGCTGGAGCTCGAAAGTCTTGCGGAGATGGATAAGCAAATGAGGAAGAAGGCGTGGGTGAGAAGGTGAATCCTTATCCCTTATATGGGCGGACGAAATCTCACGCGTCCCCCACCGGCCTGGTAAAAACTCGCTTATCTCCCAAGCGTCACCATCAACGACGCAGTTGGGTTACCCTCGCCCGTATTGATGAGAATCCTGGATTAAGGGAAACACGATCTACGCTCGACAAGGCGTGCCAAGGAAACCGCTTCGCTAAATCGTTGAGGTGGTAAAGTAAAAACAATTGAGTAATGGCTTGGTAGTGGTGTGATGTCATGCCACGGAAAGCGTCGACAGATTGAGCTTGTGTATACATTATTATTCTCTCTACGGTGGAATGTGGAATTTATTTTGCGAGCGGACACTATCTGGTGTTCCCAATCTTCTATCATTTGGAGGAGGAACCCGCCTTGCAATGCCAAGCAATATCGACTTGGACTTATCGCCATTGAAGCCTGGTTCAGGGCTACTCTTGAGGAGTCTGGATTAGGGGTGTCCGGATAGCGAACTACCATCATTAAACCGGATGGGTTTGGTTTTGGGTTTTCCTCTTGATCTCGATGATTTTCGCTCAAAGTCCTCAAGAGGGAGGATGGGTTGCTCTCAAATGACAAGTGTCAAGTTTCTCTCGATGAGCAGCCAACCAACTAGTGGTTGTAGGGGCAGCTATTTATAGCCTAGGGAGCAGCTCGACATGATAAGACATAAATGCCCTTCAATGATATGACCGTTAGGTGGATAAGATATTTTGGGACAGGTGGCGCAAGAAGACAAAGAACGGTCGGAAATTTGAATCTCAAATTCCTCGGGGCTATCATGTTCCTCATGTGTAGACAATCCAAGATGGCGAATTCCTAACTCCTCGGTCAGAAAAAATTCTCGGTGACCAAAAGAACTTCGCCTCACATCAAGAAATTGATGAGCTGTATGAGATTTCAAAGGCTTCACTCGAAAAGTTTGGTAGGTGTAGGATTTTGAGTTGAGCATCACATGGAAATTTTTCCTTAGTATTTCCTCGACCCCTTTAACAAAGACGGTGTTTCCTATGACTCAAGAAAGAGAAAATGAAACTACGAAAACAAAAGTCTTCACGCTTCATGTTCCTCAAATGAATACCAAGTCTTCAAGGTCACACCAATTTCTTCACTTTCAAAGTCTTCGTAAAGTCTTCGAATATCAAAGTCTTGATCGAAGAACTTCATTTTTAGGGTCGACTTTCTCTGTAAATATCAAACTCCTCATAGACTTATAGACCTGTGTATACTCATAAACACATTAGTTCCTTAACCTATAAGTCTTCAATACACCAAAATCACTAAGGGCACTAGATGCACTTACAATCTCCCCTTTTGGTGATTGATGACAATATAGGTTAAGTTTTCAACGGGGATAAACATATGAAGTGTAAATACTGATATTGAGGAATTTGATTGCAAGATATAGAAGAACTCCCCCTGAAGATGTGCATAGTGAGGAATTTGCTTTTGAGGCAATGCACATTTGAAGAGTTGAATCCTGGAGATCTCCCCCTATATCTTGTAATTCATACACGCATTTGACATATAATATGAAGAATTTGAAATGCATGATGAAATATGGTGCTTGATGTAATTCAGCATGCGTGCAACAATAGTAATGAGGAACAGGCATGCAAAATAACGCATCAAGAGTATCAGAGCTCAAGAGAATTTGAGCTAGTATCAGAGCATAGTGCAAGAGCACAGTGCATCAAAAAGTATCAAAGCACCATCGGGTTTAAGATTACAACTCGATCCAATAAAAGTTTCAGAAGAACGAGAGTTGTAACTTAAGAGTTGTAACTTAACAAAAAATTTGCCCATATAATAGACCCGCTTGAAGACTAACTCAAATTTCTCCCCCTTTGTCATCAAATGACCAAAAGGATCGAAACTGAGGACTAACGCCCCTGAAGAATTTCAAGTTGAAGAAGGAGCGCCAGCGTTGTTGGGGTCGGTGGTTGTAGTAGGGCATGCCGCGGTGTCATCCAAGTCTTCATTTTCATCAGTGTCGCGCGATGAAGAATAGGAGCTGGCCACCAAGGAAGGAACTTTGACCTTCTTGTATTTCTTCGGAGGAGGTGCAGACCAGTCAAATTCTTCCTTGAGTCCCATTGTCGTCAGTTCTTCCGCACTGTAGACATTTGAAAGAACAGCTCAGGTGCGTTTGAAGGTTTCATGGAGGTAGTAGTGGTTTTTCTTCCCTGCATTGTGTGTAGAGGTCATGTTGTGAAGAATTGAACCAAACTGACGCTTGAGCCATTTATGATTGCGATCAACCTTCTGATGAAGACTGAGGAGTAACTCACGATCAGTCATCACCACAGGTGTGATGAGCTTGAGGACTTTGCTTGACCGAGGTATTTGCGGCGAGTCATGTGTGGCAGAGTCATCATTGGTGGAGTAGGATGCTGCTTTGCGAAACTATCCATCCAATGGATGAATGCCTTCATCGATCACAGCAGTAGCCTTGCCCTTGTCATCAGCTGAGGTAAATGTCCGTTTGAGGACTTCAATTGGGGGCAAGTAGTTGCAGTGGTTCAGTGTGTCAGCCTTGTAATTGAGTGAAGACCGTGTCCTGATGAATCTCATTATCCAAGGCGCATAAGGCTTCAGCTCAAATGGTGACATAGCAATGTTTGCCAGAGTCCTCATGAAGAAATCATGGAAGTTGACGGGAACGCCATGAATGATATTGAAAAGCATATTCTTCATGATGCCAACGACTTCTTCATCATTCGAGTCGTGGCCTTTGATAGGACTCATTGTCTTCGTCAGAATCCGATAGACAGTCCGAGGCACATATAATAATTCCTTGACGAGGAATTTGGTTCTTGGGGCCTGCCTTGGCTTCAAAGGCTTCATCAGCACTTGCATATAGTGATTTGAAAGTTCAGGTTCGTTGTAAATACAACGAGCACCATCAAGTGGAGGACTGAGAGGTAGAGCACGAAGCAATTCAGTTCTTTGGTGCCTTGTAGTGAGTATTTTCGGACATCCGATCTAACACCCATGAGTTCACGTCTTCGCGTCTCCGGTGATGTGCAGCGCTGCATAGAATTGAAGAATGAGTTCTTCATTCCATCCACAGATATCGGCAGAAATTCGAAGTCTGCGTCGTGAAGAACACCGAGGACTGGCTCAAGCTGGCAGAGACTCCATGTCCACATGAGGAATATGAGCATGATC
Organism: Aegilops longissima; assembly: GCA_021605205.1. Lineage (NCBI taxonomy): Eukaryota > Viridiplantae > Streptophyta > Magnoliopsida > Poales > Poaceae > Aegilops > Aegilops longissima. Next base: position 164,700,142 of record CM038678.1, read on the forward strand.
AAGACTTTGTCTTTGTTGAAGAGCACCGAGGAATAGAAATTGGCTTGGTGGCAGTCCGTAAACGCCTCTTCCTTATGCGAGCAGAATCATATGGATTGTAATCGTGAAGAATACGTGCTCATTGAAGAAGTCTTCGCCTTGAACTTTTGCTTTGTTGAGAAGGGATCCTTTGGCTTTGGCGGTGGAGTGTCGGTGAGTTGCATCACGACCTCGGGAATCGCAATCTCAGGTTCTTTAGGGTGAGGAATTTCTTGTTCCTCAATAGGTGCGACCGAGGATCAGCAGAAGAGAGTTCATCGGCGCTAGTGGCTGGAATTTCTTCATGGACAGATGAAGTGGGATGAGTTTCTTGAGCCCATTTGAACAGTTGGAGCAGGGACCGAGGTATCTGTTGGATTGGGGTGAAGAGTGGAGAATTTGGATCTTGACTTTCCCAAAAGTCATCATTCATCACTGGCGTTGTGATTCCAATATCCACATCTTCTTCAATTTCCTCAACACCGGCCTCTTCAGCTGTGAACTGAGGCATAGGCGAGGAAATGATTGGGGTTGAAGGGATTGCTTCCACTTCAATTTCTTCATCAATCTGCTCGACGAAGCAAAGAGAATGATTTTCTTCATCAGATCCGCTTGGGATCACATAATCTTCATCAAAAGGAACAAGGTCCTTTGATGGAATTGAGGAAATTGGAACATCATCAATTGGATTTTCAAAGGAGCTGGTCATTGGCTTCATTTTTTTCACAGCCGAAGAATTTGACGCAGCTGATGCTTTCCGTTTCTTCACAACAGCTCGTTGTGCAGCCTTGGTCTTCTTCACATCAGAGGCAGATGGAAGAATTGGAGTTGGTGTTGGCGCAAGAGGAGCTGAGGAATCTGGATGATTTTCCTCAGGCGCAATTGATGCAGTTTCCCTGACTTGTTCAGTTTCTTCAGGCGCACCACTAGTGGATGCCCTGGCAATTTCTTCAGCGGCTAGAATGGGATCATCAGCCCTGGAACTGGCATTTTCTTCAGCAGCCTGAACTTCATCAGCGGTGCTGGCATGTTCTTCAGTCGGCTGAGCTGAGGCTCCAGCCTGAGGAATTTCATGTTGCGTTGGGGCAGCAACATTGGGAACTTCTTCGTCAAAGTTGATGAATCGACCTTGGCCCTTGCCAATCAGCATAATAAGCATCAAGTTTTTTCGAGGTCTTGAATTTCATCTCGACCTTGAGAAGTTCCTCGGTGTCATTTCGACAACGTTTTCTTGAGAACTTCTCCTTTCTGTATTGAGCTTTCTTGATCTCTCTTGCCTTTTCAAACTTCCATTTCTCTCTAGTGATGAAATGGGTCAGCATATGACTTTGTCCAGGAGTCAGATGAAAGTCAGGCATAGGGGTGTTTGGATCCTTGTGCCAGAGATCAATATAATCGAGGATTTTCCTCGGATCCAACAGCAGTGGCACAGATGTGACTTTGGCTCTAGCGGCCCTATCTTGGCGATTTCTGATGATTTCCGCAAGTTCATCATCATCAGCCTCATCATCTTCAGGTGGCTCTTGGAAGGCGACCTGTTTCTTCTTGGGACTTGGCCGAGGACCTCGTCCAGTTGTGGCCTTAGTCTTCAGCAGAGTCGGGCCAGATGAAGACTTTGGTGCAGCTGAGGAACTTGCTGAGACACCAGAGGCAATGAAGAAGCCTGCAGTCCTTTGGCACGTGGCCAGATGCACAGGTGCTGAGGACTTTGTCGGAACTGCTGAGGACTTGGGAGGAGTTGAGGATTTTGAAGGAGCTGAGGATTTTGGAGGAGCAGGGGCAGCATGAGGAATTGGCCGTGAGGGCACAGCTGAGGAACTTGGCCGTGAGGGCACTGTTGGTGAAGCACTTGGCTTATGTGCGGGCTTCTTTGCCATAGATTTTCTTGGCTTGACAGAGGCCTCGGGGCAGCAGCGAGCAGAGCAGAGTCCTCATTGAATTTCCTCACCGCCTCATTGGCTTGTCTTGCCAACTTGGCTTGGCGCTTGGCCCATTCTTCAGAAAGTCCTCACCATGCTTGATCTTTGGTGGGGTCAGCTTCTTGACCAGGTGCCAATGGAGCTCTTGGGCATGGAGGATTGAGTGCGAATTTCTTCATGTACTTTGGAGTTACATATCTGTACTCCCTCCATTCCCTTGCCCATCTCCGTTCAATCCTTTGGATGCGCACCTTGCGCTGATTTTTGTTCTCTTTGCCGAACTCGGCTTCATCAGGTGTGCAATAATCAGCATATATTTCCTCAGGGATTTCAAACGCGGTCATGACCTCGGGCCTCTTTCCTCCTTTCTCGTGGCTTCTTTCCTACGCCATATTCTTGGTGAGGAATTTGAACAAACGAATTCTCCAAGAAGTATGCAACTTTTCTTCGAGGAACGCTGCAAATGAGTTAAGTTGATGAGAACCTAGTGATTCAGCAGCGGAGATGAGTACCTGTGAGCAGAGTATAGTTGCGAGGAATTTGGAGAGGTCATATCGTTCTCGTAAGGTTTTTCAAAAGAACAATTTTGAGGATTTTGACCAGATGAGCCTTGAAGAATTTCACTAAGCATTCTTTGTCTTAGGTTCCAGAGTTGTACAGATCGAGGATCCACACAATTGAGGAATCTTGAAGAAAAATGATTGCTTAGAGAAATGAATCAAGAGCATATAACTAGTGAGGTGTTTGTGTGTGAGGATTTGAAGAATAAAACACCTTTGAAGATTTTGTAGTGTAAAATTTGGATCAACGAGGGTAGTAAAAGTAACTTTTAATTACCTAAATGAAGAAACACGATTTAACTGGGTGTTGTAGATGTGAAGCTCGTCTGTTCAGATCTTCCACGCCCTAACTTGGCGGAGGAAGACAGCTACGGCGGCGGCGGAGTGAGGATTTCCATAGTCGGCGTGAGTACGTCGGCGACGAGGTCGAGGCAGCGAAGCTCTTCCTCACCGGCGACGATGGAGTAGCGGCGGCGCTAGGGTTTGAGGAGCTCGAGCGGGAGAGAGAGGTCGAGTGGAGTAAAAGAAGTGAGGATGGAGAGAGGGGTATTTATAGAGGCAGTGAAAAACTGTTCGCCTGAAGATTTAGGACGAACGTGCCCCTTACCATTCTCCTTCTCACGACATGTGTCACCCACGTACTGTGTAGTGGAGATCGTGTACGATCGTGGGTGAGTAAAATAATGCATCGTGGGATGCGGAACGGTTTGAGCGGAAAAACCGAAAGTTTGGATAAGATCAGTTTTAAGGTTTCGTTCGCAATTTCTTCAGCTGACAAGGACACAGTGAAGATTTTGAACGAGTTTCAAATAGAATGCACATGAAGAATTTGTGAATAGATTGGGTTGAGTATAGCATAGAGGGGGAAGGGTCCGATCACATTCACTTAGCAGAAAAAGCGACTTGAAGAATTAGCCATAAGTGAATGCTGTAGAGGACATAAACCCATATATATATGTATTGCCAATGAAGAGAAACGACGGAAACAGTGAAGATTTTGCAAAGTTGAAGAATTTGAAAAACTGAAGAATTTAAAAAACTGAGGAAAAACTCAAATTGAAGATTTTCAACTTTGGTGGTGGCGTGTCCCACCGTATAAGAATGATGATTTCAGACACCGCATACAATTGTCGAGGGTTACGAGAATCAAATTCTTCATTAATTTCTTCACACTTAGAGTGTTATTTTTCATGGATTGAAGAAAAACGTTTCTTCATGTGTTGCACATCTAAGTCATCAATTTTGCATAAGTGTCAGGATGTGTGTCCTTTTCAAAGAATGTTCGAAGATTCTAAGATATTTAGCTCACACCGCAACTTGCTAAATCTCTTCTCATCCAAGGGCTTAGTGAAGATATAGGCTAGCTGTTCTTCAGTCTTCACATGCTCGATGGAGATGTCGCCCTTCAACACATGATCACGAAGAAAATGATGACGAATTTGAATGTGATTTGTCTTCGAGTGCTGAACTGGATTGTGAGCAATCTTGATGGCACTCTCATTGTCATAGTAGAGAGGCACATTCTTCACGTTGATGTCGTAGTCCTTGAGAGTTTGCTTCATCCACAGCAATTGAGCACAACACGAGCCAGCAGCAATGTATTCAGCTTCCGCAGTAGACAGTGATACATAGTTCTGTTTCTTCGAGGACCAACAGACCAAAGATCATCCGAGGAAATGACAAGTACCTGATGTTGACTTGCGTCCACACGATCACCAAAGATAGTCGAGTCGTAATATCCAATGAGATCAAAAGTAGAGCCCTTGGGGTACCATAATCCTAGTGTTGGTGTGTGAGCTAGATATCAAGAATATGCTTCACAGCCTTATGGTGTGATTCCTTCGTGTAGCTTGAAATCGGGCACACATGCAAACACTAAGCATTATATCTGGCCTAGATGCACATAAGTACAATAGAGAACCAATCATGGAGCGGTATACCTTGTGATCAAGTCAATACCATTTTCATCGGTGCATAGATGGCCATTTGTGAGCATAGGAATTTTGACGCCTTTGCAATCTTGCATGCCAATTTCTTGAGGACATCTTTGAGGTATTTCTCCGAGATATGAATATGCCATTGTGTTGTTGATTTAATTTGAAGACCTAAGAAGAATTTAAACTCTCCCATCATAGACATTTGATATTCTTCACTCATCATATAGGCAAATTCATCACTATAACGTTGGTCAAGACAGCCAAAGATAATATCATCAACATATATTTGGCACACAAACAGTTCACCATCATATGATTTAGTAAAGAGAGTAGGGTCGAGTGAACGGGTGTGAAGCCATTCTTCACGAAGAATTCCTTCAATGTATCATACCACGCCTGTGGGGCTTGTTTGAGACCATAGAGAGCCTTGTTGAGTCTCAAGACTTTGTCGGGTTATTTGGATCTTCAAAACCGGGGTTGAGCAACATATACTTCTTCCTCAAGCTTACCATTGAGGAATGCACTTTTCACATCCATTTGATATAAAGTGATATTGTGATGGTTAGCATAGGCGTAGTAATATGCTAATAGACTCAAGTCTAGCAACAGTGCAAAAGTTTCATCAAATCAATTCCTTCAACCTGTGTGTAGCCTTGAGCTACAAGTCGTGCCTTATTACTCACCACAAGGCCATTTTCATCTTGCTTGTTGCGGTAGATCCACTTTGTGCCAATGATATTATGTTTGCGAGGATCTGGACGTTTGACCAGTTCCCAGACATTGTTGAGCTTGAATTGATGTAATTCTTCTTGCATGGCCTGAATCCACTTAGGCTCCAGAAATGCTTCACCTACCTTAGTGGGCTCTGTGATAGAGACAAAAGCATAGTGCCCACAAAAGTTAGATAAATGTGAAGCTTTTGAGCGTGTGAGAGGACCTGGCGCTTCAATGTCATCGATGATCTTGTCAACTTGTACTTCTTTTGCAACGCGAGGATGAGCTGGTTGTCGTCGAGGAATTTAATCATTTTCCTCAGCACCATTGTCTTCAGCATTATCTTCAGGTGCATCAGCTCGACGTTCTTCGCGTACTGGAATGAATTCTTCAACTGATTCTTCAGTAGGAATGACATCCTCAGTTGCCTTGAACTTGATAGATTCCTCAGGTGCTGGTTCATCTAACACAGAAGGTAGGTGCTCTCTTTGCGAGCCATTAGTTTCATCGAACCGCACATCTACAGTGTCAACAATCTTGTGAAGAGCGATGTTGAAGACTCTGTAGGTGTGCGAGTCCTTTTCGTAACCAAGCATAAAGCCTTCATGTGCTTTAGGTGCAAATTTAGAACTGTGATGAGGATCTCTAATCCATCATTTAGCACCGAAGACTTTGAAATAACTTACATTGGGTTTCTTGTCAGTGAGGAGTTCATAGGCAGTCTTCTTGAAGAATTTGTGAAGATATACTTTGTTGATGATGTGGCACGCAGTATCAATAGCATCAATCCAAAAACGACTAGGCGTTTTGTATTCATCAAGCATAGTGCGAGCCATCTCAACGAGAGTTCTGTTCTTGCGCTCCACGACGCCATTCTGCTGAGGAGTATAGGGAGCAGATAACTCATGAGTAATACCAAGTTCATCAAGATAGGCATCAAGACCGGAATTCTTGAACTTAGTTCCATTGTCACTCCTGATGTGTCTGATCTTCACACCAAAGTTAGTTGAAGCCCTCGAGGAAAATCGTTTGAAGACTTCCTGCACTTCATTTTTGTAAGTAACAATGTGTACCCATGTGTAACGAGAGTAGTCATCAACAATAACAAAGCCATATAGAGATGCGTCATTAGTGACAGATGAGTAATGATTAGGACCAAAGAGGTCCATGTGAAGCAATTCGAATGGACGAGTAGTGGTCATGATAGTCTTTGCTGGATGCTTGGCCTTGGTCATTTTTCCAGCTTCACAAGCTCCACACAAGTGATCCTTGAGGAATTTGACATTCTCAATGCCAATGACATGCTTCTTCTTTGCAAGCGTGTTCAAATTCCTCATGCCTGCGTGACCAAGTCGCCGATGCCATAGCCAGCCTTCTGAAGCTTTTGCAAGTAGACACACGGCTGGTTGTGGTCCTGTAGAGAAATCAACAATATACAAGTCTCCTCTCCTAAAGCCTTCGAAGACTTTGGAATTGTCAGCTTCCATAATCACAACACAACGATACTTGCCAAAGATAACAACCATATCAAGATCACGAAGCATTGAGATCGACATGAGGTTGTATCCTAAGGACTCAACAAGCATGACTTTGTCCATGTGTATGTCCTTAGAGATCGCAACCTTACCAAGACCCAATACGACTTTTGCCTTTGTCAAGAAAGATGATATGCTTCAGATGAGACGGTGATAAGGAGCATCCATCAATAGATTCTTGTCACCAATCATGTGATTTGTACATCCACTATCGAGGACCCACTCGGTGGCTTTGGGTTGATCATCCTGCAGATGAATTAGTGTAACTTACGATCTCATATACTTCATCGGTGAAGAATATGATATCAAGTTCATCGATGAATTTCATCGACAATATAACAGATAAGCGGTATGAGGACGTGTGAAATGAAAGTTCATTTCTTCATGATTAGCTGCGCCCTATCGTGCATTTTGTCGTGCCCCAAAGAAATTCTTCAGACGCTTAAAGCACGCCCGAGACCTGACCCGCAGAAGAGGTTAGTTCTTTTCTTCACCACCCACATCTCAAGGGGTGGCAAAGAGTTCATCACTCATGAGCACCATATGAGAATGGTGGCATAGAGGCCAATCCATTTCGTTTCACATAAGAGGGGTTAGGGTAAGCATATGAATAAGCAGAGAAATTCTTCGAGGACTTATGAACATATTGGTTTGAGGAATAATGCACATATTCATAGCCCATAGATCTACCCTGCGAAACAGAGTTATTAGCACGATGATAATCATATGAGGACTTTGATCCTTTTGAGGATGTCGGTGTACTAGAGTAGGGGTACCCTAGTATCCCGAACTTCGTGCTTCTTGGGGCAGTTGCATCCCTAACACCACCAGGGCAAGGCTTGCCGGGTGACCGCCAAGGTCCTCCGTGGTTCCTTTGGAGCCATTCAAGAACAAAGTATTCAAGCCAAAGAGACAAGGCCCCGGCAAGAGGAGCTTGCCGGGAAGGCCAACCAAGGCACCTAGGAGACAAGACCCCGGCAAGAGGAGCTTGCCGGGAAGGCCCGGTGAGCGACAAGCTCCCGGACACGACAAGGCAACAACCGCGGCAAGGCGCTTGCCGCGGCAGACTACCACTCTGTTCCTGCGCTCCAGCACATCCACAAACGTGTCGCCCTGGGACCTTTCCAAGCGCGCGTGGCAAGAGGCTATCTTGCCAGCCGGGAGCAGTGGCAAGCGGCGCTGACAAGATTGCCATCGTGGCAAGCGGTGGCGCCCCTGACGGTCCCTGTTTGCACTGTTTGGGCGACATAGACGGGCATTTAATGCCTTTGTCCCCTGCCGTCAGGGTTAGGTATGATACACTGTATAGGTAGCTGTACCAACCGCATCCCTTTTCCATTTTTACCCTTGTCTACGTTGCCACCTGTCGGAGACCCCTTGAGCATATAAAAGGAGGCCCATGCGCAACGTAGGGGGGGTTCAAAAGGTTCGAAGGCAGAAAACACCCACGCTAGGTTTAGTTAGCAGCTGGTGTGTATTGTAACACTTAGCGCTCCCAAGCAAGAACTCAATATACTCAGACATGCAGCAGTAGGAGTGTTATCTCTCCGGAGAGCTCCAAAGCTGGGTAAACTGCTCGTGTGCTTCACCTCGATCTGCTCTTCGTGCGATCTCCGCCCCCCGCCGAACCGAAAGGGTCTCGGTCCGCCGGTCCCATAGGTGTTCATGGGCCAGATCAGCTTCCCCGACATCTTTGGCGCGCCAGGTAGGGGGCGTCGAGATTGTGTGAACCTGATCCGGCATTCACACGAGCTACATCTTCATCGTCTTCATCGACATGCCACCGAAGAAGAAGGCTTCGGCGGCAGCGGATCCGTCCACATCGATCCCACCACCACCGGAGCAAATGGGTTGTGGGGTAGACGCCGGCGGAAGAACGGGCGACGACGAGCGAGCCCACGGTGCTGCCAAGTCCAAGGACAAGGCTGCGCAGACCTCGGCGTCCGTACATGCACCGCGCCCATCTCAGGAGGCGCGGGACCGACAGCGTCATGGTATTCACAATACCATACGCTCGTTGGACCAAGATCGAGCTGGTGGATCTCGGGATGCTCAAGACCAGCATGCGCGCCAACATGCCGGCACGAGCGAGGCACGGTCGCCTGGACGAGATACTGCTCCTTCTAACATAGTTAGAAGTCCGAGCATATCCCGCTCCTCGCGTCGTTCGCCTCTGCCACCCACCACTCCAGCAGAAGCTTTGGCGAGAGCTCAACTGCTCCTGGATTACCCTCCAATAGCCGACAAGGTCGATGAATGGAGTGCCACCATTCAGAGTCTCATCGGCTTTGCCAACGGCGACACTCCGCGGCAGCCGAGTACATCGCTGCCGCGGCAGGACTGCCAAGCACGAGCCGGTGGCGACGAAACCGGGGGAGGTGCAACCACCATGCACTCTCCACCCCGAAGGCCAAGATCGCCGACTCGCCGGATCCACCTCGACAGCGACTCCACTGCGTCATCGGATCCACGAGCTCGTCGCGATCAGCGCCAAGTTCTTCACGAACGACAGCAAGAAGACGCTCGAACTCGAATCGAGCGCCGAAGAGAAGCGCGGCGTCAATCCGACCAGCGCGCTGGGCCCTCTGTCGACATGTATGCGCCAGGGGAACCAGGCGACTTGCCGTACGCGGTAGGTTGCCCTGCGTTCACTCGTGAGCTGCGGCAAGTCCAAAGGCCCGGCAAGAAGAATTTCAAGCCGACGTGCGAGAGAAGTACGACGGCAAGACGCATCCGTCGGAGTTCCTCAAGATCTACACCATCGCGGTGCAAGCTGCCGGGGCGGACGACAAGATCTCGCCAACTACTTCCCCGGTACTCAAACCTAATGTCGATCTGGCTCATGCACTTGCCGGACAACTCCATATCCTCTGGGCAGATCTATGCCATCAGTTTGTCGGTGCCTTCACAGCGCCACAAACCTCATGGCCAAGAAAGCGACCTTCATCTCGCCGCCCGAAGGAAGGAGAGCCCCCGCAAGTACATTCAGAGATTCAGCCACAGACAAAGACAACATCCCAGATGTCCACCGCCGCTGGTAATCAGCGCGTTCCATCGAACGCGCGAAACCGCAGGATGCAGGAGGAGATGGCGATGTGCAAGATCGAGAGGCGTCGATGAGCTATATGCCTGGCCGACAAGTGTGCACGTCTTTGAAGGGAGGAAACTCCCGAGAGAATGCAGAAGTGGAGGATCGATAGTGAGGAAGCTGCCCGGCAAAGAAAACCGTCGGCGGAACAACAGGAAGAAGAAAGGCAAGGATGTGCTAGTCGTTGAGCAGTCCGGCAACGGAGGTGGCGCCAAGAAAGCCAAAGTTGGTAGCTCCGGCAAGTAGATTGCACCGGCACCAACTATCGGTGCGTGGCGGTAGCCGACAAGCGGGACGGCACCAACAAGCAAGATCTTGCAAGATCCACCGCACCAAGGGCCATGACCTCCAGAGCTGCAAGAAGGTCGAGCAGCTTGTCGAGCAGCAAAAGGCTGAATACGAGCGACGCGACAAGGAGAAGGCCCAGGAAGGTGCTGGAGGATCCGGCAAGAAACGCCCCGGCCGGGGAGGACGCCGCAGCAAGGCCAAGCAGCGGCAAGGAGACAGACCTCCCCGCATTCGCGACAAGGATGAAGATGGCGACGACGATGAAGACATGGATGATGACGAGGCCGGTGAGCAGGAGTTCCAGAAAGCCACAGAGGTCTTGTGCGTCGACGGCGGTGCTTCTCTGCATACTTCACACCGCCAGCTCAAGCAGTGGATGCGGGAAGTCAATGCAGCAGAACCAGCAGTCGAGTCACGCAAGCCTCTGAGATGGTCCAGCACGCCTATCATCTTTGATATTGAGGACCACCCTGATCGCATAACTGCGGTCGGGTGCTTGCCGATGCTGGTTTCACCAACTATCCGCAACCTCAAGGTCACTAAGATGCTAGTTGACGGCGGGGCCGGCTTGAACCTAATCTCCTCCGCGGTACTCCAGAAACTCCAGATCCCTGATAGCGAGCTCGAAGAGACCGGCACATTCCAAGGAATCAATCCGGGAAGGAGCAAGCCGAAGGGAAAGATCACGTTGCCAGTGACATTTGGCAGCGAGTTGAACTTCAGGATCGAGAGGGTCACTTTTGACGTTCTTGACTTTCCATTGCCTTACAATGGGATACTTGGCCGTCCAAAGACTCGCCAAATTCATGGCGGCCTCTCACTATGCATACAACATGCTCAAGATGCCAGCCCGATAAGTGTCATCTCTGCCCCTGGCGACAAGAAGGATGCTCTTATCTGCGCCGACAAGATTTAGCGAGAAGCAGCAGCCGCAACAGATCGCAAGTCACCGTATTTGAAGCTCCCGGGCGAAGAAGAAGACCAAGTCCGCAAGAGTTCGATGCCCACTCCGCAAGCGCACCTCTTGAGTGCTGCGCTACCGTCGAGGACGCACCATCGAGCTCCACCGGCAAGTGTAAGAAGACGATGGCAGCTCCACCAGAGACCAAGAAGGTGTCCGCCAAGGAGGACGGCGCTGGTGGTACCTTCACCATCAGTGCCACTCTCGACCCTAAATAGGAAAGCGCGCTCGTTGCTTTCCTGCGGGCGAACGTCGACGTGTTTGCGTGGCAACCGTCTGACATCCCCGGGGTTCCCAGGAAAGTAATTGAGCACTACCTAGCTGTCTGCCCTCATGTGCGGCCCGTCAAGCAGAAAGTCAGGAAGCAGGCAGTGGAGTGTCAAGAATTCACCGCAGAAGAAATCAAGAAGTTGGAAGCAGCAGGCCTTGTCAGAGGAGTGCTCCATCCTACGTGGTTGGCCAATCCGAATGCGAAGGCAAGCGGGAAATGGAGGCTTTGTATCGACTTCTTGATGTTAATAAAGCTTGTCCCAAAGACCCATTTCCCTTGCCGCGTATCGACCAGATTGTTGACTCCACGGCCGGATGTGATTTGCTTTCATTTCTTGATGCATACTCAGGATACCATCAGATCTTCATGGCAGAAGAGGATGAGGAGAAGACCGCATTCATCACCCCATGTGGCACATACTGTTTCGTACGGATGCCTTTCGGGTTAAAGAATGCTGGTTCAACATTTGCAAGAGTAGTCCATGACGCTTTTGAGCCGCAAATGCACAGAAATGTGGAAGCCTACATGGATGACATAGTGGTCAAGAGCAAGGACAAGGCGACTCTGATTCAAGATTTAGACGAAACCTTTGCAAATCTGCGCAAGATCAACCTCAAGCTCAACCCCGAGAAGTGTGTGTTTGGAGTTCCCTCCGGCAAGCTTCTCGGGTTCTTCGTGTCTCAGCGGGGAATTGAAGCCAACCCCGACAAGATCAAGGCCATTGAGCAGATTGAAGCACCAAAACGCGTCAAGGATGTACGAAGGCTTGCCGGTTGCGTAGCTGCTCTTAGCAGGTTTATCTCTAAGTCTGCTGAGCGCGCCCTGCCGTTTTTCAAAATATTGAAAAAGGCAGGTCCAATGAAATGGACTCCGGAAGCGGAGGCTGCGCTGCAGGACTTAAAGAGATACCTGTCCTCCACTCCAACACTTGTCGCACCTAAGCCACAAGAGAAGTTGCTGCTGTATATAGCGGCAACCAATCAAGTGGTTAGTGCTGCGTTAGTAGCGGAGAGGGAGGCGGATGATGAGCTAGCAACCGCGGCAGACGCATCCGGCGACAAGCAAGGCACTTCACCGGCAAGCTCTGGTCCCGACAAAGATGGATCTGCGCAGGCGCACGAGAAGATGCAGAAAAGGATGGTGCAGCGCCCAGTTTACTTTGTCAGTTCCCTTCTGCAGGGAGCTAGGTCAAGGTACTCTGGTGTGCAGAAATTGCTTTTCGGCCTTCTCATGGCCTCGAGGAAGCTGCGCCATTACTTCCAAGCACATGAAATTACAGTCGTCACTCGCTTTCCGCTGAAGAGGATACTGCAAAATCCAGAAGCAACAGGCAGAATTGTCGAGTGGGCACTGGAACTGTCAAGCTTTGACCTCAAGTTTGAGAGCACTTCAACTATCCAAAGCAGAGCATTGGCAGAGTTCATAGCAGAATGGACGCCAACACAAGATGAAGAAATTCCAGAAACAAGCATCCCGGTCAAGGAAGCAAGCAAAGAGTGGCTGATGTACTTTGATGGTGCCTTCTCGCTGCAAAGCGCGCGGTCTTGGGCGTGCTACTTGTTGCACCCACCGGAGAGCACCTCAAGTACGTAGTCCAGATGCACTTTCCCAAGGAGCAAGCAACAAACAATACTGCAAAGTATGAAGGTTTGCTTGCCGGTCTCAGGATCGCAGTAGACCTTGGGATCAAGAAGCTCATTGTCAGGGGTGACTCACAGCTTGTCGTCCGCCAAGTAAACAGGAATTATCAGAGTCCGTTGATGGAAGCTTACGTTGATGAAGTGAGAAAGCTAGAAGAGCACTTTGACGGCCTACAGATGGAACATGTTCCGAGAGCTCAGAACGACATTGCAGATGGCCTGTCGAAGTGCGCCGCACTTAAGCTACCTGTGGAACCAGGGATCTTTGTGCTCAAGCTGACTCAACCGTCTGTAACTCCATCAACTGGACAGAACAAGAAGAGGAAGTTGATTTCTGGTGACTATTTTCCGGCAGAGCTCCCCGAAGCCGCCGCCAAGAAGGTCCCCAAGATCAACACCAAGAGTGCTGAGGAGCAGTCTGCTCCGACAAGCCCTAGGGTTTGTTCCGTTGAAGCAAACGCTCCCGACAAGTTTTGCTCCGGCAAGCTTGCCGGGAACATCAAGCTCGGCTGAGTCGCGCAGTTCTCGCCAGAGAAGCGGATGTTCCCGCAGCAGCAGATATGCCTTTAGTCCTTGTTGTCGAGCCGCAAGCTCCAGCATGGGCACAGCAGATTGTCCATTTCCTTCAGACAAGAGAACTTCCCGAAGAGCAAGAAGAAGCGGAAAGAGTAGCCCGGCAGTCAAGTATGTACCAGTTTGTCGACAACACACTGTACAGAAGAAGACTCAACGGTGTGAAATTGAAGTGTGTTCACCGGGAAGACGGACAAAAGCTGTTGGCAGAGATACATGGAGGCATATGTGGTCACCACATTGGCGCAAGAGCACTTGTCGGCAAAGCATTCCGGCAAGGTTTCTTTTGGCCGACAGCCCTCCAGGATGCAACTGCACAAGTAACCAAGTGTGAAGCGTGCCAGTTCCATTCCAAGCAGATACACCAGCCAGCTCAAGCTCTCGGATAATCCCTTTATCCTCGCCATTTTCGGTCCGGGGCTCGACATCCTCGACCCCTTTCCCCGAGCTATCGGGGGCTTTGAGTACTTGTACGTTGCAATCGACAAGTTCACAAAGTGGCCGGAAGTGGAAGCAGTGAGGAAGGTGACATCACAGTCAGCAGTCAAGTTCTTCAGGTCGATTGTTTGCCGTTTCGGGATCCCTAACAGGATTATCACCGACAACGGCACACAATTCACGAGCCGCACCTTCATGCAATACGTCCAAGATCTTGGCGCCAAGGTCTGCTTCGCTTCTGTTGCTCATCCGAGAAGTAACGGTCAAGCGGAGAGGGCGAATGCTGAAGTGCTGCGCGGACTCAAGACCAGGACTTTCGACAGGCTGCACAAGTGCGGAAGGAACTGGATTGAGGAGCTGCCGGTGGTTCTTTGGTCGATCAGGACGACGCCAAATCGAGCCATTGGCCAGACACCTTTCGCTCTAGTCTATGGAGCAGAGGCAGTTCTCCCCACGGAACTCGTATACGGGTCACCTCGAGTGCTCTCTTATGATGAGCTTGAGCAAGAGCAGCTGCGACAAGATGACACACTACTCCTTGAGGAGGACCGTCTTCAGGCTGCTATACGAGCTGCTCGATACCAGCAAGCTTTGCGCCGCTACCATAGCCGCAAAGTTAATGCCAGAAGTCTCGAGGAAGGCGACCTTGTTCTTCGGCGCGTTCAGTTCGCCAAGAATTCCAACAAGTTGACGCCGAAGTGGGAAGGCCCTTACCGGGTGAGACGAGTCACTAGGCCTGGCGCTGTCCGCCTTGAGACCGAAGATGGTATTCCGTGAGCAACTCTGGAACATTGAGCATCTTCGTAAGTTTTACCCAGAGCGCGGGTTGTCGGAACCTGTTCCGGCAACCACCTTTTGTACAAGTCTTGCCGATGTTGCATGTAATCCTTTGTACAAAGCCGGGCGCAGACCCCGTGCATAAGTAAAGCTCATGTGCTCCGCACATCTTGTCAACTCCATGCTTTCTACTTTATTTATTGCATGCGTTATCTGACACTTTGTGCAGCACCTACCCCCGGTAAGCAATAACGAGCCGTAAGGCTCCATATCTTTATTTTCTCTTCTTTCTCTTTCTCAGAGAAAAGAAGGTTCCCTCGCCCACAAGTTCACCGGGGGGAAGGAGAAGATAATGGTGTGGACCAAGCGTCGCTCGAGGAAGTTTCGCCTTACCGGGAAGCAAACGACAGAAAAGCTAAGTTGCTAAAGTTTGAGCAAACAGTTTTTAAAATTTTTAAGTTATCTTCCTCGAACGACCGTGCTTTGTATGGAAAACCTGTGCGTGGAGGAACCAATTCGTAGCTAGTTGCGCCCTTACTTTGTTTCGAGTCCGCTCAACAACTTAAGTGAGCTACAACTAGTTGCGACAAGGTTTCTTGTCGGTAGCGGCACCGCCAGCATGCTGCTGACGTCCCGCACTCAGCGCTCGCGGCAGAGGTGCCTGCGCCGACAAGTTCCCTAAAAGCGTAAGGCAAAAACATACAAAGGAAGGAATCAAGTAAAGGAAATAACATAGCAATCACTACCCGAAATAGAGTTATATTACAAGATAGCTTGTCGCGGCTCTAATGGATTGTTCTCATAACATGACCAGCAGCGACAAGGAAAAGAGAAAACGGGCGGCCTAATCTACGCGATCGCCCTCAACCCTCTTGATCCCGCTCACCCTGTCCACAATGGGTGCGACAAGGGCCTTGAGCGCTTCCACATCGAGATCCGCGGCAAGGACTTGAGGACATTGGTGAGGTTGAGGCTGGATTGCGGAAGGCCACCTTCATCGGCACCTTTGAAGAGCTCCGCGCAGAGATCTGGCGTGACTCGTCGGCCAGCTGTTTTGGGATCTCTTCCCGGAGTCGCTGGAGGGCCGTCGCCACGCCTTTGAAGAACAAGCTGAGCTTGGCGCTGGGTTGGAGGTGCTCATCGGAAGAATACCCAAGATCTTCCATCCCCAGCTGCGCCAGCTCCCTGTCGATGGCTGCAGCAACATCCACAAGACCCTCGGTCCAGTGCTCCATGTTCTCCCTGAAGGTGTTCTGGGCGGAAGCAGCACTCGCCAGCAGCGCCTCGTCGGCCTTGATCTTCTCCTTCAAGGCCACCTCCTGCTCCCTGGCGCCGTCCAGCGTCTGAGTCAAGATGGTCAGCTTCAACTCAAGATCTGCGTTGGAGTCCTTGGCGGCGCTGAGCTCCTTGCTCCTCTCGGCGAGACGGCCCTGCAGCTCGCCAAGAGTGTAGGCGTCCTTCTCGCGCTCATGCTTGAGTGCAGCAAGCTCCTCGCCGCTCTCCTTGAGATTGGTCTCCAGCTGCACCACCTTCGTCTCCAGCTCCTTCTTGGCGGCCTCGGCAGCTGCGGCAGCATCCTTTGCTTCCTTGAGAGCCCCGCCAAATGTTTGCTCGCGCGCGGCAAGATCCTCCTCGTGGCTGTCAAGATTAATCTTCCGCTGCGCCAACTCGCCTTCCTGCGCAGACAGCTTCTCGGCAACAAGCCTTTGTTGCTCTTCAGCTTCAGCCTTCTCGAGGAGGAAGGCTTTGCACTCCTCGGCGAGCCGCTCCCGCTCCTCTGCCAAGGACCGGAGAGCTTCCTGGTTGAGGCCCCGAAGCTCCTCCGCGCGCTTCTCGATGTCTGCTCCCGCTTTCGCGACAAGCGCTTCCCGGGATTCCAGCTTGGCTTGTCGGGCGCGGTAGAGCGACAACAGCTTCCGCAGCAGCTGCTCCTCCTCAGACTCGCCGCTGCTGCTGCTTGGCGCGTCGACCAGCGTCAGCCCAGCGGAGGCGAGCAACTCTTCGTCAAAGGTCTCTCCTTCGACCGGCGCCCTGGAGCTCGAAGACCAGGGGAGCTTGATGAAGACGCCATCGCCGGCCTTCAGATAGGCGCCGGGCTGGGGCTCTTCGGAGCCTGACGCTGCAGCAGCGGCGGAGGGATCGACGGTCGGTGTAGCGCCTGACGCTCCTGCGGCCTCAGGACCGTCAGTGCGATCGCCGGACCCCTCGCCAGCTTCTGCGGCGGCAGCTTTGGCGGCCTCTTCGCCGGCGGGTTCGTCAGCACCAGCCTCTTCTTTGATGGCGGCGGCGTCGTCAGTATTGCCGTGCGCATCCTCCTCGCCGGCGACCTCGGTCTCCATCGGCTCTGTGGCAGATGGATCTGACGACCGGAAAAGAAAGAAAAGTCAAGCAAATATCCAAAAAGAAAATCAGAAGAAGAAGAGCACAAGGGAAGTTTTCAAGCAAGAGGATTACCTGTACTAGGGTCTGCAGCCGTGGTCTCAAACACCGGAGGGTCGCTGGCGCTATCCTTTGCCGGAGAACTGTCCCTTGCCGGAGAAGTCTCCCTTGCCGGAGAACGCTCCCTTGCCGGGGAATCCTCCCTTGGCGGTGTAGTCGAAGCAGATGGCATGTCAGGAGTGGCTTCAGGGCACTCCTGGTGGGGCTGCTCGCTCCTACACAAACCACAAGTCAATGATATCAAGAAAGAAAGAGCACCCATGCACGCCTAACAGCAGAAAGTAAACCATATACTTACGATGGGGGCTGCGCTGGGGGCTGCTTTGAGGAAGAGTTGCCGGGTCCGGCAAGGAGGTCTCGGACGCGCCTCCTGCTGCCGTGGTGGGTTCGTCCTCGATGACAATCACCGGGGCCTTGGCTCTCTTCGACGCTCTCTGGGCCAGCGTCCTGAAAAGGAAAGGGTTCAGAGTGAAGCAAATCAGATACAAGACAAAGCAACGATATTGAAGAACTACAAGTTCAGCAAAGAATCTTACTCTTCTTCTTCCTCGTCGGAGCTGAGCGCGGAGAGATCAAATTCTGGCTCGCCTCCAGTGCGACGAGGCGGAGGAGTGGGTTCCCTTGGCCGCTTGGCGGGAGCGAAGCCGTGGTCCAGGAAGGCCCGCGCCCGCTTGCTGTGGCAGCGTGAGGCGCCCCAAGGCAACGGTGCTTGCCGCTGGTGGAGCGTCGCACTGCGCGGGCGGCTGTTGGCCTGCCCGTCCGCCGCCCGCCACGTCTCCGGCCTTGCAAAGACGCCTTCTTGGTGGAGCTGGGGCTCCTCCCGCGGCAAGCTATCTCGAAGGTGGGGAGGAGGCGCCCTCGGCGGGTTCGCTCGACTCAGCCTCGGGCTCGACAAGCTCTTCCTCGCCGGCAAACTCCCTTCGCTCGACAAGGCTTGCCGCCTCTGTTGCCTCTGCCTCCTCCACGGTGAATCCGAACTCGCCCGCGGCAGCGGCTGCTGCCACCTCTTCCAGCCTGGTGGCGATGCGCTGCATCTCGTCGTCAGTGGTGTCGCGGGTGAGGCCCCTCTGCTCATCGGGGCGGACCGGCACTTCTACCAGGCCGTCAAGGAACTCCCGCACGATGTCATCCGCAGGCTCTTGCCAAGTTGGGACGATTCCATGCGAGTCGCACAGCGGCATCATTGCACGGATGCGGTCGAGCGAGGAATTGTTGCACAACGGAACTACACCCCTCGGCAACCTGAACATTTCGGGATGATCAAGATCGTGCTTGAACAGCTCCAAGAGCATCGCGTCCAGTTCCAAGACAGTGAAGTTGAAGTTGAGGCCCGGGCGCAGCCTCATGATATCCGCCGCGTTCTAGAACTCCCAGGCGGGTCTCCTCCTCTCCTGCAGGGGGGCGATGCGGCGACGAAGAAAATCCGCGCCAACAGCGCCTACAGTGAGCCCGGCAAGTCTAAGGCGAAGGATCCGGGTGACGGCAATCTTCAGCCTAGCGTCTTCCGGGGCCACGCTGCTCCAATCGTTGCCACGCACTATCGGGGATTGGCGCTGGGCGGTAAAGGGCTGCGGGTTCTCCTCAACAATCCAGCACCAATCTGCCCTCCATTCCTCCCACTTGCTGCGGAGCTCTCCCTCCAGATAAGCTTCCTTCTTGCCAATCCTTGAGATCCAAGCGATTCCGCCGGCAAAAGGCTCCCCTCTCTCAACTCGGGGCATAAAGAAGTGGCGGAAAAGAGCTACGTTTGGATGGACTCCGACAAAGTTTTCGCAGAGATGTGCGAAAACTGCCATGGTCAGAACAGCATTGGGGGTGAAGTCAAGGAGGCGGAACCCGTAGGTGTTCATGATGTCACAGAAAAATTCAGAGAAGGGCAGGCAGAGCCTGATGAGAAGAAGAGCGCCAAGAAGGGATACCCGCTCGAGCCTTCAAGCAGCGGTGCGGAGTACCCTCAGGCGCGGATGCGCCGCGTCTCCGTCGACGTAAGAGGTAGTAGTACTCCCTCAGATCCTTTGCGGCGAGTTGAGGGGGAAGATTGCCGCTCCTTCGCGCAGCGCCATGAGCCGCTGCGCCTCGGCCGACTTCACGGCCTTCCCTTGTCGGCTTCGGAGCCATGGCGGAGGTGGTGGGGAGATCGACGGCGTTGGTGGTGCTGGTGGCGATGGGAAGCGGGCGCTGCTCTCTTTCTAGCCTTGGGAAGAAGGGGGAGCGAAGGAGGTTTTTCGAGATTGACAAGAATGGCGAGGTGGGCGAACTCCCTGATTCCCCGCTTATAAAGAGGGAGGGGCGGACGCCCGCCTTTCGAATTAAAGAAACCCCCCACGATCTCTCCCACGACGCCGCATTCGACATGTGCCGTTCGTGGGGGACGTGGTGGGTCCGGAGTGAGTTACGGCGTAACCCAGGCCGCGCGTGCCCGTGCCCTATTTTGGGCCTGGCCCAACAGCGCTCGGCACCGTGTGTGGCCCAGGCCCGGGGGCTCCTGTCGGTGTACTAGAGTAGGGGTACCCTAGTATCCCGAACTCGTGCACGGGCAGTTGCAGCACCCCGCGGCAAGGCTTGTCGGGTGACCGCCAAGGTCCTCCGTGGTTCCTTTGGAGCCATTCAAGAACAAAGTATTCAAGCCAAAGAGACAAGGCCCCGGCAAGAGGAGCTTGCCGGGAAGGCCAACCAAGGCACCTAGGAGACAAGACCTCGGCAAGAGGAGCTTGCCGGGAAGGCCCGGTGAGCGACAAGCTCCCGGACGCGACAAGGCAACAACCGCGGCAAGGCGCTTGCCGCGGCAGACTACCACTCATCTCGGCTCCAAGACATCCACAAACGTGTCGCCATGGGACCTTTCCAAGCGTGCGTGGCAAGAGGCTGTGCAGCCCGCGGGAGCAGCGGCAAGCGGCGCCGACAAGATTGCCATCGTGGCAAGCGGTGGCGCACTTGACGGTCCCTCGCTTATGCGCTGTTTGGGCGATATAGACGAGCATTTAATGCCTTTGTCCCCTGCCATCGTGGTTAGGTATGATACATCGCATGTAGCTGTACCAACCGCATACCCTTTTCCATTTTTACCCTTGTCTACGCTGCCACCTGTGGAGACCCTTGAGCATATAAAAGGAGGCCCATGTGCAACGAGAGGGGGGTTCAAAAGGTTCAAGGCGTAAAACACCCACGCTAGGTTTAGTTAGCGTTGGTGTTCAGAACATTAGCACTCCCAAGCAAGAACTCAATATACTCGGACATGCAGGTTTTGTAGTGTTATTCTCGGAGAGCAAAACTGGGTAATCGCTCGTGTGCTTCACCTCGATCCGTCTTTGCGATCTCTCCGAGAGCCGAAGGGGCTCGGTGGGTCCCATAGGTGTTCGTGGGCCAGATCAGCTTCCCCGACAGAGGAATTTGATCCACGTGAAGAATTTGGTCCGTATGAGGACTTGAATCCATATGAAGAATTTGATCTGGGGTTCCTATTCTTCACAGGTGGTGTCATGAGGACATTCACCTGAAGACTTTCAAGGCACTTCTTGGGAACCTAGATTTTCTTCTTAGGGGAACCGTTCCTGTAGTTAGTGCCAACATATCTAGCAAATACTTCACCATTCTGATTTTTGAATAGTTTATAGTTGGAGTCAAATGACTCATCAGAAGAATGAGGAGATTCACATGTAAAGCCAGATAAGTTAGATGGATCAACTGGAGGTCCCTTTGCAGCAACCCATGAGGTTTTCGGATACTGCTCAGGCTTCCAATATGTTCCATCAGCATTTAGTTTCCTCTCAAAGGCAATACCCTCTTTCCTAGGGTTCCTGTTGAGGATCTGCTTTTTAAGCACATCACAAAGAGTCTGATGCCCTTTGAGGCTTTTGTACATGCCTGTCATATACAATTCCTTCAGCCCTGCATCGTTAGTGATACTAGCAATGTCCTCAGATGAGGAATTAGTGATAGCAGAGGCAAGTGAATAATTTGTAACAGTTGAAGCATTTGAACATTCAGGTGAAGAATTAGCAGATTCACGTTCAATGCACTTTAAGCATGGAGGAACAAATTCTTCCTGAGAAGCGCTGATTTGTTGAGCAAGTAATGAATCGCGCTCCTTCTGAAGATCTTCATAATTCACTCTTAGCTTCTCAAGATCTTGCTTTCTTTGAAGAAATTCATAAGAAAGTTTCTCATGATCAGATAAGAGAGTGTTATGATGACCTTGAAGGTTGTCAAACCTAGATCAAGTCTCTCAAGATTTTCAATGGGGCTTTAGTGCAATCCATTTCTTCACCTAACATATCATCACTCTTATCTAGCATGTTTTGAACCTTTTCAAAAGCCCTTTGTTGTTTTACAGCAATCTTAGCAAGTTTTGAGTAACTGGGCTTTAGATCTTCATCAGATTCATTTTCACTTGATTCAGAGGAGGTATATTTCAGTACCTTGGCACCCTTTGCCATGAAGCAATAGGTGGGAGCGTAGTCATCACTATCTTCATCAGCTTCGTTGGTGAGGTCATTTTCTTCGGAGTTGAAGATGGACTTGCTGACGAAAGCAGTAGCGAGAGCTAGACTCGCCACACCAGACTCAGATTCTTCTGATGCCTCCTCTTCCTCATGTTCCTCAGATTCAGCTTTAGAGTCCATTTCCTTGCCAATGAATGCCCGAGCCTTTTTGGAGCTGCTCTTCTTGTGAGAAGAAGGCTTTGAGGATTTTGATGATGAAGATTTCGATGATTTCTTCTTCTTCTTCGCCATCGTAACTGTAATCCTTGTGTTTCTTCTTCTTTAATTCCTTTTCCCACCGAGGACAATCTTGGATGTAGTGACCAGGTTTCTTGCACTTGTGACAAAGTCTTCTTATAGTCACCGGATGAGGAATCACCGCTTGAGGATTTTCCAAAGCGACCACGCCTTGAGAACTTGGAATTTCTTCACGAGCAAGTGCTAGCTCTGGCCTAATTCTTCAGATCTCCAAGGCTACTACCGAGTCTTCACACTCAGATTCGACACAGCCTTGGCCTTCAGGGCACGTGTTTTTCCATAGCTAGAGCCATAGAGATCTCTCTTTTCAGCAAGCTGGAACTCATGAGTATTTAGCCTCTCGAGGATATCAGCTGGATCAAGTGACTTGTAGTCAGCAGCTCTTGTATCATCAGTGCCAGAGTATCAAATGAGGAATCAAGAGATCTCAACAATTTCTTCACCACCTCATGGTCGGTGATGTTAGTGGCGCCAAGTGCTTGAAGCTCATTTGAGATGTCAGTGAGGCGATCGAAGGTTTGTTGAACATTTTCGTTGTCGAGTCTTTTGAAGCGGTTTAAGAGATTGCGAAGAACATCAACTCGAGAGTCACACTGAGTTGAGACTCCTTCATTTACTTTGGACAGCCTGTCCCAGATGAGCTTGGATGATTCCAAAGCACTCACTCTTCCATATTGTCCTTTGCTCAGATGGCCACATATGATATTCTTCGCTTGAGAATCGAGTTGCTTGAATCTCTTCACATCGGCAGCATTCAGAGAAGGTGTGACTGAGGGAACACCATTTTCCACAACATACCAGAGATCATTGTCAATTGCCTCAAGATGCATTCGCATCTTGTTCTTCGATTAGGGTAGTCCGTCCCATCAAAGGTAGGACACCTGCCGAGACCTTGATCATACATGCGGTCGACATAACTAAAACTCCGGTGGTTAAACCAAAATCACACAGAACAAGGGAGTACCTTGCTCTGATACCAATTGAAAGTGCGTTATATCGACTAGAGGGGGGGTGAATAGGCGATTTTTATGAATTCTTCACTGAGGAATTTTCCGGTGAGGAAATTCCTTAGCGAAGAACTACTTGCAGCGGAATAAGTACTCAGAAGTAAGCATAAGAGAATGCGGGCATGGTCATCATGATGAAATGAAGACGAACAAAGAGTACGAAAAGCGTAAACACAGGATAGCACAAGATGAAGACAAACAGATCAAGAAATTGAGCGAGGAAATTGAGAAAGTCTTCATCAAAGTCTTCAAACATAGATATGAACAACCACTCAACACAATAATGAGGAAATGAAAGGGTTGAGGAAATAGAACCAGTAAGGTTGGTGAAGACAATGATTTGGTAGACCAGTTCCAACTGTTGTCTTAGTTGTACGTCTGGTTGGAGCGGCTGAGTATTTAAACTCGAGGACACACAGTCCCGGACACCCAGTCGCTGAGCACGCAGCTCAGGACACCAAGTCCTCACTGTATTCTCCTTGAACTAAGGTCACACAGACCTCGTCCAATCACCCGTGGTAAGTCTTCAGGCGACTTCCAAACCTTCACAGACTTGGTCACTCGGCGATCCACAATTCCTCTTGGATGCTCTAGACCATGACGCCTAACCGTCTGGAAGAAGCACAGTCTTCAAAGGTAACAAGCGCCGGATCCACGCAGGATCAATCTCTTCAGTGATGCTCTATCACTTTGGGTTTGTAGGGGTTTGGTTTTGGGTTTTCCTCACTCGATGATTTTCGCCAAAGTCCTCGGAGGATGGGTTGCTCTCAAATGACAAGTGTCAAGTTTCTCTCGGAGCAGCCAACCAACTAGTGGTTGTAGGGGCGGCTATTTATAGCCTAGGAGAAGCCCGACATGATAAGACATAAATGCCCTTCAATGATATGACCGTTAGGTGGATAAGATATTTTGGGACAGTTGGCCAAGAACACAACAACGGTCGGAAATTTGAATCTCAAATTCCTCGGGGCTATCATGTTCCTCACAAGTGTAGGCAATCCAAGACTAGCGAATTCCTAACTCCTCGGTCAGAAATTCTCAACGACGGAAGAACTTCGTCTCATCACATCAAGAAATTGACTGAAGCTGTATGAGATTTCCAAAGGCTTCACTCAAGAGTTTGGTAGGTGTAGGATTTTGAGTTGAGCATCACATGGAAATTTTTCCTTAGTATTTCCTCGACCCCTTTAACGAAGACGGTGTTTCCTATGACTCAAGAAAGAGAAAATGAAACAACGAAAACAAAAGTCCTCACGCTTCATGTTCCTCAAATGAATACCAAGTCTTCAAGGTCACACCAATTTCTTCACTTTCAAAGTCTTCAAAAGTCTTGAGAATATCAAAGTCTTCATCGAAGAACTTCATTTTAGGGGTCGACTTTCTGTAAATATCAAACTCCTCATAGACTTATAGACCTGCGTATACTCACAAACGCATTAGTTCCTTAACCTATAAGTCTTCAATACACCAAAATCACTAAGGGCACTAGATGCACTTACAGTAGTAGATGCAGAGCAGAGTCGGTCTACTTATCTCAGACGTGATGCCTATATACATGATCATACCTAGATATTCTCATAACTATGCTCAATTCTCACAATTGCTCAACAGTAATTTGTTCACCCACCATAAAATACTTATGCTCTTGAGAGAAGCCACTAGTGAAACCTATGGCCCCCGGGTCTATCTTCATCATATTAATCTTCCAACACTTGTTATTTCCGCTGCTTTTTACTTTGCTTTTATTTTACTTTGCATCTTTATCATAAAAATACCAAAAATATTATCCTATCATATCTATCGATCTCACTCTCGTAAGTGACCGTGGGATTGACAACCCTTATCGCATTGGTTGCGAGGATTTATTTGTTTGTGTAGGTGCGAGGGACTCGCGCATGTAGCCTCCTATGGATTGATACCTTGGTTCTCAAAACTGAGGGAAATCGACGCTACTTTGCTGCATCACCCTTTCCTCTTCAAGGGAAAACCAACGCAGTGATCAAGAGGTAGCAAGAAGGATTTCTGGCGCCATTGCCGGGGAGGTCTACGCAAAAGTCAACATACCAAGTACCCATCACAAACCCTTATCTCCCACATTACATTATTTGCCATTTGCCTCTCGTTTTCCTCTCCCCCATTTCACCCTTGCCGTTTTATTCGCCCTCTCTTTTTCGTTTGCCTCTTTTTCGCTTGCTTCTTATTTGCTCGTGTGTTGGATTGCTTGCTTGTCACAATGGCTCAAGATAATACCAAATTATGTGACTTTACCAATACCAACAATAATGATTTCCTTAGCACTCCGATTGCTCCTCTTATCGATACTGAATCTTGTGAAATCAATGCTGCTTTGTTGAAACTTGTCATGAAACCTGTCATACTATAGGCGAGTTATGATATCAACAACAAACGACTTGCTGCACCAACTCCTGAGGCTCAAAAACTCATTCCGCCAATCCGTAAGCACACCTATGCCCCTGACATTGAACCGTCTACCCTTATAAGCGATGAAGCTGTATTCCAAGCCCTAACTGGGATCGACTGGGTAACCATTGACTTCGAGCCACTCGGTAGAGATGAGGAGGATAAACCGGTGCAAGATGATCCGCAGCCGTCAAGTCAACCTGGTGACGAATCATGAACCGGAGGCCGGTTTAGCGTTCTGCATACCGCAACACTTGCCGAAAAACAATTATCCTTTTGGGCATTAAGACGCCTTGTAATAAGCTAGTTAAAACACTTGGTCTGCTATGCCAGCGCGCATATTTATTTTGCTTGACACCATTAATTCGCCATGCTTAAGACATATGATGCTCATAATCCATAGCGATTTATTCAAGCTGTTCCTGCATACAAGAAGTTGAAAGTGTCCTGGCAGTTTACCATCGGACGGGTCATGATACCAAAATATATATAGCCAGGGTTTATAACCAAGGCTGTAAAAAGATAATCAAATATGAAAATATATGATACCTGTGACATTGAATCACATCATTGGTTGACCAACTCTTGTAGTAAGGGCGATATCCCTAATCATGAGTACCGATAACTCCTTCCATATTGTTCCGGTTTATGATAAAACTGTACCGGGTTGTGATAAACACCGGTTTATCCGTATATAACACTGGCGACTTATAGTCGAAACCAGACCAGGTTAATAAACGCCAGATTATAACTGATCATGTAGTGACAACTTGTAGTTGAAAGCCAAGCCGGGTTAATGAACGCCGGTTTATCAAAAACATTATAAATGTCATCAAAAGAGAAACTTGGCAAATAAAAGCATATAAAAACTTGTAGTCGAGGCTTTTCACGGGTTGCCAGGCTCCAAATCGAGGCTTTTCATGGGCTGCCAGGCCACTGAGTTAAACCATTTTGCAAAGCCTTTTAAGATGGACCTCAATCTTTAACCAATCGCCGTTTTAACTTTGACAAGTTCAGGGTCTATGAGATTGACTTGTCAAAAGTTCGGCGGGTCATACCAGGTTTACCTGGACGGAGTGGCTTACTTAAAGAGGCAGGATAACCCGGGTTTTAGGTGAATACACTTGGCTTCCAAGCCGTGGCTTGATAGCCTATTACAAGTGTAGATTCTTTGTTCATTGTGAAGCAAAGAATCCCCAAGCAATATTTTGAGCTGTGCTCAGTGGGTGCCTATGTTTGAGTTGTTCTTTTGCAACATTCTCTTTGGCCCCTAAGTAATTTGGCCTTGAGCCGATCAAGAGGTGTAGCTATGGTTCGAATACGACCAAGCCCCCAAGTGATTTTCCTTGTGGCCTTGCGCCGATCAAAATGTGTAGCTATGGTTCGAATACGACCAAGCCCCCAAGTGATTTTTCTATATGGCTTTATAAGCTGAATCAAGGGGTAAACGGGACGCCGCTTTATAAACAGAAGCCCCCATATAACCATACATGATGTAAGAAAACAACAGAAACCCTGTTTTAGCTGAGGCTCCGGTTTATTATATTGATCATAATAGATACATTGTCATAACCATGTACATAAGTAGAGCCTGTGGCTCAAGTATAGTAAGGCCGAAGATGAGCGCTATTCCACGGCCGGTGAGTCTCCTCCTCCGATTTAAGTGAGTCTTTGTGCTCTCGAACATCAATAAGGTAGTATGACCCGTTATGTAGATTCTTGCTGACTACGAAAGGTCCTTCCCAAGGCAGGGATAACTTGTGCATATCGGTCTGATCCTGTATGAGTCGGAGCACCGGATCGCCTTCTTGAAAAGTTCTGGTTCTCCCGGTAGCTGTGATAACGCCACAGATCTTGCTGATAAATCGCCGAACAGGCTGCTGCAATGTCACACTCCTCATCTAACAGGTCAAGTGTGATGTCTACTACACAACCTTCTTCTTGTAGACGTTGTTGGGCCTCCAAGTGTGGAGGTTTGTAGGACAGTAGCAAATTTCCCTCAAGTGGATGACCTAAGGTTTATCAATCTGTGGGAGGCGTAGGATGAAGATGGTTCTCTCAAGCAACCCTGCAACCAAATAACAAAGAGTCTCTTGTGTCCCCAACACACCCAATACAATGGTAAATTGTATAGGTGCACTAGTTCGGCGAAGAGATGATGATACAAGTGCAATATGGATGGTAGATATAGGTTTTTGTAATCTGAAAATATAAAAACAGCAAGGTAGCAAGCGATAAAAGTGAGCACAAACGGTATTGCAATGCGTTGAAACAAGGCCTAGGGTTCATACTTTCACTAGTGCAAGTTCTCTCAACAATAATAACATAATTGGATCACATAACTATCCCTCAACATGCAACAAAGAGTCACTCCAAAGTCACTAATAGCGGAGAACAAACGAATAGATTATGGTAGGGTACGAAACCACCTCAAAGTTATTCTTTCCAATCAATCCGTTGGGCTATTCCTATAAGTGTCACAAACAGCCCTAGAGTTTGTACTAGAATAACACCTTAAGACACAAATCAACCAAAACCCTAATGTCACCTAGATACTCCAATGTCATCTCAAGTATCCGTGGGTATGATTATACGATATGCATCACACAATCTCAGATTCATCTATTCAACCAACACATAGAACCTCAAAGAGTGCCCCAAAGTTTCTACCGGAGAACCAGGACAAAAACGTGTGCCAACCCCCATGCATAAGTTCATGGGCGGAACCCGCAAGTTGATCACCAAAACATACATCAAGTGAGTCACGTGATATCCCATTGTGACCACAGATACGCACGGCAAGACATACATCTAGTGTTCTCAAATCATTAAAGACTCAATCCGATAAGATAACTTCAAAGGGGAAACTCAATCCATTACAAGAGAGTAGAGGGGGAGAAGAAACATGTAGCGACCCGACCCGAATGGATCAAGTCTCTGTGCTCCGGTGTCATCCCTAGATCAGTAATGCTGACACCACACAGTACTTCGAAGGATTTATAATAGAGTAGCAATCACACACTTATTACATCGTTTGTCCAGAAGAGGACTTATTACAATAAATATGGCTTAAGGCCATCTAATAACGATAACAATGAAGACTTGGAAGATAAGTGAGTCCATCAACTCCAAATGCATCACCGAGTATAGAACCACGACCTAAAAGCACCTTACTGTCGTTCGAAAAGTCGCAACATGAAAGTTGCAGCCGAAAATGGTTCATGTAGCGACCTGACCCAAAATCGGTCAAATCTACGTATGCATACCATCCCAAGATCATGCTTTGGTACTCACAAAGACATCGATGAAATAATCAAAGTTCAATCACACCTGAATTTATTACACGATTCTCATATAGAGTCTTTATTACAAGAGAATAAATTCGCTCAAGGCCAACTCATGAGAAATAAACTACTAATGCTGCGAGCGAGAGCGAAATAGCGAGTCCATCCGACTCCAAAGGGCAATCGCCAAGCGCGGAGCGTAGCCTCACTCTGATCGAATAAATCTCGCAACATAAGACGTTGCAGCCGTGTAGGTCAGCTTTTGAATAAGCTGGCAAGTCATGAAGAGAATAACAATAATAAAATTTCTAATACTATATGCATTTTGGCTGTGGGGCTCTAAGTTTCATCATTTTTGTAAAAGCCAATTTTCTTCTACTACAGTGGACTTGCTTGCAAATTACTACAAATTGTTGGTAGTTATTGAGATGGTTCCGCCAACCAATATCTCATTCCCAAATTATTAAGTCATAACCCTCAAATTAATTCATTAGTTTTAGTGTTGAGATTTCGAATACTTCCAAGTTCCAGAGGCTCAAGTTGTCCGTGAATCGGGACACGGCTAATCGATTAGATCTTTAACTCTGCAGAGGTTTGCGACTTTACCCGCAAGAATCATTCCTCCTTTTAAGTCTTCGCACTTCATGGTGTTTGAAGACGGATGAATGAAACAGGTCTTCCAAAGAGTTCTTCCGCTACCGCCGGTACCCATCCAATCCTACCGTTCTTCTACATCTCGTAGTACCGCCCAGCCAGCGTCACTACTAGGGTTGACCCAGCCGAGCCCATAATGGCTTGCGGCTGCACAGTAAGCTTCCGGTCAATGGGGCATCCATCCGTCTCTTCGTGGCTGGGTGAAGCTTCCGCAAGATGTCATGGCACTTCTCCATGCATCCCGCCAACCACTGGGTTCTCCAGGTGCCCGTCAACCGCCCTCCACCCAAGAGTGAATTTCAAGTCCATCTTGATCATTGTAGTTCATGGGGTTGTCATCATCATTGACTCTCACATCTTTCTTATGAATTTCACTCAACCAAAACCCGTCTCACGAGCATAGCAAAGTAAACTACTTCATTCCGGGGTCATGGTAACAATGGGATTGGTTCATCCTACCACATGATACTACTCAAGATTGTAACTTCAAAATTTCAACTATCTGCATGCATGGTGGGGTGGTATAATTTCTAATGCACAAAATCATAGGTATTGAAAATAACATGATCAAGACTTGCCTTGCCGATGATCCTCGTAAGCTAAAGACTCAGAGTAGCAAGCTTCAGACTGAAACTCTACCGAGACAAACAATGACCACAATAAGCATATAGCATAGGATCACATAATACAATAGCATAGTAACATAACACACCAATCAAACAAAATCAAAACCCAAAGGAAAACTCAAAGAAAACCAACTCAAGTTTTCCTACTTCAAACAACAACTAGAAATAGTTTTATATAACAAAATTTTCTTAACATAACCTAATCATGGATTTATGTTAACTTAACAGTAAAAGAATGCATTAAGCAATTAGGAGCAAAAAGAATTAACTTAAAATCTATTATGAAACTCCTATTAGGCCTAATTCAATTTCTATTAAGAAAATAAAATAAAACTTTTATTTATTATAAATAAAAGTTCATCCCTTAAAGTGACAGAAACTATCCTAGAATAATCAATCACATGTTAAAAATAAATTTATTTACTAATTAAAATAATAGGAAAACAGAGCTAGTTAATTAATTAAGAATAACAAGATTCTGCTTAAAACTATTTTTTATTAATCCTAAAATGCCCAAATTAATTTCTATGGTTTGGCAATGTTAAAACAAAGTTGGGACAAAAGAATCATTTAAAATAATTTTCCTAGCTCATTTTATGACAGATTTACTATTCTGGCTAAAACTAAAATAAAGCAAATTAATTTTTTTTAACATAGCTAATAATATTTTCTACAGAAACTATAGAAAATTTGCAAACCAACAAAAAAAGAATCACTCAAAAATATTAAGTAGAATAAAAGTTATGAATTTTTCAAATCAGGAACTATTCTGCTAAAACAGAAAAACAAAAATAAAGAAAAAATGGCCTAATGGGCCTAACCTACGCACTGAGCGTAATATAAACTAAACGGGCCTAGGGTTAAACTGAATCGGGCCGGGCTAAATAAAAAAAAACCTAACTAAAACTAAACCGGACTAAACCGGCCGAACCGGGTTTTTATTTAAAAGAACTTACCCCTTCGGGGGTGTTCTAATCTCACGTCGAGAACGAATCGGACGGGGAGGTGATCTCCGTGGCTTACGGAGCTCGACGGCGGCGGCGCCGGCGGTGGCGAAGTCGTTAGCCTCTCCGGTCATCGGGAGGTCGGTGGAGTGGTCCGTGGTGCGGGCGACGAGGAGGGGTTCTGTGGAGTGGGTGGAGCTCGGGAGGGCTAGGGCGGCGACGGCGACACAAATGGCGGCGGCGGTAGGCTCGGGCTCCATGAGCTCGTGAGGAGGAGGAGGGTTCGGCGAGGGGCAAGGGGGGAATGGGGTGGGAGGGGCCTTTATAGGCGGGGTCTCACCTTGGCGAGGGAGGCGATCGGGAGGATCGAATCCCGGATCCGTCGGGATCCGCGATCGGCGGGCGCGCGGGCGAGGCGTGGGCGAGGGGTTGACGACGGGGTGGGGTCCGCAGAGAGAGAGAGAGGGGCGAACGGCGCGGGCGACCGAGCCGAAGCGGTTCGGGCGCTGGGTGGCTGGCCGGTGGGTGGCTCATTGGCTGGCCCTCTGGGCGCCTGGTGGGCCAGTCTGGGTACTGGCTGGCCGAGTACTGGCCGGGCGAGGGGGGGTTTTTTAAAATTTATTTTTTTAATAAAAACAAAAACAGAGATAACTTATAAAATGTGAATATTTTATATACATATATATACCAAAATGATCGGGAATATTCCTATCATTTGAACATTTTTCCAAAGGCAAAATCCAAACTTTATAAAATTCATTTTTTCAAATTCAAATAAAACTCAAGTTTGAATTCAAAACTTTTGGCATTATTTTCTCTCGATATTTTTGGAGTGTCATGTTTACTCCTCTCATACTTTTGCTCAAGTATTTATCGGGCATAGTTTTTGAAATGATTCCCACTTGCCATAGTTTGAATTCAAATTTGAAAACTCAAAACTCAAACTCCAAATGGCACTCAAATTCAAAGCAGAATGCATAGATGCTTAGCTATAATTGTAAAACATTCCAAATAGGAAATTTGGGATGTTACAAACCTACCATTTTAAGATGAATCTCGACTCGAGATTCGGGTTGGCTAGCAAATAGGTGCGGTGGTCTCAAGAAGGTCTTCTTCAGGCCCTGTGTGGCTTCTTCCTCGGAGTGGTGACTCCACAAGACCTTGCAAAACATGATGACCTTGCTGCGGGTGACTCTGGTCGCAGTCTCGAGAATTCGGACGGGTTTCTCCTTATAAGTCGATCACCGTCGAGCTGTATGGCCTCTAGGGGCTTTGTGTCTCTCAACGGAATATCAGCCATGTCGGCATGACACTTCTTGGTGAGAAACATGGAAGACATCATGAACTCCGGACAATCCTTCCGCAATTCCAACTTGTAAGCAACTTCTCCACGACGCTCGAGGATTTTGTAGGGCCAATGAATCGGGTGCTAACTTCCTTTGACACCAAACCTCTTGATCCCACGAAGTGGAGACACACGAAGATATGCTCGGTCTCCGCCGTAAGTCACTTCCTTGCGCTTATCGTCGGCATAACTCTTCCGTCTCGATCGTGCTATCTTGAGTCTGTCTCGAATCAGCTTGACTTTCTCTTCGAATCCTCGATAAGATCGGAACCGAAAAGTGATCGATCTCCAACACTATCCCACAACAATGGTGTTTCGCACCTCCTTCCGTATAGAGCTTCGAAGGGGCCATCTTCGATGGATTGATAACTGTTGTTGTATGAGAACTCTGCGATGGCAAATTATCATCCCAGCTAGACCCATAGTCTAGCACACACGCTCTCAACATGTCCTCCGTAATCTGATTGACTCTCTCGGTCATCCATCTGTCTCATGGATGAAAAGCTCAGATCAACTCCAGCCTCGCACTCCAAAGTTTCATGCAACCGATTCCAAAACTTTGAGGTAAATTGTGTTCCTCTATCGACACGATACTCCTCGAACTCCATGCGGACATACGATCCTGGTCATGTATATCTTGGCCAATTTAGCACTGGTATAGGTAGTCTTCACGGAATGAAGTGAGCTACCTTGGTCAAACGATCAACCACTACCCAGATGGAATCATAACCTGAACGGGTCCTGGGTAATCCTGTGATGAAATCCATTCCAAGTTTTTCCCATTTCCAATCGGGAATCGACAAAGGTTGTAGTAACCCTGCTGGCTTCGATGTTCTGCCTTTACTCGCTGACAAACATCGACATCGCTACGCACTCGGCAATATCCTTCTTCATACCGCCCACCAGAAATTTTCCTTCAAATCCAGGTACATCTTGGTGTTACCGGGGTGAATCGAGTACGGTGAATCATGAGCCTCCTGAAGAATTAGCTTCCTGAGTTCGGGATCATTGGGCACATAAATACGATCCTCGAACCATATAGCTCCGTGTTCATCCTTACGAAATCCTTTAGCTTTTCCTTCATTCATCTTTTGCTTTATCTCATCAATTTCCTTGTCCGACTTTTGGGCTTCACGAATCCTTTCGGCCAAAGTGGACTGGACTTCCAGAGTTGCAACATATCCTCTCGGAACTATCTCCAGTCGGAGATCTCTGAGGTCATCGACTAACTCCTGGGGTAATCCTCCCGCTGTAAGAGTATTCACATAACTCTTACGGCTCAAAGCATCCGCTACAACATTAGCTTTACCTGGGTGGTAATGCAATCTCATGTCATAGTCCTTGATTAACTCTAGCCATCTCCTCCGCTCGAGGTTCAACTCTTCTCGTGAAAATATACTTCAAGCTCTTGTGATCTGTATAAACATCACAACGGTTTCCGATGAGGAAATGTCTCTGTGTCTTGAGTGCATGCACTACGGCTGCTAACTCCAAATCATGTGTGGCATAATTCATCTCGTGAGGTCGAGCTGTCCGGAGGCATAAGCTACAACTTTTCCTTCCTGCATTAGTACTCCTCCGAGTCCTTGACGAGAAGCGCCACAATATACTGGTATTCCTTGTGTATGTCCGCAAAATCAACACGGGCTGTGACCAAACGCTTCTTCAATTCCTGAAAACTGTCTTCACATTCCTCGGTCCAAACATACTTGGCTTCCTTCTTCAACAGCTCACCATGGGCTTGGCAATCTTCGAGAAGTTCTCAATAAACCTCCGATAATATCCTCGCGAGTCCGAGAAAACTGCGGATCTCCTTGATCGAGGTGGGCGATCGCCAATCGGTGATCGATTCAACCTTGGCGGGATCAACTGCTATTCCTTCTCTTGAAATAACATGTCCGAGGAATCCGACTTCCATCAGCCAAAATTCACATTTGCTGAACTTGGCATACTGGCGATGTTCTCAAGTTTCTCCGAACTAGACGCAAATGTTCCTTATGCTCTTCCTCGCTCTTGGAGAAAATCAGTATATCATCGATGAACACCACGACAAACTTGTCCAGATATTCCATAAATACGTTGTTCATCAAGTTCATGAAGTATGCAGGAGCATTAGTCAATCCAAATGACATGACTGTATACTCATATAAACCATACCTGGTAGTGAATGTTGTTTTGGGTATATCCTTTTCACGAATCTTCAACTGATGATACCCTGATCGAAGATCGATCTTGGAGAATACCTTGGCTCCAACTAGCTGATCAAACGGATCGTTAATCATCGGCAGAGGGTACTTGTTCTTGATGGTTACTTCGTTCAACGCACGATAATCCACAACCATCCTCAAGCGTCCATCCTTCTTCTCTACCAAAAGAACTGGGGCTCCCCAAGGTGATGAGCTTGGCCGAATATATCCTTTCTCCAATAACTCATTAATTTGATCCTTTATCTCTTTCAACTCATTCGGGGGCATCCGATAGGGTCTCTTGGATATTGGGGCTGTGCCGGGCAATAACTCAATCAGAAATTCAATGTCCCCGTCGGTGGCATTCTCGTAATTCCTCCGGAAAAACATCGGAAAGTCTTGCACCATCGCACTTCCTCCTAAACAACTCCCGTGAGGGAATTCACCGATTCTTCATCTGCTACGCTGGATACATACTTGATCCTCTTCGCCGGGGTGGTGAGCGAATAGACTTCTTGGGCACATCTATGTTTCCTTCAAACTTCGTCAACCAATCCATGCCTAGGATTACATCCAAGGTCTGGGTTTCCAACACTATGAGGTCTGCGGAAATTTATGGTTCCCGATGTTGAGGGTTGCACGACAGCCTAAACCTGCCATCATTTCTCCTCTGCGAATCGACGCCAAGGGGTTTCTAAGGGTTTTAGTGGGCAACCCGCATTTTCCACAACTACCCTTGATATGAATGAATGCGTTGCACCGTAATCAAAGAGTACCAATACTGAACGTGAATTCAATAAAACTTACCAACCACGTTGTTCCGGCTGATCATAGACGCCCTCCACGTCAATGTGGTTCACCTGAGCACGAGGGAAAGGGTTGGGCTTCTTCGCTGAGCTTCCATTGCCGTTTCCATTCCTCTGCTTGGCCTCTGGGCAGTCGGTGGCATAGTGCCCTGTTTTCTGGCACTTGAAGCAGGTGATGTGGCTCAGATCCTTCGGAGCCGGGGCAGGACGATGCTGATTACCATTACCGTTTCCATTGCCATTTCCATTGCCACACCTGTTGTCCTGGTTGCGATTGTTCCCATTGCCTCCATGGTTATGATGGATGTGCCCTCCTGAGTATGGTGCATAACGGGGCTTCTGCTGAGCTCCCGAGTTGTGCTTCCCCTGGCTGTACTTCCGCTTGCGGCTTTCAATCTGCTGCTGCTTGCCTTCAAGTACGATGGCCTTGTCTACCAGCTGCTGGTAGTTGGCGAAAGTAGCCACCATAAGCTGCATTCCCAGCTCGTCGTTGAGTCCTCGAGAAACTTCTCCCGCTTATGCATCTGTGGCCACATCATCGGGGCATAACGAGCTAGCTTGCTGAATTCATCCACGCATCGCGCCACAAGACGGTTTCCCTGGCGTAAGTTGCGGAACTCACGCTTCTTCGCACTCATGGCTCCAGCTGAAACATGAGCGGTGCGGAAGGCTCTTTGAACTGATCCCATGTGATGGTGCCGATGGGATAAGTGGTGGTGTAGTTCTCCCACCAAGAAGCTGCAGGTCCATCAAGTTGATGTGCGGCAAAGCGCACCTTCTCTCGCATCAGTGCTCCCAACAGTGATTAGCTCTTCCGATCTTGCGGAGCCAATCATCGCCACAATCGGCTCAAGGCTGCTAGAGAACACCGCGGATTCAGCCTCGTGAATCGAGTCAAGTTGTCAACAGGGGTGGTGGTGGTGGCGGTGGATTGTTGTTGTTGTTGTTCGATTCGATGAGCATATGCATAATGGCATTCTGCTGCTTTGAAGCAGCTGGGTGAGCTCCGCGGAAAGTTGAGACCGGGTCACGCCTGGAGGCATCCGTGTTTTGGAGTGGATGCGAAAATTAGAATAGAACAATGGTCTAATGAGAAATAACACTACCCATATGAATGCACAATCATAGACACACCAATCATTTATTCATTCCACTCAAACATGGTTCAATCTCGATTACAAAAGCTCATGACTAATCGAAAATATCGCCTAACTGATCGATTTAAAAAGTAAAATAATATGGTGGTCGACTAAAAGTCTTCATCAATAATCCTTGCGCCCTCGTGCGATGTCCTCCGTGTGGTGTCCTCTGTTGTGGTGCCTCCTCTTGTGGCTTCCTCCAGTGGAACTCCCTTCATAATCCTGATCATTGCTCACGAGGGGTCCATCATCTCCACTCGGAAAAAGGTCCTCTCCCAAGTCCATCTTTTCCTCAATTGCTGCAAGCTTCATCTTCAGGTCGTCGACTGTCTCCATGAAGTCCGTGATTTCTTCCTCATGGCCAAGGAAGTCCGCGTGTGCCTTCTCCTCCAGTTCCAGTTCACGGAACAACAGCCTCCTGTGTACCTTCGAGTTACGGCGAGTCTGGATCTCCCGTTTCCTGAGAAGACACTCCAAGTCCTGGATATAAGAGAGAGTGGAGTCGTCCTCTATGGTACGGATGATATCTCCATTCCTTGCCCCGCGAGAAACCATGGCGAGGTCTGAGGGATCGAGCTCGGCCCTGTACTCCTCTCGGAGATGTCCAAGGGCACGATAGATCGCCATGTCCCTTCCGATGATCCAGCTTGAAATCGGTGAACTCAAAGTCAATAGGCTCCGTATGTCCTCGAAGGTTCTCTCGAATATGCACCTCAACTCAGAAGGGTATCCGTCGGAAGTGCATTGGTTGGCTTCCGGTGATCGAGGGCGAGCAATCTTCAGCTTCTTCACCATCTGGACCAGCTTCCTTCCGAAGGGCATCGTCTCGTCGGGTGGCAAAACTCCGTAGCAAAACGGGGTGAACTCGACGGCCATCTAGAATGTTGAAAATCGGAGAAGAGTCGAGAATTGAACAGGAGAATTACGGAATGATAAGGATACAAAGTAAATAGTCTCTTCCTATGGCTTTCCGATCCTAGGGGTTACGATCCTCACGGTCAGCGTGTGCTCGATACCATCTCTTTAGCGACTGACCCAAAATCGGTCAAATCTACGTATCTGTACCATCCCAAGATCATCTTTGGTACTCACAAAGACATCGATGAAATAATCAAAGTTCAATCACACCTGAATTTATTACACGATTCTCATATAGAGTCTTTATTACAAGAGAATAAATTCGCTCAAGGCCAACTCATGAGAAATAAACTACTAATGCTGCGGAAGCGAGAGCGAAATAGCGAGTCCATCCGACTCCAAAGGGCAATCGCCAAGCGCGAGCGTAGCCTCACTCCTCGATCGAATAAATCTACGCAACATAAGACGTTGCAGCCGTGTAGGTCAGCTTTTGAATAAGCTGGCAAGTCATGAAGAGAATAACAATAATAAAATTTCTAATACTATATGCATTTTGGCTGTGGGGCTCTAAGTTTCATCATTTTGCGAAAAGCCAATTTTCTCCTACTACAGTGGACTTGCTTGCAAATTACTACAAATTGTTGGTAGTTATTGAGATGGTTCCGCCAACCAATATCTCATTCCCAAATTATTAAGTCATAACCCTCAAATTAATTCATTAGTTTTAGTGTTGAGATTTCGAATACTTCCAAGTTCCAGAGGCTCAAGTTGTCCGTGAATCGGGACACGGCTAATCGATTAGATCTTTAACTCTGCAGAGGTTTATGACTTTACCCGCAAGAATCATTCCTCCTTTTAAGTCTTCGCACTTCATGGTGTTTGAAGACGGATGAATGAAACAGGTCTTCCAAAGAGTTCTTCTCGCTACTGCGGTACCCATCCAATCCTACCGTTCTTCTACATCTCGTAGTACCGCCCAGCCAGCGTCACTACTAGGGTTGACCCAGCCAGAGCCCATAATGGCTTGCGGCTGCATGTAAGCTTCCGTCAATGGGTCATCCATCCG
The DNA here is from genome assembly GCA_021605205.1 of Aegilops longissima. NCBI lineage: Eukaryota > Viridiplantae > Streptophyta > Magnoliopsida > Poales > Poaceae > Aegilops > Aegilops longissima. The sequence goes on from CM038678.1 coordinate 164,738,375, forward strand.
TCTCTTCGTGGCTGGGTGAAGCTTTCCGCAAGATGTCATGGCACTTCTCCATGCATCCCGCCAACCTTTGGGTTCTCCAGGTGCCCGTCAACCATCCTCCACCCAAGAGTGAATTTCAAGTCCATCTTGATCATTGTAGTTCATGGGGTTGTCATCATCATTGACTCTCACATCTTTCTTATGAATTTCACTCAACCAAAACCCGTCTACGAGCATAGCAAAGTAAACTACTTCGTCCCGGGGGTCATGGTAACAATGGGATTGGTTCATCCTACCACATGATACTACTCAAGATTGTAACTTCAAAATTTCAACTCTGCATGCATGGTGGGGTGGTATAATTTCTAATGCACAAAATCATAGGTATTGAAAATAACATGATCAAGACTTGCCTTGTTGATGATCCTCGTAAGCTAAAGACTCAGTAGTAGCAAGCTTCAGACTCGGAAACTCTACCGAGACAAACAATGACCACAATAAGCATATAGCATAGGATCACATAATACAATAGCATAGTAACATAACACACCAATCAAACAAAATCAAAACCCAAAGGAAAACTCAAAGAAAACCAACTCAAGTTTTCCTACTTCAAACAACAACTAGAAATAGTTTTATATAACAAAAATTTCTTAACATAACCTAATCATGGATTTATGTTAACTTAACAGAAAAGAATGCATTAAGCAATTAGGAGCAAAAAGAATTAACTTAAAATCTATTATGAAACTCCTATTAGGCCTAATTCAATTTCTATTAAGAAAATAAAATAAAACTTTTATTTATTATAAATAAAAGTTCATCCCTTAAAGTGACAGAAACTATCCTAGAATAATCAATCACATGTTAAAAATAAATTTATTTACTAATTAAAATAATAGGAAAACAGTAGCTAGTTAATTAATTAAGAATAACAAGATTCTGCTTAAAACTATTTTTATTAATCCTAAAATGCCCAAATTAATTTCTATGGTTTGGCAATGTTAAAACAAAGTTGGGACAAAAAGAATCATTTAAAAATAATTTTCCTAGCTCATTTTATGACAGATTTACTATTCTGGCTAAAACTAAAATAAAGCAAATTAATTTTTTTTGACATAGCTAATAATATTTTCTACAGAAACTATAGAAAATTTTCAAACCAACAAAAAAAGAATCACTCAAAAATATTAAGTAGAATAAAAGTTATGAATTTTTTAAATCAGGAACTATTCTGCTAAAACAGAAAAACAAAAATAAAGAAAAAATGGCCTAATGGGCCTAACCTACGCACTGAGCGTAATATAAACTAAACGGGCCTAGGGTTAAACTGAATCGGGCCGGGCTAAATAAAAAAAAACCTAACTAAAACTAAACCGGACTAAACCGGCCGAACCGGGTTTTTATTTAAAAGAACTTACCCCTTCGCGGGTGTTCTAATCTACGCCGTCGAGAACGAATCGGACGGGGGAGGTGATCTCCGGTGGCTTACCGGAGCTCGACGGCGGCGGCGGCGGCGGTGGCGAGTGCGTTGGCCTCTCCGGTCGTCGGGGAGGTCGGTGGAGTGGTCCGTGGCAAAGCGGGGCGACGAGGGAGGGGTTCTGGTGGAGTGGGTGGAGCTCGGGGAGGGCTAGGGCGGCGACGGCGACGCAAATGGCGGCGGCGGTAGGCTCGGGCTCCGGCGAGCTCGTGAGGAGGGAGGAGGGGTTCCGGCGAGGGGCAAGGGGGGAATGGGGTGCGGGGAGGGGGCTTTATAGGCGGGGGTCTCACCTTGGCGAGGGGAGGCGATCGGGAGGGGATCGAATCCCGGATCCGTCGGGATCCGGCGATCGGCGGCGGCGGGCGAGGCGGGGCGGGGTTGACGACGGGGTGGGGTCCGCTGCAGCGAGAGAGAGGGAGGGCGAACGGGCGGGCGATCGAGCCGAAGCGGTTCGGGCGCTGGGTGGCTCGCCGCTGGTGGCTCATTGGCTGGGCCTCTGGGCCACCTGGTGGGTGGTCAGGGCGCTGGCTGGGCGATGGCTTTGGTGGCGCACTGGGGTTTCTTTTTAAAATTTATTTTTAATAAAAACAAAACAGAGATAACTTATAAAATGTAAATATTTTATATAGGACATATATATACCAAAATGATCAGGGGAATATTCCCTATCATTTGAACATTTTTCCAAAGGCAAAATCCAAACTTTATAAAAATTCATTTTTTTCAAATTCAAATAAAACTCAAGTTTGAATTCAAAAACTTTTGGCATTATTTTCCTCTGATATTTTTGGAGTGTCATGTTTACTCCTCTCATACTTTTGCTCAAGTATTTATCAGGCATAGTTTTTGAAATGATTCCCACTTGCCATAGTTTGAATTCAAATTTGAAAACTCAAAACTCTGAAACTCCAAATGGCACTCAAATTCAAACAGAATGCATAGATGCTTAGCTATAATTGTAAAACATTCCAAATAGGAAATTTGGGATGTTACAGGTCAGCACATGGAATATGCTGGCAATGTAACACATAGAGAATAATGGTTGATAAGCCTGTACTACATGCATATGTGGCTGGTGGTAAAGCTCTACGGTTACAGTTTTGCATAAAGCCAGTTTTTCCCTACTGCAAAGGAATAAATTTGTTTAACTATCATGGTGGTTGTTAAACATTGAGAATGGTTGACAACATCCTCAATCCCAATTAAAAGTACTCATTAAAACCCAACAATATTAATTAGAAGTAACATGTTGAGATTCACATGATATTCAAGTACTAGATACTCAAGATGTCCATAACCGGGGACACGGCTAATCATGATTAGTTTGTACACTCTGCAGAGGTTTATGACTTTTCCCCACAAGACTCGATCGCCTCCGCTTGGTTTCTCGATCGCAGGTGTTTGAGAAACGGATGACCGAGACATAGTCTTTCAGAAGCGCTAGCACCTTACGATGGGTGGACCGGTACACCTACATCCCCTACATCTGCTAGTCCACCACTATAAGAGTTCACACGACTTAGTCAACTATGCTAGAGCCCATAATGGCTTGTGGCTGCACACGTAAGTTACTAGTATGAATTATCTCATGATCCCTTTGAGCCTGGGTGGCGGTCCGAAGAAAAACAGGCAAGTCCTGATAGAAACCAGGTGCCTCAATCCACCCAGATGTGTGTTTAAGTTGCCACCTTAAATAAACCATTAATTTAACAATCTCACATCTGTCATGGAATACACTCACCCAATCCACGTCTACTAGCATAACATGGCATAATAAGCAAACATAGAAGTAACTCCCAAAGGTTTCATAAGTAAACAGGTAATAGGTACTACCTCAATCTACTTCCCATCCCACAATTTATTTAGATCCTAATCATGCAAGTGTTTGAGGATTGATCTAATACATAAAAACTGGGTAGTAGTAAAGGTATGATCAAGTGTTACTTGCCTTGCCGACGATCCGCGAAACCTAGAGACTCGAAGTAACAAGCGGCGCACTCCGGGTGATCTATCGCAGACAAACAACAAGCATACAATAAGTACTCATCTAATGCACAGGTAAATCTCGAATAAAATATCTAACCAGAAAGTTCAACTTAAGAACCCTGGTTGCAAAAAGAATCGAATCTAATAAAGCAACGAAAGTCAAACGACGAAAGAAAACAACTCGGTTTTAGCAAGTTGAAACTAAGTCAAATTTTATAGTAGCAAAACTTGTTTAAGTTGATTAGTCGGAACGGCGGTTTCGAAACGAAACTCCAGGCGCTTGAATCACCTGATTCCGATAAACGAGCGAGAAGATAGACTAGAAAGAAAATCGGATCTGAAATCGCTATCAGAAAAATAGCGGAATAAATCCGATGAGAAAGAAAACAACGAACGGTTGAACGAACGGACGTTCATTAACCGAAGCAAACTGGTGATCACGTTCGTTAGGATGAACGGTCCGGCGAATGCTTGCTAAACAAAACCGGAAAGAAAAACCGGCGAGAAAAACCGATCTATGGTTTCGGAAAGAAAACCAAAATGAAAAACCGATCTAGAAAACCGGAACGGAAATCGGAACGGAAACCGAAAAGGTGACGCGGCGCGGGGCTAGTACCTCGAAGAGGCAAGGGGCTCCGGCGGCGGCGGCGTTGGGTGGCGGCGGCGGCGTTGTAGCGACCTGACCCAAAAATCGGTCAAATCTCTGTGTCTGTACCATCCCAAGATCATGCTGGTACTCACAGTACATTGATGAAATAATCAAAGTTCAATCACACCTGAATTTATTACACGATTCTCATATAGAGTATTTATTACAAGAGAATAAATTCGGCTCAAGGCCAACTCATGAGAAATAAACTACTAATGCTGCGGAAGCGTAGAAGATAAAGCGAGTCCATCCGACTCCAAAGGGCAATCGCCAAGCGTGGAGCGTAGCCTCACTCCTGATCGGAATAAATCTCTGCAACATAAGACGTTGCAGCCGTGTAGGTCAGCTTTTTGAATAAGCTGGCAAGTCATGAAGAGAATAACAATAATAAAGTTACTAACACTATATGCATTTTGGCTGTGGGGCTCTAAGTTTCATCATTTTGCGAAAAAGCCAGTTTTTCCCTACTACAGTGGACTTGCTTGCAAATACTACAAAATTGTTGGTAGTTATTGAGATGGTTCCGCCAACCAATTTCTCATTCCCAAATTATTAAGTCATAACCCCTCAAATTAATTCATTAGTTTTAGTGTTGAGATTTCCGAATACTTCCAAGTTCCAGAGCTCAAATTGTCCGTAACCGGGGACACGGCTAATCGATTAGATCTTTAAACTCTCTGCAGAAGTTTATGACTTTACCGCAAGAATCATTCCTCCTTTTAAGTCTTCGCACTTCATGGTGTTTGAAGACGGACTAATGAAACAGGTCTTCCAAAGAGTTCTTCAGCTACCGCCGTACCCATCCAATCCTACCGTTCTTCTACATCTCGTAGTACCGCCCAGCCAGCGTCACAACTAGGGTTGACCCAGCCAGAGCCCATAATGGCTTGCGGCTGCATGTAAGCTTCCGGTCAAAGGGCATCCATCCGTCTCTTCGTGGCTGGGTGAATCTTTCCGCAAGATGTCATGGCACTTCTCCATGCATCCCGGCCAACCACTGGGTTCTCCAGGGTGCCCGTCAACCGTCCTCCACCCAGTAGTGAATTCCGAAGTCCATCTTGATCTTGTAGTTCATGGGGTTGTCATCATCATTGACTCTCATATCTATCTTATGAATTCACTCAACCAAACCCGTCTACGAGCATAGCAAAATAAACTACTTCGTCCTGGGGTCATGGTAACAAGGGGGATTGGTTCATCCTACCACATGATACTACTCAAGATTATAACTTCAAAATTTCAACTACTGCATGCATGGTGGGGTGGTATAATTTCTAATGCACAAAATCATAGGTATTGAAATAACATGATCAAGACTTGCCTTGCTGATGATCCTCGTAAGCTAAAGACTCGTAGTAGCAAGCTTCGCACTCCGGAAACTCTACCGAGACAAACAATAATCACAATAAGCATATAACATAACATCACTTAACACAATAACATATCAACATAACACACCAAAACAAACAATCCAAACCCAAAGGAAAACTCAAAGAAAACCAACTCAAAGTTTTCCTACTTCAAGCAACAACTAAAAATAGTTTTATATAACAATTTTTTTTCTCAACATCACCTAAGAATGAGTTTTTGTTAACTTAACAGAAAAGGATGCATTAAGCAACTAGGAGCAAAAAGAATCAATTTAAAAGCTATTATAAAACTCCTATTAGGCCTAATTAAAATTTATTAAGAAAAATAAAACAAAAGTTTTATTTATTATAAATAAAAGTTCATCCCATAAAGTGACAGAAACTATCCTAGAATAATCAATCACATGTGAAAAATAAATTTATTTACTAATTAAAATAATAGGAAAACAGTAGTTAGTTAATTAATTAGGATTAACAAGATTCTGCTTAAAACTATTTTTTATTAATCCTAAAATACCCAAATTAATTCCTACGGTTAGGCAATGTCAAAATAAAGTTGGGACAAAAAGAATCATATAAAAATAATTTTCCTAACTCAATTTATGGCAGATTTACTATTCTGACTAAATCTAAAAATAAAGCAATTTTAATTAATTTTAATATAGCTAATAATATTTTCTACAGAAACTATAGAAAATTTGCAAACCAACAAAAAAGGAATCACTCAAAAATATTGAGTAGAATAAAAGATATGAATTTTTCAAATCTGAAACTATTCTGTTAAAACAGAAAAACGAAAATAAAGAAAAAACGACTAAATGGGCCTAACTAGCGCATGTGCGTAATATAACTAAATGGGCCCTAGGGTTAAACGAGTCGGGCCGGTACTAAAAATAAAACCGAACAAAAAAAAATAAACCGTAACGAACCGGAAATAAAACCGGGTTTTATTTAAAAGCGCGTACCCCTTCGGGGGTTCTAATCCTAGCCGCACAAAACGAATGGGACGGGGGAGGGGTGCTCCGGCGGCTCACCGGCGTTCGACGGCGGCGGAGGCTCGGGAGGCGAGTGCGTTGGCCTCTCCGGTCGTCGGGGAGGTCGGCGGAGTGGTCCCGTGGTGCGGGCGACGAGGGGGTTTCGTGGAGTCGACGAGGCTCGGGGAGGGCTAGGGCGACGGCGGTGAGGTGAATGGCGGCGGCGGGGTTCGGCAAGTCCGGCGAGCGCGTGTGAGAGAGAGGAGAGGTTCCATGGGGCGAGGGGGGGAATGGGGTGCGGGAAGGGTTTATATAGGGGGGGCGCCTCGGCTTGGGCAGGGGGTGAATCGAAGGATTTGATCCGGATCCGTCGGGATCCGTGAGCGGTGGCGGCGCGGGCGAAAAGCGTGGGCGAGGGGTTGACGACGGGGGTGGGGTCCGCCTGGCAGAGAGAGGGAGGGGGTGCGGCGCGGTCGGGCGACCGATCCGTAGCCGACTCGGGCGAGGGGGGGTGGCCGGGCTGGCTCGCTGGCTCGCTGGGCTGGCTCGCTGGGCCGCCTGGTGGGCCGGTGCGGTGGGTCGCCTCGGCGCTGGCTGGGCCAGTGGCCTGGCTGGCGCCTGGGGGTCTTTTCCTTTTCTATTTTTTTTTGAAAAACAAAAACAGAGATAAAATATAAACTATAAATATTTTATATAGGACATATATATACCAAAATGATCAGGGGAATATTCCCTATCATTTGAACATTTTTGCAGGGGCAAAATCCAAAGTTTATAAAAATTCATTTTTTTCAAATTCAAATAAAACTTAAGTTTGAATTCAAAACTTTTGGCATTGTTTTCCTCTGATATTTTTGGAGTGTCATGTTTACTCCTCTCATACTTTTGCTCAAGTATTTATCAGGCATAGTTTTTGAAATGATTTCCACTTGCCAAAGCTTGAATTCAAATTCCAAAACTCAAAATCATCTGAAACTCAAATGGCACTCAAATTCAAACAGAATGCATAGATGCTTAGCTATAATTGTAAAACATTCCAAATAGGAAATTTGGGATGTTACAGGCGTAGGGCGGCGGCGGCGGTGTGGGGCGGCGGCGTGGTGGTGGTGAGGAGAGGAGAGGAGAGGAGGGGTGTTGGTTTGATGTGCTAGAGGGGGGCGGGTGCTTGGGTATTTATATTGGGGAGGGGAGGGTTTTGCTTGGGGTAGGGGACAAGAAATAGACTAGTATTAGGAAACAAGAGGAAAAGATCTAGAAACAGATAGGAATAAACGAAAGTAGGAAAAGAGTCCTACTAGGAAAAGGAAAAGGAACGACGGCTCCCTGGCTTGGTGCGCGCGATGGCCTTGTCCTTGGCCGGCCGGTGGCTTGCGGCTTGGGCCTTTGGCCCAAGGCGCTGCAGTTTTTTTTAAACGGTCTCGTGCGCAGAAATAAAATAAATATAAAAAATCTAAACGAACTCCAAAATTAATAAAGTAAAATTTCCCCGACTCCTAAAAATGAGTCGAACAAAATGAACTTTAACACGGGGCCAAAATGCAATTTTTGAAAACACGCATTTTTCCCTAAGGCAAATAAACTCCGAGAAAAATCCAAAATTTGATTTACTTATTAAATCTTCATTTTTCCTAAATTTTGGGAAAGTCATATTATTCCCTCTCTTATTTTTGATATTGGAAAAATATTTGAAGATAAAATAAATAAATCCAATGATCCTCTTTTCATAGTTTTGAGAGAACTCAAATACGAAAATTTCGAAATCTCCAACTCTCTCCGAGGGTCCTTGAGTTGCGTGAAATTTCTAGGATCAACAAAATGCAAGAAAATATGATATGCATGATGATCTAATGTATAACATTCCAAATTGAAAATTTTGGATGTTACAAACCTACCCCCCATAAGATGAATCTCGACCTCGAGATTCGGGTTGGCTAGAAAATAGGTGATGATGGTCTTTGAGCAAATCTTCTTCTCTTTTCCCAGGTGGCTTCATCCTCAGTGTGGTGGCTCCACTGAACCTTGCAAAACTTGATAACCTTGCTGCGAGTAACTCTGCTGGCATATTCGAGAATCTTGACTGGTTTCTCCTCATATGTTAGATCATCCTTCAACTGAATTGCTTCGAGTGGTACTGTATCTCTTAACGGTACTTCCGCCATCTCGGCGTGACATTTCTTCAGCTGAGAAACATGGAATACATCATGAACTCCTGACAGTCCTTCTGGTAATTCCAGCTTATAAGCGACTTCTCCCATGCGTTGCAAAATCCTATATGGTCCAACGAAACGTGGTGCTAACTTTCCTTTAACTCCAAATCGTTTAACTCCTGGAAGTGGGGATACTCTAAGATAAACTCTGTCTCCAACTTCATATTCTATCGCCTTGCGTTTTGAATCCGCATAGCTTTTCTGTCTGGACTGGGCTACCTTGAGCCTATCGCGAATCAACTTAACTTTCTGTTCAGACTCCTTAATCAAATCTGGTCCAAACAACTGACGGTCTCCAACTTTGTCCCATGATAATGGTGTCCTACACCTCCTTCCGTACAAGGCTTCGAAAGGTGCCATCTTCAAGCTGGTTTGGTAACTGTTGTTATAAGAAAACTCTGCATACGGCAAGTTATCGTCCCAACTAGATCCATAGTCTAGTGCACAAGCTCTCAGCATATCCTCCAAAATCTGATTGACTCTCTCGGTCTGTCCATCGGTCTGTGGGTGGAAAGCTGTACTGAATTCCAGCCTGGTTCCTAACGTTTCATGCAACTGATTCCAAAATTTTGAGGTAAATTGGGTTCCTCTATCTGATACGATACTCCTCGGAACTCCGTGCAGACACACAATTCTGGTCATGTATATCTTTGCCAACTTAGCGCTGCTATAGGTAGTCTTGACTAGAATGAAATGCGCTACCTTCGTCAAGCGGTCGACTATAACCCAAATCGAATCATAGCCTGAACGAGTCTTTGGCAAACCTGTGATGAAATCCATGCCTAGTTTATCCCACTTCCATTCGGGTATCGGCAATGGTTGCAACAATCCTGCTGGCTTCTGATGTTCTGCCTTCACTCTTTGACATACATCACAAACTGCTACATACTCCGCGATATCCTTCTTCATTCCGTCCACCGAATGTTTCCTTCAAATCTAAATACATCTTGGTATTTCTGGGTGAATCGAATAGGGTGAATCATGTGCCTCTTGCAGAATCAACTTCCTGATCTCCGGGTCATTTGGCACGTAAATACGGTCCTCAAACCATAGGGTATCGTGCTCATCCTCACGAAATCCCTTAGCTTTTCCTTCGCTCATTTTCTTCTTTATATCCGCAATCTCTTTGTCCTTTTTCTGAGCTTCCCTGACTTTATCCCTCAAGGTAGACTGAATCTCCAATGCTGCTACATAGCCTCTCGGAACTATTTCCAAACATAGCTCAGGAAGATCTTCTGCTAGCTCCTTTGGTATTTCTCCCATCAATAACGTATTGACATGGCTCTTGCGGCTCAATGCGTCTGCTACTACATTAGCCTTTCCGGGATGATAATGCAATCTCATATCATAATCCTTGATGAGTTCCAACCATCTCCTTTGTCTGAGATTTAATTCCTTCTGCGTGAAGATGTACTTCAAACTCTTGTGATCCGTGTATACCTCACAATGATTTCCAATGAGGAAATGTCTCCATGTCTTGAAGGCATGCACTACGGCTGCTAACTCCAAATCATGTGTGGCATAGTTCAACTCATGAGGCTTAAGCTGTCGTGAAGCATATGAAACAACTCTTCCTTCCTGCATAAGCACTGCTCCAAGTCCTCGACGTGAAGCTTCGTAATACACCTCATAATCCTTGGTCTGATCTGGCAAAATTAGCACTGGTGAGGTAACCAATCTTTTCTTCAACTCCTGAAAACTTGCCTCACACTCCTCAGTCCATATGAACTTGGTATCCTTTTTCAGCAATTCCGTCATAGGCTTTGCAATCCTTGAGAAACTCTCAATGAATCTCCGGTAGTATCCTGCGAGTCCAAGGAAACTCCGGATCTCTCCAACTGTCGTTGGGGCTTCCCATTTGGTTACGGTCTCAACCTTTGTGGGGTCAACTGCTATCCCTTCTCCGGATATAACATGTCCAAGAAATCCAACTTCCTTTAGCCAAAACTCACATTTGCTGAACTTGGCATATAATCGATGTTCCTCGTTTCTCCAAAACCAATCGCAAATGTTCCTTATGTTCCTCTTCATTCTTTGAGAAAACCAAAATATCATCTATGAACACCATGACGAACTTATCCAAAACTCCATAAACACTTTGTTCATCAGGTTCATGAAATAGGTCTGCGTTAGTCGGTCCAAATGACATAACGGTATACTCATACAGTCCATATCTTGTGGTGAATGCTGTCTTAGGTATGTCCTGCTCTCGAATCTTCAACTGATGGTACCCTGATTGCAAATCGATCTTGGAAAACACTTGAGCTCCTTGCAAACGATCAAACAGATCATTTATCATTGGTAGTGGGTACTTGTTCTTGATTGTTACTGCATTCAATCCACGATAATCAACAACCATCCTTAACGATCCATCCTTCTTCTCCACTAACAGTACGGGTGATCCCCATGGCGAAGAACTTGGGCGTATATAACCTTTATCCAATAGCTCCTTAATCTGCTTCTTGATTTCCGCCAAATCCTGTGCGGGCATCCTGTATGGTCGCTTCGATATCGGGCCTGTTCCTGGCAACAGCTCAATCAAAAACTCAATGTCTCTATCCGGTGGCATTCCTGGCAACTCTTCCGGAAATACATCAGGGTAATCCTTCACCACTGGCACCTCTTCCTGCACAACTCCTGATAGGCAATTTACATGAGCTCTCCTCGGCTCATGCCGTGATACATACTTAATCCTTCTTCCTTCTGGCGTTGTGAGCAAAATCGTCTTACTTGCACAATCGTTGTTTCCTCCATACATCGACAGCCAATCCATACCCAATATCACATCCAATCCTTCGGATTCCAGAACTATTAGGTCCGAGGGAAAAACATAGTGTCCAATCCTTAATGGCAGTCGATCATACCATATACTAGCCATGTATTCTGCTGCTGAATCAACTGAGTGATCTCTGGCGGGAAAACAAATTCGGGGTCGCGTCTCGGAGGCATATGAGGGTTTAGAAAAGAAGAGAATTGAGAATAGAATGAGGTCTAGAGAGAAACACTACCCATATGCACATGAGACAAATCACACAAAATCACTTCATTCAATCAAACAAAGGGCTTACAACGGTCTAACTATCGCAAAAGTGCGTGTACTATAATGTTTACATGGAGGTAATACTACTAATATGTGGGGGTCATCTACTAATTTGAACCGGTGGAAGACTCCATGATGTCTGCTCCAACTTCGTCTTCAAAGTCGGGTTCACTTGGATCCGAATCGGTGTCGTCGATGATGATGTAGTTACTCGGACAACTGACGTACTTGTCTTCATTCTTGAGCGCCAATTTCTTCTTGAGTTCTTCAATCTCATACTTAAGATCGTTATTGTGTCTTGCTACAGCTACGATCTCGTCCATGTAGTCCTTACGTGTAGACTTTAGTTCTCCTTCAAGTTCGATGATCCTTCCCTTCGCATCCTTCAATTCGATCATATCATTGCACATCTGGTTCTCTGGCGCCGAATGTGCTGGTTTAACTCTGGATGAAAGCTGCAATGGATCTATCCTTCTTGGTGCCGACTATCTCCCATTGTTCATTCCGCGTCCACAAATCTGGTAGATAGTGTCCTTGAGATCTTCTTGATAAACTTCTCCAATGCGTCCCATGGTGATATGAGCTGCCATGCTCTTTCCTGCACTCAAGTTGGTGCATGAAAACACTATCTATAGGCTTGGTGATTGGGGCTAATGTCCTTCCCTAACATGAGCTTGAATCTTCCAGCGCTCCTCTTCATGCAGAGTGGCGTTGAAAGTCCCGGTGAAACTTGGTAGTCCAATGTTTAGGTACTTGGTGACTTCCTTCAAGTGAAATCCAAAAGGTGTGCCTTCATCTGGTTGGGCGTACTTGATCTTCGCGTCCGTCATCCTAAAGAGTAGAAAAGATGAGGAGTTAGAAAATGAGAAGAGAGTAGTGATCTATGGCTTTAACTTAGTGGTCGTGTCCTACAGTCAGCGTGTGCTCTGATACCATATCTCAGAGCGACCCGACCGAATGGATCAAGTCTCGTGTTCGTGTCATCCTGGATCAAGAATGCCGACACCACACAAGATTTCAAGGATTTATAACAGAGTAGCAATCACACACTTATTACATCGCTTGTCCGAAGCGGACTTATTACAATAAATATGGCTTAAGGCCATCTAATAACGATAACAGCGGAAGACTTGGAAGATAAGTGAGTCCATCAACTCCAAATGCATCACCGAGTATAGAACCACGACCTAAAAGCACCTTACTGTTGCTTGAAAAGTCTCGCAACACGAAAGTTGCAGCCCGAAACGGTCAGCACATGGAATATGCCGCAATGTAACACATAGAGAATAATGGATGATAAGCCTGTACTACATGCATATGTGGCTGGTGGTAAAGCTCTCGGTTACAGTTTTGCATAAAGCCAGTTTTTCCCTCACTGCAAAGGAATAAATTTGTTTAACTATCATGGTGGTTGTTAAACATTGAGAATGGTTGACATGATCCTCAATCCCAATTAAAAGTACTCATTAAAACCCAACAATATTAATTAGAAGTAACATGTTGAGATTCACATGATATTCAAGTACTAGATACTCAAGATGTCCATAACCGGGACACGGCTAATCATGATTAGTTTGTACACTCTGCAGAGGTTTGCGACTTTTCCCCACAAGACTCGATCGCCTCCGCTTGGTTTCTCGATTGCAGGGTGTTTGAGAAACGGATGACCGAGACATAGTCTTTCGAAGCGCTAGCACCTTACGATGGGTGGACCGTACACCTACATCCCCTACATCTGCTAGTCCACCACTATAAGAGTTCACACGACTTAGTCAACTATGCCAGAGCCCATAATGGCTTGTGGCTGCACACGAAGTTACTAGTATGAATTATCTTATGATCCCTTTGAGCCCGGGTGGCGGTCCAAGAAAACAGGCAAGTCTGATAGAAACCAGGTGCCTCAATCCACCCAAATGTGTGTTTAAGTTGCCACCTTAAATAAACCATTAATTTAACAATCTCACATCTGTCATGGAATACACTCACCCAATCCACGTCTACTAGCATAGCATGGCATAATAAGCAAACGTAGAAGTAACTCCCAAAGGTTTCATAAGTAAACATGTAATAGGTACTACCTCAATCTACTTCCCATCCCACAATTTATTTAGATCCTAATCATGCAAGTGTTTGAGGATTGATCTAATGCATAAAAACTGGGTAGTAGTAAAGGTATGATCAAGTGTTACTTGCCTTGTTGACGATCCATGAAACCTAGAGACTCAAGTAACAAGCGGCGACCGGTGATCTATCGCAGACAAACAACAAGCATACAATAAGTACTCATCTAATGCACAGGTAAATCTCGAATAAAAGATCTAACCAGAAAGTTCAACTTAAGAACCCTGGTTGCAAAAAGAATCGAATCTAATAAAGCAACGAAAGTCAAACGATTTAAAGAAAACAACTCGGTTTTAGCAAGTTGAAACTAAGTCAAATTTTATAGTAGCAAAACTTGTTTAAGTTGATTAGTCGGAACGGCGGTTTCAAACGAAACTCCAGCGCTTGAATCACCTGATTCGATAAACGAGCGAGAAGATAGACTAGAAAGAAAATCGGATCTCAAATCGCTATCGGAAAAATAGCGGAATAAATCTGATGAGAAAGAAAACGATTTAACGGTTGAACGAACGGACGCTCATTAACAAGCAAACTGGTGATCACGTTCGTTAGGACGAACGGTCCGCGAATGCTTGCTAAACAAAACCGGAAAGAAAAACCGCGAGAAAAACCGATCTAGGGTTTGGAAAGAAAACCAAACGAAAACCGATCTAGAAAACCGAACGGAAATCGGAACGGAAACCGAAAGGTGACGCGGCTTGAGGCTAGTACCTCAAGAGGCGAGGGGCTCAGTGTGGCGGCGTTGGGGCGGCGGCGGTGGGGGGCGGTGTGGTGATGGTGAGGAGAGGAGAGGAGAGGAGGGGTGTTGGTTTGATGTGCTAGAGGGGGGGGGGGTTCTTGGGTATTTATATTGGGGAGGGGAGGGTTTTTCTTGGGGTAGGGGACAAGAAATAGACTAGTATTAGGAAACAAGAGGAAAAGATCTAGAAACAGATACGGAATAAACGAAAGTAGGAAAAGAGTCCTACTAGGAAAAGGAAAAGGAACGGCGGCTCCCTGGCTTGGTGCGCGCGATGGCCTTGGCCTTGGCTGGCCGGTGGCTTGTGGCTTGGGCCTTTGGCCCAAGGCGCTGCAGTTTTTTTAAACGGTCTCGCGCGCAGAAATAAAATAAATAAAAAAAATCTAAACGAACTCCAAAATTAATAAAGTAAACTTTCCCCGACTCCTAAAAATGAGTCGAACAAAATGAACTTTAACACGGGCCAAAATGCAATTTTTGAAAACACGATTTTCCCTAAGGCAAATAAACTCCGAGAAAATCCAAAATTTGATTTACTTATTAAATCTTCATTTTCCTAAATTTTGGGAAAGTCATATTATTCCTCTCTTATTTTTGATATTGGAAAAATATTTGAAGATAAAATAAATAAATCCAATGATCCTCTTTTCATAGTTTTGAGAGAACTCAAATACGAAAATTTCGAAATCTCCAACTCTCTCTGAGGGTCCTTTAGTTGCGTGAAATTTCTAGGATCAACAAAATGCAAGAAAATATGATATGCATGATGACCTAATGTATAACATTCCAAATTGAAAATTTGGGATGTTACAAAACATAAGATCCAACTATAATAGCAAAGCTCGCGATACATCAAGATCGTGCCAAATCAAGAACACGAAAGAGAGAGAGAGAGAGATCAAACACATAGCTACTGGTACATACCCTCAGCCCCGAGGGTGAACTACTCCCTCCTCTTCATGGAGAGTGCCGGGATGATGAAGATGGCCACCGGTGAGGATCCCCCCTCCAGGTGCCTAATAGGGTCCCGATTGGTTTTGGTGGCTACAGAGGCTTGCGGCGGCGGAACTCCCGATCTATTCTGTTCCTCAAGTTTTTAGGGTATATGGGAATATATAGGTGAAGAAGCACGTCGGGGAAGCCACGAGGGGCCCACGAGGTGGAGGCGCGCCTGCCTCGTGGCTCCCTCGTTCTTTCCCGACGCACTCCAAGTCTATCGGGTAGCTTTTCTTCCAAAAATAACTTCTCCGAAGGTTTCATTCCGCTTTGACTCCGTTTGATATTCCTTTTCTTCAAACATCAAACAAGGGAAAAACAGAACTGCACTGGGCTCGGGTCAATAGGTTAGTCCCAAAATAATAATGCAGCGGAAGAGATTAAATAGCGAGTCCATCCGACCAAAGGCACCATTAGCGGAGCGAGCCTCACCCCGATCGAATAAATCTCAAACATAAGACGTTGTAGCCTGTAGGTCACTTTTGAATAAGCGCAAGTCATGAAGAGAATAACAATAATAAAATTTCTAATACTATATGCATTTTGGTCGGGGCTCTAAGTTTCATCATTTTGCTAAAAGCCAATTTTCTCCTACTACAAAGGACTTGCTTGCAAATTACTACAAATTGTTGGTAGTTATTGAGATGGTTCCGCCAACCAATATCTCATTCCCAAATTATTAAGTCATAACCCTCAAATTAATTCATTAGTTTTAGTGTTGAGATTTCAATACTTCCAAGTTCCAGAGGCTCAAGTTGTCCGTAATCGGGACACGGCTAATCGATTAGATCTTTAACTCGCAGAGGTTTATGACTTACCCGCAAGAATCATTCCTCCTTTAAGTCTTCGACTTCATGGTGTTTGAAGACGGATGAATGAAACAGTGGTCTTCCAAAGAGTTCTTCTCGCTAACGGCACTCCATCCAATCCTACCGCTCTTCTACATCTCGTAGTACCGCCCACCATCACTACTAGGGTTGACCCAGCCAGCCCATAATGGCTTCGGCCGCACGTAAGCCCCAATGGGTCATCCATCCGCCTCTTCGGCTGGGTGAAGCTCCGCAGATGTCATGGCACTTCTCCATGCATCCCGCCAACCACCGGGTTCTCCAGTGGTGCCTCCAACCATCCTCCACCCAGAGTGAATTTCAAGTCCATCTTGATCATTGTAGTTCGGGGTTGTCATCATCATTGACTCACATCTTTCTTATGAATTTCACTCAACCAAAACCCGCATTTAGCATAGCAAAGTAAACTACTTCATTCCGGGGTCATGGTAACAATGGGATTGGTTCATCCTACCACATGATACTACTCAAGATTGTAACTTCAAAATTTCAACTATGCATGCAGGTGGGGTGGTATAATTTCTAATGCACAAAATCATAGGTATTGAAAATAACATGATCAAGACTTGCCTTGTCGATGATCCTCGAAGCTAAAGACTCAGAGTAGCAAGCTTCAGACTGAAACTCTACGAGACAAACAATGACCACAATAAGCATATAGCATAGGATCACATAATACAATAGCATAGTAACATAACACACCAATCAAACAAAATCAAAACCCAAAGGGAAAACTCAAAGAAAACCAACTCAAGTTTTCCTACTTCAAACAACAACTAGAAATAGTTTTATATAACAAAAAATTTCTTAACATAACCTAATCATGGATTTATGTTAACTTAATGAAAAGAATGCATTAAGCAATTAGGAGCAAAAAGAATTAACTTAAAATCTATTATGAAACTCCTATTAGGCCTAATTCAATTTCTATTAAGAAAATAAAATAAAACTTTTATTTATTATAAATAAAAGTTCATCCCTTAAAGTGACAGAAACTATCCTAGAATAATCAATCACATGTTAAAATAAATTTATTTACTAATTAAAATAATAGGAAAACAAAGAGCTAGTTAATTAATTAAGAATAACAAGATTCTGCTTAAAACTATTTTTATTAATCCTAAAATGCCCAAATTAATTTCTATGGTTTGGCAATGTTAAAACAAAGTTGGGACAAAAAGAATCATTTAAAAATAATTTTCCTAGCTCATTTTATGACAGATTTACTATTCTGGCTAAAACTAAAATAAAGCAAATTAATTTTTTGACATAGCTAATAATATTTTCTACAGAAACTATAGAAAATTCAAACCAACAAAAAAAAGAATCACCAAAAATATTAAGTAGAATAAAAGTTATGAATTTTTAAATCAGAACTATTCGCAAAACAAAAAACAAAATAAAGAAAAATGGCCTAATGGCCTAACCTACGACCGAAATGTAATATAAACTAAACGGGCCTAGGTTAAACTGAATCGGCCGGGCAATAAAAAAACCTAACTAAAACTAATCGACTAAACCCAATAACTGTTTTTATTTAAAGAACTTACCCTTCGGTGTTTCTAATCCACGCTGCCGAGAACGACCGGACGGGGAGGTGATCTCCGTGGCTTACGGAGCTCACTCACGGCGGGCGGCATGCTGGCGAAAAGGCTCTCCTGGCCGCCTGGAGGTCGTGGAGGTCCCACGGGAAAGTGGGCACGAGGAGGGGTTCTGTGAGTGGGTGGAGTCTGGAGGGCTAGGGGCGGCGACGACGCAATGGCGGCGGTAGGCTCGGCCCCATGAGCTCGTGAGGAGGGAGGAGGGTTCCGCGAGGGCAAGGGGGAATAAAAGTGGAGGGGGCTTTATAGGCGGGTCTCACCTTGGCGAGGGAGGCGATCGGGAGGATCGAATCCGGATCCGCGGGATCCGGCGATCGGCGGCGGGCGAGGCGTGGGCGAGGGTTGACGACGGGTGGGGTCCGCTACAGAGAGAGGAGGCGAACGGCGCGGCGGATCAGCCGAAGCTCGGGCGCCGGGTGGCTCGCTGCTGGTCGGCTCATTGGCGGCTCCTCCGCCACCGGTGGCCGGCAAGGGCGCCGGGCTGCCAGTGGCTCGGGCCGCACTGGGGGTTTTTTAAAATTTATTTTTAATAAAACAAAACAGAGATAACTTATAAAATGTAAATATTTTATATAGGACATATATATACCAAAATGATCAGGGAATATTCTATCATTTGAACATTTTTCCAAAGGCAAAATCCAAACTTTATAAAATTCATTTTTTCAAATTCAAATAAAACTCAAGTTTGAATTCAAAAACTTTTGGCATTATTTTCCTGATATTTTGGAGTGTCATGTTTACTCCTTCATACTTTTGCTCAAGTATTTATCGCATAGTTTTTGAAATGATTCCACTTGCCATAGTTTGAATTCAAATTTGAAAACTCAAAACTCAAACTCCAAATGGCACTCAAATTCAAACAATGCATAGATGCTTAGCTATAATTGTAAAACATTCCAAATAGGAAATTTGGGATGTTACAGTGTCAGACATGGAATATGCCGCAATGTAACACATAGAGAATAATGGTTGATAAGCGCATTACATGCATATGTGTGGCTGGTGGTAAAGCTCTACTAACAGCTTTGCATAAAGCCGCTTTTTTCCTCATCGCAAAGGAATAAATTTGTTTAACTATCATGGTGGTTGTTAAACATTGAGAATGGTTGACAACATCCTCAATCCCATTAAAAGTACTCATTAAAACCCAACAATATTAATTAGAAGTAACATGTTGAGATTCACATGATATTCAAGTACTAGATACTCAAGATGTCCATAACCGGACACGGCTAATCATGATTAGTTTGTACACTCGCAGGTTTGCGACTTTTCCCCACAAGACTCGATCACTCCGCTTGGTTTCTCGCATCGCAGTGGTGTTTGAGAAACGGATGACCGAGACATAGTCTTTCGGCGCTAGCACCTTACGGTGGACCGACACCTACATCCCTACATCTCTAGTCCACCACTATAAGAGTTCACACGACTTAGTCAACTATGCTAGAGCCCATAATGGCTTGTGGCTGCACACGAAGTTACTAGTATGAATTATCTCATGATCCCTTTGAGCCTGGGTCGGTCCAAGAAAAAGTAAGTCTCGATAGAAACCTGTGTCTCAACCCCAGATGTGTTTTGTTGCCACCTTAAATAAACCATTAATTTAACAATCTCACATCCGTCATGGAATACACTCACCCAATCCACGCCTACTAGCATAACATGGCATAATAAGCAAACATAGAAGTAACTCCCAAAGGTTTCATAAGTAAATGTAATAGGTACTACCTCAATCTACTTCCCATCCCACAATTTATTTAGATCCTAATCATGCAAGTGTTTGAGGATTGATCTAATACATAAAAACTGGGTAGTAGTAAAGGTATGATCATGTTACTTGCCTTGCCGACCATCCGCCAAACCTAGAGACTAAGTAACAAGCGCATCGGTGATCTATCGCAGACAAACAACAAGCATACAATAAGTACTCATCTAATGCACAGTAAATCTCTAATAAAATATCTAACCAAAGTTCAACTTAAGAACCCTGTTGCAAAAAGAATCGAATCTAATAAAGCAACGAAAGTCAAACGACTAAAGAAAACAACTCGGTTTTAGCAAGTTGAAACTAAGTCAAATTTTATAGTAGCAAAACTTGTTTAAGTTGATTAGTCGAACGGCGGTTTCAAACGAACTCCAGTGCGCTTGAATCACCTGATTCCATAAACGAGCAGAAGATAGACTAGAAAGAAAATCGGATCCAAATCGCTATCGAAAAATAGCGGAATAAACTGGCGAGAAAGAAAACAACGAACGTTGAACGAACGGACGCTCATTAACCAAGCAACTGGTGATCACGTCATAGATGAACGGTCCGCTAATGCTTGCTAAACAAAACCGAAAGAAAACGCGAGAAAACTGATCTATGGTTTCGAAAGAAAACCAAATGAAAAACCGATCTAGAAACCGAACGAAATCGAACGGAAACCGAAAGGTGACGCGCTGGGCTAGTACTCAAGAGGCAAGGCTCGCGGGCGGGCGTTGGTGGCGCATGCAGAAGAACTGACCCAAAAATCGGTCAAATCTTCCGGTTCGTACCATCCCAAGATCATGCCGGTACTCACAAGACATTGATGAAATAATCAAAGTTCAATCACACCTGAATTTATTACACGATTTCATATAGAGTATTTATTACAAGAGAATAAATTCGCCAAGGCCAACTCATGAGAAATAAACTACTAATGCTAAGCGAGAAGATAAAGCGAGTCCATCCGACCAAAGGGCAATCGCCAAGCGCGGAGCGAGCCTCACCCCGATCGAATAAATCGCAACATAAGACGTTGCAGCCGTGGTAGGTCTTTTTGAATAAGTGGCAAGTCATGAAGAGAATAATAATAAAGTTACTAACACTATATGCATTTTGGTCGGGGCTCTAAGTTTCATCATTTTGCTAAAAGCCGCTTTTACTTTGATCACCAAAACATACATCAAGTGAGTCACGTGATATCCCATTGTGACTACAGATACGCACGGCAAGACATACATCTAGTGTTCTCAAATCATTAGAGACTCAATCTGATAAGATAACTTCAAAGGGGAAACTCAATCCATTACAAGAGAGTAGAGGGGGAGAACAAACATAAGATCCAACTATAATAGCAAAGCTCGCGATACATCAAGATCGTGCCAAATCAAGAACACGAGAGAGAGAGATCAAACACATAGCTACTGGTACATACCCTCAGCCCCGAGGGTAAACTACTCCCTCCTCGTCATGGAGAGCGCCGGATGATGAAGATGGCCACCAGTGAGGGATCTGTTGGAAATATGCCCTAGAGGCAATAATAAATTAGTTATTATTATATTTCCTTGTTCATGATAATCGTTTATTATTCATGCTATAATTGTATTGACCGGAAACAACAATACATGTGTGGATACATAGACAACACCATGTCCCTAGTAAGCCTCTAGTTAACTAGCTCGTTGATCAATAGATGGTTACGGTTTCCTGACCATGGAGATTGGATGTCATCGATAACGGATCACATCATTAGGAGAATGATGTGATGGACAAGACCCAATCCTAAGCCTAGCACAAAGATCGTGTAGTTCGTATGCTAAAGCTTTTCTAATGTCAAGTATCTTTCCTTAGACCATGAGATCGTGCAATTCCGGATACCGTAGGAGTGCTTTGGGTGTATCAAACGTCACAACGAATCGGGTGACTATAAAGGTGCACTACAGGTATCTCCGAAAGTGACCATTGGGTTGACACGGATCGAGACTGGGATTTGTCACTCCGGTAGACGGAGAGGTATCTCTGGGCCCACTCGGTAGGACATCATCATAATGTGCACAATGTGACCAAGGGGTTGATCACGGGATGATGTGTTATGGAACGAGTAAAGAGACTTGCCGGTAACGAGATTGAACAAGGTATCGGTATACCGACGATCGAATCTCGGGCAAGTACAATACCGCTAGACAAAGGGAATTGTATACGGGATCGATTGAGTCCTTGACATCGTGGTTCATCCGATGAGATCATCGTGGAACATGTGGGAGCCAACATGGGTATCCAGATCCGCTGTTGGTTATTGACCGGAGAACGTCTCGGTCATGTTCTGTCTTCTCGAACCCGTAGGGTCTACACACTTAAGGTTCGGTGACGCTAGGGTTATATAGGAAGCTTGTATGTGGTTACCGAATGTTGTTCGAGTCCGGATGAGATCCCGGACGTCACGAGGAGTTCCGGAATGGTCCGGAGGTAAAGATTTATATATGGGAAGTCCTGTTTTGGTAACCGGAAAGGTTTGAGGCGATATCGGTAAAGTACGGGACCACCGGAGGGTCCTGGGATCCACCAAGTGGGGCCACATGCTCAAGAGGCATACATGGGCCAAGTGTGAGAGGAACCAGCCCCTAGGTGGGCTAGGGCGCCTCCACCATGGCCCATGCGGCTAAGAAGGGAGAAGGGCAAACCCTAAGGGCGAGATGGGCCCCAAGGCCCATACTCCTGCGCCTCCCTCTCCTCCCCTTGTGGCCGCCACCCATTAGATGGGTTTGGGGCTGCCGCCCCTCTAGGGTTGGGAACCCTAGAGGCGCACCTCCTCCCTCTCCCCTATAAATAGAGGCCTAGGGCTGCCCATAACACATGAGAACTTCTCCTCTCTTGGTGCAGCCCTGCCTCTCCTCCTCCTCCTCTCCCTTGGTGCTTGGCGAAGCCCTGCGGGATTGCCACGCTCCTCCACCACCACCATGCCGTTGTGTTGCTGCTGGATGGAGTCTTCCTCAACCTCTCCCTCTCTCCTTGCTGGATCAAGGCGTGGGAGACGCCACCGGCTGTACGTGTGTTGAACGCGGAGGTGCTGTCCGCTCGGCACTTGACCATCGGTGATTTGAATCACGACAGCACGACTCCTTCAACCCGTTCACTTGAACGCTTCCGCTTAACGATCTACAAGGGTATGTAGATGCACTTTCCTTCCCTCGTTGCTAGTTTCTCCATAGATAGATCTTGGTGACACGAGGAAAATTTTGAATTTCTGCACGTTCCCAACAAAGGGCATCATGAGCTAGGTCTATTGCGTAGATTCTTTGCACGAGTAGAACACAAAGTAGTTGTGGGCGTTGATGATGTTAATATGCTTACCGTTACTAGTCCAATCTTGTTTCGACGGTATTGTGGGATGAAGCGGCCGGACCGACCTTACACGCATTTCACGTGAGATGTGTTCCACCGATCGACATGCACTTGGTGCATAAGGTGGCTAGCGGTGCCGCCTCTCCCACTTTAGTCGGAACGGATTCGATGAAAAGGGTCCTTATGAAGGGTAAATAGCAATTGGCATATCACGTTGTGGTTTTATGTAGGTAAGAAACGTTCTTGCTAGAAACCCATAGCAGCCATCGTAAAACATGCAAACAACAATTAGAGGACGCCTAACTTGTTTTTGCAGGGTATGCTTTGTGATGTGATATGGCCAAGAAGAATGTGATGAATGATATGTGATGTATGAGATTGATCATGTTCTTGTAATAGGATTCACGACTTGCATGTCGATGATTATGACAACCGGCAGGAGCCATAGGAGTTGTCTTTATTTATTGTATGACCTGCGTGTCATTAAACAACGCCATGTAATTACTTTACTTTATTGCTAACGGTAGCCATAGTAGTAGAAGTAATAGTTGGCGAGACAACTTCATGAAGACACGATGATGGAGATCATGATGATGGAGATCATGGTGTCATGCCGGTGACGATGATGATCATGGAGCCCCGAAGATGGAGATCAAAAGGAGCAATATGATATTGGCCATATCATGTCACTACTATATAATTGCATGTGATGTTTATTATGTTTATGCATCTTGTTTACTTAGAACGACGGTAGTAAATAAGATGATCCTTACACAAATTTCAAGAAGTGTTCTCCCGATTGTGCACCGTTGCTACAGTTAAGTCGCTTCTAAGCACCACGTGATGATCGGGTGTGATGGATTCTTACGTTCACATACAACGGTGTAAGACAGATTTACACAGCAAAAACACTTGGGGTTAACTTGACGAGCCTGGCATGTGCAGACATGGCCTCGAACACGGAGACCGAAAGGTCGAGCATGAGTCGTATAGTAGATACGATCAACATGAAGATGTTCACCGATGATGACTAGTCCGTCTCACGTGATGATCGGACACGGCCTAGTTGACTCGGATCATGTAATCACTTAGATGACCAGAGGGATGTCTATCTGAGTGGGAGTCCATAAGATGAACTTAATTATCCTGAACATAGTCAAAACCTTTTGCAAATTATGTAAAAGCTCGCGCTTTAGTTCCACTGTTTAGATATGTTCCTAGAGAAAATATAGTTGAAAGTTGAAAGTAGCGATTATGCGGACAGTAGAAAGCTTATGTCCTTAATGCACCGCTCAGTGTGCTGAACCCCAAACGTCGTTTGTGGATGTTGCGAACATCGGGCATACACGTTTTGATCACTACGTGATAGTTCAGTTAAACGGTTTAGAGTTGAGGCACGAAAGATGTTTTTTGAAATGTCGCGAAACATATGAGATGTTTCGAGGGCTGAAATTGGGATTTCAGGCTCGTGCCCACGTCAAGAGGTATAAGACCTCCGACGATTGTCTTAGCCTGCAAACTAAGGGAGAAAAGCTCAATCGTTGAGCTTGTACTCAGATTGTCTGGGTACAACAATCACTTGAATCAAGTGGGAGTTAATCTTCCAGATGAGATAGTGATGTTTCTCCATAGTCATTGCCACCAAGCTGCTAGAGCTTCGTGATGAACTATAACATATCAGGGATAGATATGATGATCCTTGAGGTATTCACGATGTTTGACACCGCGAAAGTAGAAATCAAGTAGGAGCATCAATTGTTGATGGTTAGTGAAACCACTAGTTTCAAGAAGGGCAAGGGCAAGAAAGGATACTTCATGAAACCGGCAAATCAGTTGCTGCTCTAGTGAAGAAACCCAAGGTTGAACCCAAACCCGAGACTAAGTGCTTCGCAATGAGGGAATGGACACTGAAGCAAAACTACCCTAGATACTTGGTAGATGAGAAGGCTGGCAAGGTCGATAGAAGTATATTGGATATACATTATGTTAATATGTACTTTACTAGTACTCCTAGTAGCACCGGGTATTAGATACCGGTTCGGTTGCTAAGTGTTAGTAACTCAAATAAAAGCTACGGAATAAACGGAGACTAGCTAAAGGTGAGTGACGATATGTGTTGAAGTGTTTCCAAGTTTGATTTGATCAAACATCGCACGCTCCCTCTACCATCAAGATTAGTATTAAACCTGAATAATTGTCATTTGGTGTTTGCGTTGAGCATAGACATGATTGGATTATGTCTATCGCAATACGGTTATTCATCTAAGGAGAATAATGGTTACTCTGTTTATTTGAATAATACCTTCAATGGTCTTGCACCTAAATAAATGGTTTATTGAATCTCGATCGTAGTGATACACATTTTCATGCCAAAAGATATAAGATAGTGATGACAGTACCACTTACTTGTGGCACTGCCATGTGAGTCATATTGGTATAAAACGCATGAAGAAGTTCCATGTAGATGGATCTTTGGACTCACTCGTTTTTGAAAAGGTTTGAGACATGCGAACCATGTCTATTGGTGTATACGCATGAAGAAACTCCATGCAAGATGGATCATTTAGACTCACTTGATTTTGAATCACTTGAGATATGCAAATCATACCACATGGACAAGATGACTGAAAAGCCTCGGTTTCAGTAAGATGGAACAAGATAGCAACTTGTTGGAAGTAACACATTTTGATGTGTGCAGTCCAATGAGTGCTGAGGCATGCAGTGAATATCGTTATGTTCTTACTTCACAGATGATTCGAGTAGATATTGAGTATATTTACTTGATGAAACACAAGTCTGAATTATTGAATGGTTCAAGTAATTTGAGAGTGAAGTTTAAGATCTTCGTGACAAGAGGATAGAATATCTATGATATGATCATAGAGATGAATATCTGAGTTACGAGTTTTGGCACACAATTAAGACATTGTGCAAATTGTTTCACAATTAATACCACTGGAACACCATAGTGTGATGGTGTGTCCGAACATCATAGTTGCACTCTATTGGATATGGTGCGTACCATGATGTCTCTTATCGAATTACCACTATCGTTCATGGGTTAGGCATTAGAGACAACCACACTCACTTAAATAGGGCACCACGTAATTCCGTTAAGACGACACCGTTTGGAGAAACCTAAGTTGTCGTTTCTTAAAAGTTTGGGGCTGCGACGCTTATGTGGAAAAGTTTCAGGTTGATAAGCTCGAACCCAAAGCGGATAAAATGCATCTTCATAGGACACCCAAAACGGTTGGGTATACCTCCTAATTCAGATCCGAAAGCAATAGGGATTGTTTCTTGAATCGGGTCCTTTCTCGAGGAAAAGTTCGTCTCGAAAAGTTGAGTGGGAGGATGGTGGAGACTTGATGAGGTTATTGAACCGTCACTTCAACTAGTGTGTAGCAGGGCAGGAAGTTGTTCCGTGGCACCTACACCAATTGAAGTAGAAGCTTATGATAGTGATCATGAAGTTTGGATCAAGTCACTACCGTACCTCGTGAGGATGACAAGGATGCGTACTACTTCTGAGTGGTACAGCAATCCTGTCTTGAAGGTCATGTTGCTAGACAACAATGAACCTACGAGCTATGGAGAAGCGATGGTGGGCCCAAATTCGACAAATGGTTAGAAACCATGAAATCCGAGGTAGGATCCATGTATCATAACAAAGCATGGACTTTGGTGGACTTGCCCGATGATCGGCAAGCCATTGAAATAAATGGGTCTTTAAGAAGAAGACGGACATGGACGGTAATGTCACCTTCTATGAAGCTCGACTTGTGGCAAAGAGTTTTTTCACAAGTTCAAGGAGTTGACTACGATGAGATTTTCTCATCCGTAGCGATGCTTAAGTCCGTCGGAATCATGTTAGCATAAGCTGCATTTATGAAATCTGGCAGATGGATGTCAAAATGAGTTTCCTTACCAGTTTTTCGTAAGGAAAGGTTGTATGTGATACAATCAGAAAAGTTTTGTCGATCCTAAGGATGCTAAAAGGTATGCTGGCTCCAATGATCCTTTCTAAGGACTGGAGTAAGCATCTCGGAGTTGGAATGTGTGCTTTGATGAGATGATCAAAGATTTTGGGTGTATACAAAGTTTATGAGAAACTTGTATTTCCAAAGAAGTGAGTGGGAGCACTATAGAATTTTGATGAGTATATGTTGTTGACATATTGTTGATCGAAATGATATAGAATTTCTGGAAAGCATATAGGGTTATTTGAAAAGTGTTTTCAAGTGAAAACCTGTATTAAGCTACTTGAACATTGAGCATCAAGATCTATAGTGATAGATCAAAATGCTTAATGGTACTTTCAAATGAGCATATACCTTGACATGATCTTGAAAGTGTTCAAGATGGATCGGTCAAAGAAGGAGTTCTTGCCGAGATGCAAGGTATGAAGTTAAGAGTTAAAGCTCGACCACGGCAGAAAAGAGAGAAAGGACGAAGGTCGCCCCTATGCTTTAGACGTAGGCTCTATAGTATGCTATCTGTGTGTACCAAGACCGAAGTGTGCCATGCCATAGTCGGTCAAGGGGTACAAGAATGATCCAGAATGGGGATCATTGGACAGCGGTCAAAAATTGTCCTTGGAGTAAATAAGGACATGTTTCTCGATTATGGAGGTGATAAAGAGTTCGCGTAAGGGGTTACGCCGATGCAAGCTTTAACACCTATCCGAGTGACTCGAGTAGCAAACCGGATACGATAGTGGAGCAACCATTTGGAATAGCTCCAAGTGGAGCGTGAAAGCAGCATTTACAATATGACATAGAGAATTGCGAAGTACACACGGATCTGAAAGGTTCGGACCCGCTGACTAAAACCTCTCTCACAAGCAAAACATGATCAAACCCGTAACTCATTGAGACTTAATCACATGGTGATGTGAACTAGTTTAAGACACTAGTAAACTCTTTGGATGTTGGTCACATGGCGATGTGACCTATCGATGTTAATCACATGGCGATGTGAACTAGATTATTGACTCTAGTGCAAGTGGGAGACTGTTGGAAATATGCCCTAGAGGCAATAATAAATTAGTTATTATTATATTTCCTTGTTCATGATAATCGTTTATTATTCATGCTATAATTGTATTGACCGGAAACAGCAATACATGTGTGGATACATAGACAACACCATGTCCCTAGTAAGCCTCTAGTTAACTAGCTCGTTGATCAATAGATGGTTACGGTTTTCGACCATGGACATTGGATGTCATCGATAACGGGATCACATCATTAGGAGAATGATGTGATGGACAAGACCCAATCCTAAGCCTAGCACAAAGATCGTAGTTAGATGCTAAAGCTTTTCTAATGTCAAGTATCTTTTCCTTAGACCATGAGATCGTGCAATTCCGGATACCGTAGGAGTGCTTTGGGTGTATCAAACGTCACAACGAATCGGGTGACTATAAAGGTGCACTACAGGTATCTCCGAAAGTGACCATTGGGTTGACACGGATCGAGATCTGGGATTTGTCACTCCGTAGACGGAGAGGTATCTCTGGGCCCACTCGGTAGGACATCATCATAATGTGCACAATGTGACCAAGGGGTTGATCACGGATGATGTGTTACGGAACGAGTAAGAGACTTGCCGGTAACGAGATTGAACAAGGTATCGGTATACCGACGATCGAATCTCGGGCAAGTACAATACCGCTAGACAAAGGGAATTGTATACGGGATCGATTGAGTCCTTGACATCGTGGTTCATCCGATGAGATCATCGTGGAACATGTGGGAGCCAACATGGGTATCCAGATCCCGCTGTTGGTTATTGACCGGAGAACGTCTCGGTCATGTCTGCCTGTCTCTCGAACCCGTAGGGTCTACACACTTAAGGTTCGGTGACGCTAGGGTTATATAGGAAGCTTGTATGTGGTTACCGAATGTTGTTCGGAGTCCCGGATGAGATCCCGGACGTCACGAGGAGTTCCGGAATGGTCCGGAGGTAAAGATTTATATATGGGAAGTCCTGTTTTGGTAACCGGAAAGGTTTCGGGCGATATCGGTAAAGTACCGGGACCACCGGGAGGGTCCTTGGGATCCACCAAGTGGGGCCACATGCTCAAGAGGCATACATGGGCCAAGTGTGAGAGGGCACCAGCCCCTAGGTGGGCTAGGGCGCCTCCCACCATGGCCCATGCGGCTAAGAAGGGGAGAAGGGGCAAACCCTAAGGGCAGATGGGCCCTAAGGCCCATACTCCCTGCGCCTCCCTCTCCTCCCCCTTGTGGCCGCCACCCATTAGATGGGTTTGGGGCTGCCGCCCCTCTAGGGTTGGGAACCCTAGAGGGGGCGCACCCTCCTCCCTCTCCCCTATATAAATAGAGGCCTAGGGCTGCCCATAACACATGAGAACTTCTCCTCTCTTGGTGCAGCCCTGCCTCTCCTCCTCCTCCTCTCCCTTGGTGCTTGGCGAAGCCCTGCGGGATTGCCACGCTCCTCCACCACCACCATGCCGTTGTGTTGCTGCTGGATGGAGTCTTCCTCAACCTCTCCCTCTCTCCTTGCTGGATCAAGGCGTGGGAGACGTCACCGGGCTGTACGTGTGTTGAACGCGGAGGTGCTGTCCGTTCGGCACTTGATCATCGGTGATTTGAATCACGATTTAGCACGACTCCTTCAACCCCGTTCACTTGAACGCTTCCGCTTAACGATCTACAAGGGTATGTAGATGCACTTTCCTTCCTCGTTGCTAGTTTCTCCATAGATAGATCTTGGTGACACGAGGAAAATTTTGAATTTCTGCACGTTCCTCAACAGATCCCCTCCGGCAGGTGCCTGGAACAGGTCCCGATTGGTTTTGGTGGCTACAGAGGCTTGCGGGCGGAACTCCCGATCTATTCTGTTCCCCGGAGTTTTTAGGGTATATGGGAATATATAGGTGAAAGAAGTACGTCAGGGGAGCCACGAGGGGCCCACGAGGGTGGAGGGCGCGCCCCTGCCTCGTGGCTCCCTCGCTTCTTTCCTGACGTGCACTCCAAGTCTATTGGGTAGCTTTTCTTCCAAAAATAACTTCTCCAGAAGGTTTCATTCCGTTTCGACTCCGTTTGATATTCCTTTTCTTCAAAACACTAAAACAAGGGGAAAAACAGGAACTGGCACTGGGCTCTGGGTCAATAGGTTAGTCCCAAAAATAATATAGAAGTGTTTAATAAAGCCCACAAACATCCAAAATAGATAATATAATAGCATGGAACAATAAAAAATTATAGATATGTTGGAGACGTATCAAAGTGCTTCCTGTCGCGCCTTCTCATTATTAGCTTCGACATAAGCCGCCACACGAGGCGAGTCATGACGGATGTCACTAGGGAGAACCGCCTCTGCTCCGAAACCATGAAAAAGGTGTGTAACCCGTAGATCTGTTGGGTGTGGTATTGATGCTCCATAATACAGAAGGTAACTCGTCCACCCAACAACCCGGCGTCCGTTGCAAAGGAACCATAAGCCAGGGCTTGATGCCTCTCAAGATCTCTTGATTAGCTCTCTCCGCTTGACCATTAGACTAGGGGTGAGCCACTGATGATACGTCAAGCCGGATGTGCTCACGTTGACAGAACTCCTTCATAGCACCTTTGATCAGATTGGTACCCTTATCAGTTATAATGCTGTGTGGAAAGCCGAACCGGAAAATCACCTTTTTGATGAATTGAACCGCCGTAGCTGCATCACACTTACTACTGGCTCTGCCTCCACCCACTTAGTGAACTTATCAACTGCCACCAAAAGGTGGGTCTTCTTTTCCTTGGATCTCTTAAAGGGCCCAACCATATCCAGCCCCCAAGTGGCAAACGGCCAAGTGATTGGAATCATCCTCAATTCCTGGGACGGAACATGAGCTCGGCGTGAAAAAATCTGACAACCGTCGCACTTTTTCACCAAGTCTTCTGCATCAGCATGAGCCGTCAACCAATAGAAGCCATGATGAAAGGCTTTAGCTACCAGGGACTTTGAACCGGCGTGGTGACCACAATCTCCTTCGTGGATCTCACGCAAAATGTCGCGACCTTCTTCAAGAGACACGCAACGTTGAAACGCCCCTGTCACACTGCAATGATGTAATTCTCTATTGATAATAGTCATGGACTTGGACCGCCGAATTATCTTCCTGGCCAAGGTTTCATCCTCCGGTAACTCGCCCCGGTTCATATACGCCAAATATGGGACTGTCCAATTTGGAATGAGATGAAGTGCTGCCACCAATTGAGCCTCCGGATCAGGAACAGCCAGATCCTCCTCTGTGGGGAGTTTAACCAACAGATTATGCAGCACATCCAGAAAGACGTTGGGTGGAACCGGTTTACGCTGGGAACCCAAACGGCTTAAAGCGTCCGCCGCTTCATTCTTCCGCCGGTCCACATGATCAACCTGATAGCCTTTGAAGTGACCTGCAACAATATCTACTTCTCGACGATATGCTGCCATGAGCGGATCCTTGGAATCCCAAGTACCAGACACGTGTTGAGCCACTAGGTCCGAGTCACCGAAGCACTTAAACCGGCTCAAATTCATCTCCTTAGCCATCAGAAGACCGTGGAGTAAAGCCTCATATTCAGCTGCATTGTTAGTGCAAGGGAACATTAAACGGAGAACATAACAAAACTTATCATATCGTGGGGAAGTTAGCACGACTCCAGCCCCCGAGCCCTCCAATTGCCTGGACCCATCGAAATGAATAGTCCAATAGGTATGATCCGGCTTTTCTTCTGGCGCCTGTAATTTTGTCCAGTCATTGATGAAATCCACAAGCGCCTGAGATTTGATCGCCGTCCGGGGCATATATTTTAACCCGTGAGGCCCAAGCTCAATAGCCCACTTGGCAACCTGGCCAGTTGCTTCCCTATTCTGGATTATATCCCCCAAAGGAGCAGAACTGACCACAGTGATGGGATGGCCCTGGAAATATTGCTTAAGCTTCCGGCTCGCCATGAAAACTTCGTACACCAGCTTCTGCCAATGTGGATACCTCTGCTTGGACTCAATAAGTACTTCATTGATATAATAAACCGACCGTTGAACCGGATACTCCTTTCCTGCCTCCTTACACTAAACCACAATAGCCACACTAACAGCCCGAGCATTAGCAGCCACATATAACAACAAGGGCTCTTTATCAACAGGAGCAGCAAGGACCGGCGGTTCGGCCAGTTGCCGCTTTAAGTCCTCAAACGCTTCATTGGCGGCGTCACTCTAGACGAAGTCGTCTGTCTTCTTCAGCATCTGATATAAAGGGATTGCCTTCTCCCCAAGGCGACTGATAAACCGGCTCAAGGCTGCAATCCGGCCTGCCAGGCGTTGAACATCATTGATACACTTCGGTTTAGCCAAAGAAATTATAGCCTTGATTTTCTCCGGATTAGCTTCAATGCCCCTGTTAGACACCAGAAAGCCCAAAAGCTTGCCTGCTGGTACACCAAAAACACACTTGGCCGGATTAAGCATCATTTTATAATCCCGGAGGTTATCGAAGGTCTCCTTCAAGTCATCTATCAATGTCTCCTCCTTTCTGGATTTTACCACAATATCATCCACATAAGCATGAACATTACGGCCAATCTAATTATGAAGACAATTCTGCAGATAGCGCTGGTAAGTCGCCTGGGCACTCTTGAGCCCAAAAGGCATAGACATATAGCAGAAGGCTCCAAAGGGAGTTATGAAAGCTGTCTTCTCCTGGTCCTTAACTGCCATTTTGATCTGATGGTAACTAGAATAAGCATCCAGAAAACTCAAACGCTCGTGACCCGCCGTAGCATCAATTATTTGATCAATACGAGGGAGAGCAAAAGGATCCGCTGGACAAGCTTTGTTTAAATCTGTGTAGTCCACACACATACGCCAAGTGCCGTTCTTCTTAAGTACCAGCACCAGATTAGCCAACCACTCAGCATGAAATACTTCAATGATAAATCCAGCTGCCAAAAGCCTGGCTACCTCCTCGCCAATGGCCTTGCGTCTTACTTCGTTGAACCGGCGAAGAAACTGCTTGAACGGTTTAAACTTGGGATCAACATTAAGAGTGTGCTCAGCGAGTTCCCTCAGTACACCTGACATGTCAGAAGGCTGCCACGCAAAGATGTCCCAATTCTCATGGATGAACTCGATGAGCGCGCTTTCCTATTTCGGATCCAAGTTAGCGCTGATGCTAAACTGCTTGGATGAATCGCCAGGAACAAAATCAACCAGCTTAGTCTCATCAGCTGATTTAAACTTCAAGGCCGGATCATGCTCTGTAGTTGGCTTTTTCAAATAAGTCATATCCGTCGGATCAACATTGTCCTTGTAGAACTTCAACTCCTCTGTTGCACAAACCGACTCAGCATATGCCGCATCACCTTCTTCACATTCCAAAGCGATCTTACAGCTCCCATGAACCGTGATGGTCCCTTTATGACCCGACATCTTAAGCTGCAGATAGACATAACAGGGCCTTGCCATGAACTTAGCATAAGCCGGCCATCCAAACAGGGCATGATACGGGCTCTTGATTTGCACCACTTCAAAAGTCAATGTCTCTGATCTTGAATCATGCTCATCTCCAAAAGCAACCTCCAGAGCTATCTTACCAACTGGATACGCCGATTTACCAGGCACCACGCCATGGAAGACCGTGTTGGACGGTTTAAGATTTTTATCTGTTAATCCCATGCGACGGAAGGTTTCATAATAAAGGATATTGATACTATTCTCCCCATCCATGAGTACCTTGGTGAACTTATAACCTGCAACCTAAGGTGCCACCACCAATGCCAGATGACCCGGATTATCGACCCGAGGCGGATGATCCTCTCGACTCCACACAATGGGCTGTTTAGACCAGCGCAAGTAATGGGGCACCGCCGGTTCAACGGAGTTCACTGCCCTTTTATGAAGGTTTTGATCGCGCTTGCACAGGCTTGTGGTGAAGAGATGGTACTGCCCACTATTCAACTGCTTCGGGTTGCTCTGGTAACCCGACTGCTGCTGTTGCTGCTGACTCCCCTGATGATTATAACCACCTTGGTTGCCCTGATTGCCTTGATTGCCATGTCCGTTCTAATTACCGTGAAAACCTGAACCGGAATTGCCTCCACCGTAACCCGGCCCATGAGATCCGGGGCCTGAACCGCCGCCCAGTCCATGATCATACCGAAAAAAAATCTGAATTTTTGAACTCCCGCATAATATAACAATCCTTCCAGAGGTGCGTGGCCGGTTTATCCCGTGACCCGTGCTTTGGGCAATGCTGGTTTAATAGGTGAGACAAGTGCTCCGGATTGGGACTTGGTCCTCCACCACGCGGGGGCGGTTTACCCTTATGACGCTGGCGTTATCCTGCGCGTTGGTGTGAGCCACAAAATCTAAACTGTTATCTGCTTTACGCTTACCGCTATTTCCATGACCCGCCGGGTTATGCTGCTGCCCCTTGGTGCTGCCGCTCTTCTTTCCCTTCCCTGTCTTGTCATCATCAGACTCGGGGTCCTTGGTACTATCAGAGTCGGCATACTTCACCAGAGCTGCCATAAGTGTTCCCATGTCATTGCAATGACGTTTGAGCCGTCCCAACTTCAACTTCAGAGGCGCAAACCGGCAATTGCCTTCCAATGTTAAAACTGTTGTATCGGCGTTGATGCGGTCTAATGAATGCAAAATCTCCGAAACCCGACGCACCCAATGGGTTGTAGACTCTCCTTCCTCCTGGACACAGGCAACTAAGTCCACAATTGACATGGGCTGCTTGCATGTATCCTTGAAATTCTGGATAAACCGGGCCCTTAACTCGGCCCATGACCCAATGGAGTTAGCTGGCAGATTTTTCAACCATGTGCGAGCTGTTCCCTCCAACATCATGGTGAAGTATTTAGCACATGCCACATCGTCCACATCCAGCATCTCCATTGCCATCTCATAGCTTTCAACCCATGACTCAGGGGATAAATCGGCGGTGTAATTCGGCACTTTACGTGGGCCTTTGAATTCCTTGGGCAGCCATACGTTGCGCAGCGCCGGGACGAGACACGGCACCCCCAACAAACTTGTAACGCCCCGAGACCGACGCTTCAGAAGCCTTCAATGTTCTTCGTTGCCGTCGTGTGTTTTATTTTGTTTATTGCATTTCATCATGGCATCATCCGCATTGCATCGGCACTCGTTGTCGTCATTGTTTTTAAAACTCGCATCAGCTCGTAGTTGCTGCGTTACCCCTCGCTTTTGTTGACCGTTCCAAGACCAACCTTATTCTTCGTTTTTCCCTCTTGCCTAAACCGGAGTCTCCTGGTAAAGTGCACAGACCCCCTTGCTTGCTCGTCCGAAACTTCCCCGAACCCGACCCGGGCAGTCATCACCGTTGGATCCGGATCATCCCCTAACATCTATAAAATATCTCCATTTTCTTATTTGGACTCTCTACCTATTTATTTCTCAACTGTCCAATTATGATCGGAGGAACCAAATCCCCTAACCTAAATCCATCTGCTATAAATGATGACCCGACCCTAAATTTGAGGAGACCTATCCCATCCTCTCAGCCGCCGCCGCCACTCCACGAAATCCCCCTCGGGATCCATCCCCAGCCAGCCAGCCTCTCTCTTACCCTCATTTTCAGCATCAGACCAACCAGAGCCGCGCCCGATCCAGATCCTCTCCCGCCTCCGACCACCTCCCTGAATTTGCGCCGCCGACCAACCACAACCGCCACCTCCTCTGCTCCCAAGGCCCTGAGCTCCTCCTCTCGATCCATGAGCTCGATCAGGAGAGGTGCTCCAGATCATGCAGGCCTCCTCCTCGTCCAGGACCACCTCACCTCGCGGAGTCCAGCCGCCGGACCAGCAGTGCCGCCCCGGCGCACCTTGACGCCGAGCACCAGCAGGAACTGCTCACCGCCCCTGCTCCTCTTCTTCCCTTCCTTTTTCCTCTAGCTCCTCTCTCTTTCTCTTATCTGTCTCACATCTCCCCCGTGCACAGGAACACCATGGCCGCCGCCCATTCTAGCTTCGTCTCGAGCGCCACCAGCAGCAGCTTCAGGCCATCGCCCCAGTCGTTCTGCAGGTTGCCGTGCCCTGCCATCTCCGTCTCTCTCTTCTTCCTTTCCCTGTTTTTTCCCTCTGATTGCTTTGTCTTTTTCTTCAGACAACACCACCATAGCCGCCCGAACCTGAAGCTTCGTCGCTACCTCGTTCCACGCCCCGCCTCCGGCTAGATTGGATGTCCCCCGCCCGGATCCACCGCATGCATACCGCCGCCGGACCAGATCCTCGCGCCTCTCTTTCTATTTCCTTCTTCCCCCAGTTCTTCTCGCTTACTTACCTCGCGGCCTCTCTGTTTCTTCAGACGAATAGGAGCTCCAGGAGTCCATGGACGCCCGAACCATCTAGGCCTCGAAGCTCCAGCACGCATCTCGTCGCGTGGCCGTCCATGCTCGCGCCAGCCAGATCCGGAGGGCCGCCGCCCTCGCCATTCCCGCTGGTCTCTGCCGCCGATGCCTCTGCTCCCCGCCTCTGCATCGCGCTGCATCAAGCAGTGCTCGACCTGGCAGCACCCGTTGACCGCGCCCCCTCCACCTCGTTCGATCCATCCTGCCAGCAGCCATCTCCACCGACCGGGCCTAGGCCCATGGTGAGCCTCCAGCGCCCCTGCTCCTTTTGGGCAGCCAGTTTCGGCCCATGTCATGTTTTTTCCCGTTCTGCGAATTTGTCCATGTATCCAGTAACTGCATATTTCCAGATTGCACCCTCATGTTCATGCATTTAATATCTCACAAACCGTGCATCGGGTTAAAATGTTTTAAATAGGCAAAATGCTTAGAATTTCATCTAGTTTCATAATATTCTACTTTCATCTATGTTAAAAATCTTTAAACTTGTTGTTTGCATTAATTTGTATAAATGCCATGTTAAAATGATTTATTTCATAACTAAATAACCGTAGCTCGGATTTAAATAAACTTTATATGTAAATGGGGTAGAAAAATGCATAGATTAACATGCTAGCATTACTTTGCATGTTTACCAACTCTAAAATACGCTTTAGGGCAGAACAGTAC
The DNA here is from genome assembly GCA_021605205.1 of Aegilops longissima. NCBI lineage: Eukaryota > Viridiplantae > Streptophyta > Magnoliopsida > Poales > Poaceae > Aegilops > Aegilops longissima. The sequence continues at coordinate 164,775,498 of CM038678.1, forward strand.
CAAATCCAAGATATGCATATGAGGATTTTCCGGAATTGTTGTTTGTTGTTTCTGGCCTCATTTAAACTTGCCTAAATAGTTAGTTTAATTATGCTTCACCTCTTGCCATGTTTAACAACATTTAATATTGTTGGGTACATAACCGAGAGAGAACTAAATATTTGATGCAGTGTTTCGTCAATATGCAACTCGTTGCATATTGAGCTCCACTTAACTTGTAGTATTGTTTGTTGAACTTTGCCATGCCATTCTCTTTAAACCGGACATGCATCATACTTGTTTGTGCATCATGTCATGTTTATCTTTGTGCATTTACCATGTTGTTTGTTTCTTTCCGGTGTTGCTTCTTAGTTCCGGTAATGTTGCGATTGTGAGGATTCGTTCGACTACTCCCGTTCGTTCTTCTTCATGGACTCGTTCTTCTTCCTAGCGGGATTTCGGGCAAGATGACCGTCACCTTGGATCTCACTACTATCATTGCTATGCTAGTTTGCTTCGTTCTATCGCTATGCTGCGTTACCTACCACTTGCTGCTCAAGCCTCCCAAATTGCCATGAAACTCTAACCTTTGTCACCCGTCCTAGCAAACCGTTTTTTGGCTATGTTACCGCTTTTGCTCAGCCCCTCTTATAGCGTTGCTAGTTGCAGGTGAAGATGAAGATTGCTCCATGTTGGATTATGTTTATGTTGGGATATCACAATTTCTCTTATATTATTAACGCATCTATATACTTGGTAAAGGGTGGAAGGCTCAGCATTATGCCTGGTGTTTTGTTCCACTCTTGCCGCCCTAGTTTCCATCATATTGGTATTATGTTCCCGGATTTTGCGTCCCTAACGCGGTTGGGTGATTTATGGGACCCCCTTGACAGTTCGCTTTGAATAAAACTCCTCCAGCAAGGCCCAACCTTGGTTTTACCATTTGCCTACCTACCACCATATACCTTTCCCTTGGGTTCTGCAGACTCAAGGGTCATCTTTATTTTAGCCCCCCCGGGCCAGTGCTCCTCTGAGTGCTGGTCCGAAACAAGCAGACTGCGGGGCCACCTCGGGGAAACTTGAGGGTTGGTTTTACTCGTAGGATGTCTCATCCGGATGTGCCCTGAGAACGAGATATGTGCAGCTCCTATCGGGATTTGTCGGCACATTCGGGCGGCTTTGCTGGTCTTGTTTTACCATTGTCGAAATGTCTTGTAAACGGGATTCCGAGACTGATCGGGTCTTCCCGGGAGAAGGAATATCCTTCGTTGATCGCGAGAGCTTATCATGGGCTAAGTTGGGACACCCCTGCACGGTTTGAACTTTCGAAAGCCGTGCCCGCGGTTATGTGGCAGATGGGAATTTGTTAATGTCCGATTGTAGTAAACTTGAAGTAAACTCTTCTAAAATACACCAACCGTGTGCGTAACCGTGAGTGTCTCTTTTCGGGGTTGTTCGAGAGGAGAACACGGTTTCTGGGTTATGTTTGACGTAAGTAGGAGTTCAGGATCACTTCTTGATCATTACTAGTTGACGACCGATTGCTAAGCTTCTCTCCTCGCTCTTGTTTCGTAAGTTAGCCACCATACATTGCTTAGCCGCTGCTGCAACCTCACCACTTTTCCCCTTCCTTTCCCTTTAAGCTTTGCTAGTCTTGATACCCATGGTAATGGGATTGCTGAGTCCTCGTGGCTCACATATTACTACACCAACAGTTGCAGGTACAGGTTATGCGATGATCTTGACGGGAGAGCGATGTTACTTGTTCTGGAGTTCTTCTTCTGCTTCTTCTTCGATCAGGGGATAGGTTCCAGGTCGGCAGCCTGGGCTAGAAGGGTGGATGTCGTTTGAGTTTCTGTTTATGTTTCATCCGTAGTCGGATGTTGATCTTGTATATGATGTATTGTTGTATTCATGTGACATTGTATGTCTTGGTTGTATCCCCACTATTATGTAATGTTGATGTAATGATATCCACCTTGCAAAAGCGTCTTCAAGATGCGCTTCTATCCTTGGTGGGACCTTCGAGTTCCTTTAGGATAGGGTCACATCTTGGGCATGACAAGTTGGTATCAGAGCCTCGACCGACCATAGGAGCCCCCTTGATTGCTGGCCGTTGTTGAGTCTAGAAAAAAATGTTTTGAGTCTTAGGATTATATATATATCATAGAGTAGGATTCTTTTTACTCCTCAGTCCCTTTGTCGCTCTAGTGAGGCCTCCTGACGTAGATGTTTTGTCTTTCCTCTCCTCAAATTTCACGAATTTTTTTAGGATCACGCAGGTATCTTGGGATCGTTCCGATAGTCTTGTGACAAGAACATTGTTCTTGGTGCCTCCGACATTTAGGGGTTGTGGCGGTGTCCGTGGAGTTGAGCTCCGAGGTGTTGTCGTCACAATTTTATCGTTGCAGTTCTGGAATACCCGAGTTTTGCCGACATCGAAAATCTCTTTTATGCAGTTGTTGGTGAGATAACCTCGACGCCACCCAAGATCGGGAGTTCGGGAGTATTGCCATAGCTCGTATAACGGATGCTTTTCGAAGGTTGAGGTACACGATTTCCGAAGTTTTCTTGGTTATGTGTTGAAGGATGGATACAGCTGGATCTAGGTATTGTTAGTTTGGGTGATATGTTTTGTGTCCCCTGTATCCCCAGCACCAGATTGCATAACCAGAAAGTTTCGGGAGTTTATAGGTGGGAATTCAAGTAGCTCCTAGAATATCTTTCCGACGGATGCATGATATGGGATTGGATAAATCTCTATCATATGTTTTTGTTCCGGCTTATTCTGCAAGCCAAATCCTTTGTTTTGTTTTATTTGTGGTATTCGAGTTGCTTCGATGTCAAGTGTTGATCCATACCTTCCCTAAACGGTGTTCTCATATTGCTATGTGAATACTAATCCTTCTTGATCATCGAGGTCGTCATGTTAAATTTTTTTCCAACCGGCGTGCTTCTCTTTAAGTGGATCCGATCATTTCAACATCCGCAAGACAAATTCTAAGTTTTTCTCAACGGTGTTTGTTTCATCCGTCCCAAGTTGTCTTTGTTTTCCCGCCCTCCCACCCTTTTCTGCAAGGACTTATATATTTTAATCAAGTATCCATTTATTCATGTGAAGTCTCTTCATTCTTTTCTTTCAATGTTCTTATCCGGTGATTTCCCATGAAGATGCTCAATAGTTTCAAGTTCATCATCCTTCATTGTAGTTTTCTTCTCCGGTGGATTCAATTCAAGCTTTGTCGATCATATATTTTCCTTGTTTCAAATGTTTTCTCGTACCGGTGCACCTCTTTATCATCCACTTCTCGCTATTCAATTGTTCCGGAGTGATGAAGATATCTCAGAAGATTCAAGTTTCCATTCTCAATTCACTCAAGTTCTTTTCAGGTTGTTATCTCTTTTGAGCCAATTAATTCAACCGGCGCAATCTTTCTTTTAATCCTTCAACGATGTTTCTTTCGAGTGGGCCCTAACCCACAGGTCTTTTCCAGGATCTTACCTGACTCTTCTAATTTTCCCGGAGTTATTCTCAAATTATTTTTCCAAAGTTTGACGTAAGAATGAATTTTCATCAGTCAAATGCTTTTCCAAGATCGATTTCGAATTATTTTCATTGTTCACGCAACCTCTTCGCTTTTCATTCTCCCGGAGTATCTCAACAATTCATGGTGGTGTTTTTCGTCGTCATTCTTGGATTTTGAAGACCGAAGAAGAGTTTCTCTTAAATCTTGCTCCATTCTCTTTAAGATTCATGGTTCTAGCTTGATGCCATCCTCTCATAATTGTTTTCGATGAGTTGTTTCCATTTCTTTCCTCCGAAGGCCATCATGTCATAATTCTTCATTCTCAGCGTGTAGCTACCGTTCTCCAAATTTTATCGGTGAATCGTTCAAATATCCTCTAATCAGTTCATGATCTCTTCGTTCTCAGGGATCTAAATCCCCTCAAGTATCTTCATTCGTTTTCCAATTCTTCCCGGTGAATTGTGCCTTTGCTACTTTCATTTTCAATTTTTACGGTGGTTCGTTCAAGATTCCTCTTCCTTTATTACCGTATCATTTCATTTGTCCTTTCCAATCCTCTCGGTGATTCGTCGAAGACTTCTTCAAGTTTACGCTATACTCCTCAATCATTTTCTACGGGAATAAGTAGTATGCCAAATCCATTGCTTGCCATCAATTTAATTTGATGAAGGATAAGCATACAATAAATCTTATTCTTATTTCCTTGAGGTGATTCAATTCTTTTCTTCCGGAGATTGTTCATGATGAAGTAATTCTAGTTCCAAGTGTTATCATCTTTTCTTTTCCGGAGTTTCAAGTTTTTCGCTTTATCTCATCGCAAAGCTCCATCTAAATCATCGCAAGGCTTCACCTTGTGTCTTCAACTTCTCTTTCTTTTTATCATCCTTTTATTACCAGAGTTCTTCATGGAAGGTTCACATGGTGATCCATCAAGGATTCTTTTCATTCTTCAATTGTTCTTCAAGATTGCTCTCGAAGTTATGATCCATCAAGCCATACTTCAAAATAAACATGGTGCTCAACACATGTTTTGTCTTGAGGAGTTCAAATATTCTTCTTCCTGCATTCCAAAGTGCAATTCTTTCTACCTTATCTTTCGAGGTGGTGTTATGCCATTCTTGGCAATTTCCCTTCATGCTTCATGATTCACATGTTGTCAAGAATGAGGTATTATAAATCCATCAATCTCTTCATTGGAGTTATCTTGGGTTAAATTTCACCTAAAGCCTTCCCTAAGGAATGTTGCTAATTATGGTGCTTATTAATGATCCAAGTTTCTCCTTCTCTTCTCGGTGAAAGAGTTTTCATCTCCTTATTGCTCTCAAGCAATCAATTGTTTTCCATAGTGGCATGTATTCACCTCTAAGTTTTGAGTTGTTTTCATAAGCCCACTACAAGCTTATCGTTTTCGTTGTTGATTTTTCAATAACTCCGTTCAAGCCTTCTTCGTAAGGATGTTTTTTTTCCAAATTCATTTGTGGAAGGAGTTGTCATTTTCTTCTCCGTTCTTTTCCTTCCATCAATCTATCTTCTATTCTTTCTTCCGGAGGCATTGTGATGTTGCTCTCTTCACCCATCATCTCGTTTTGCCAAGATCATATTCTTTTCATGCTTATCCATTCAACCGGAGTGTCGTGTCCTCCATTCAAGTTCTCTCATCTTATCAAGTTTTGCCCCCTTCTCAAGCGGAGTGCGGTCTGAAATGTTTCTTACCCCTTGTGCCATTCTATCAATTCCGGAGGCAGTGTGTTGTTGATTTCATCAAGTATCCTCTCATCTTGTCAAGTTCATGTTCAATTCCTTCTATTTACAGTCGGAGTGCTGTCCAAATTATATCATTCTTATTCCTTCTCTATCTTGTTTTAACCGGAGTGGTGTCAATATCTATCTTGTCACTTAACCTCATGGTTCTCGTTGTATCCCATGTTCTTCTTATCTTACGGAGTGTTCGCAATCTCGTTCATTCCATTGTATTCTTTCTTTCAATTTGTTCAACCTCTCAAGGCTCGTGGTTTCACTCGTTTGTCCAAGAAGAAACTTAGTTTACCTCTCCTCTTCCTTTTCTGCTTCTCTCCGGTGCCATCCCTAGATCTCGGGACGAGATCCTCTTATAGTGGTGGAGTGTTGTAACGCCCCGAGACCGACACTTCAGAAGCCTTCAATGTTCTTCGTTGCTGTCGTGTGTTTTATTTTGTCTGTTGCATTTCATCATGGCATCATCCGCATTGCATCGACACTCGTTGTCGTCATTGTTTTTAAAACTTGCATCATCTCGTAGTTGCCGCGTTACCCCTCGCTTTTGTTGACCGTTCCAAGACCAACCTTATTCTTCGTTTTTCCCTCTTGCCTAAACCGAAGTCTCCCGGTAAAGTGCACAGACCCCCTTGCTTGCTCGTCCGAAACTTCCCCGAACCCGACCCGGGCAGTCATCACCGTTGGATCCGGATCATCCCCTAACATCTATAAAATATATCCGTTTTCTTATTTGGACTCCCTACCTATTTATTTCTCAACTGTCCAATTACGATTGGAGGAACCAAATCCCCTAACCTAAATCCATTTGCTATAAATGATGACCCAACCCTAAATTTGAGGAGACCTATCCCATCCTCTCAGCCGCCGCCGCCACTCCATGAAATCCACCTCGGGATCCATCCCCAGCCAGCCAGCCTCTCTCTTCCCCTCATTTTCAGCATCAGACCAACCAGAGCCGCGCCCGATCCAGATCCTCTCCCGCCTCCGACCACCTCCGTGAATTTGCGCCGCCGACCAACCACAACCGCCACCTCCTCTGCTCCCAAGGCCCTGAGCTCCTCCTCTCGATCCAGAGCCCGAGCGCTCGATCCCCTCATCCACGAGCTCGATCAGGAGAGGTGTTCCCGATCGTGCAAGCCTCCTCCTCGTCCAGGACCACCTCACCTCGCGGAGTCCAGCCGCCGGACCAGCAGCGCCGCCCCGGCGCACCTTGACGCCGAGCACCAGCAGGAACTGCTCACCGCCCCTGCTCCTCTTCTTCCCTTCCTTTTTCCTCTAGCTCCTCTCTCTTTCTCTTATCTGTCTCACATCTCCCCGTGCACAGGAACACCATGGCCGCCGCCCGTTCTAGCTTCATCTCGAGCGCCACCAGCAACAGCTTCAGGCCGTCGCCCCAGTCGTTCTGCAGGTCGCCGTGCCCTACCATCTCCGTCTCTCTCTCCTTCCTTTCCCTGTTTTTTCCCTCTGATTGCTTTGTCTTTTTTCTTCAGACAACACCACCATGGCCGCCCGAACCTGAAGCTTCATCGCTACCTCGTTCCACGCCCCGCCTCCGGCTAGATTGGATGTCCCCCGCCCGGATCCACCGCATGCATACCGCCGCCGGACCAGATCCTCGCGCCTCTATTTCTATTTCCTTCTTCCCCCAGTTCTTCTCGCTTACTTACCTCGCGGCCTCTCTGTTTCTTCAGACGAATAGGAGCTCCAGGAGTCCATGGACGCCCGAACCACCTAGGCCTCGAAGCTCCAGCACCGCATCTCGTCGCGTGGCCGCCCATGCTCAAGGCCACCAGATCCGAGGCCGCCCCCTCGCCGTTCCCGCTGGTCTCTGCCGCCAATGCCTCTGCTCCCCGCCTCTGCATCGCGCTGCATGAGCAGTGCTCGACCTGCCAGCACCCGTTGACCGCGCCCCCTCCACCTCGTTCGATCCATCCTGCCAGCAGCCATCTCCACCGACCGGGCCTAGGCCCATGGTGAGCCTCCAGCGCCCCTGCTCCTGTTGGGCAGCCAGTTTCGGCCCATGTCATGTTTTTTCCCGTTCTGCGAATTTGTCCATGTATCCAGTAACTGCATATTTCCAGATTGCACCCTCATGTTCATGCATTTAATATCTCACAAACCGTGCATCGGGTTAAAATGTTTTAAATAGGAAAAATGCTTAGAATTTCATCTAGTTTCATAATATGCTACCTTCATCTATGTTAAAAATCTTGAAACTTGCTGTTTGCATTAATTTGTATAAATGCCATGTTAAAATGATTTATTTCATAACTAAATAACCGTAGCTCGGATTTCAATAAACTTTATATGTAAATGGGGTAGAAAAATGCATAGATTAACATGCTAGCATTACTTTGCATGTTTACCAACTGTAAAATATGCTTTAGGGCAGAACAGTACCAAATCCAAGATATGCATATGAGGATTTTCCAGAATTGTTGTTTGTTGTTTCCGGCCTCATTTAAACTTGCCTAAATAGTTAGTTTAATTATGCTTCACCTCTTGCCATGTTTAACAACATTTAATATTGTTGGGTACATAACCGAGAGAGAACTAAATATTTGATGTGGTAGCCATCAATATGCAACTCGTTGCATATTGAGCTCCACTTAACTTGTAGTATTGTTTGTTGCACTTTGCCATGCCATGCTCTTTAAACCGGACATGCATCATACTTGTTTGTGCATCATGCCATGTTTATGCTTGTGCATTTACCATGTTGTTTGTTTCTTTCCGGTGTTGCTTCTTAGTTCCGGTAATGTTGCGATTGTGAGGATTCGTTCGACTACTCCCGTTCGTTCTTCTTCATGGACTCGTTCTTCTTCCTAGCGGGATTTCAGGCAAGATGACCGTCACCTTGCATCTCACTACTATCATTGCTATGCTAGTTTGCTTCGTTCTATCGCTATGCTGCGTTACCTACCAATTGCTGCTCAAGCCTCCCAAATTGCCATGAAACTCTAACCTTTGTCACCCGTCCTAGCAAACCGTTTTTTGGCTATGTTACCGCTTTTGCTCAGCCCCTCTTATAGCGTTGCTAGTTGCAGGTGAAGATGAAGATTGCTCCATGTTGGATTATGTTTATGTTGGGATATCACAATTTCTCTTATATTATTAACGCATCTATATACTTGGTAAAGGGTGGAAGGCTCAGCCTTATGCCTGGTGTTTTGTTCCACTCTTGCCGCCCTAGTTTCCATCATATCGGTATTATGTTCCCGGATTTTGCGTCCCTAACGCGGTTGGGTGATTTATGGGACCCCCTTGACAGTTCGCTTTGAATAAAACTCCTCCAGCAAGGCCCTACCTTGGTTTTACCATTTGCCCACCTACCACCGTATACCTTTCCCTTGGGTTCTGCAGACTCAAGGGTCATCTTTATTTTAGCCCCCCCGGGCCAGTGCTCCTCTGAGTGCTGGTCCGAAATGAGCAGACTGCGGGGCCACCTCGGGGAAACTTGAGGGTTGGTTTTACTCGTAGGATGTCTCATCCGGATGTGCCCTGAGAACGAGATATGTGCAGCTCCTATCGGGATTTGTCGACACATTTGGGCGGCTTTGCTGGTCTTGTTTTACCATTGTCGAAATGTCTTGTAAACGGGATTCCGAGACTGATCGGGTCTTCCCGCGAGAAGGAATATCCTTCGTTGATCGCGAGAGCTTATCATGGGCTAAGTTGGGACACCCCTGCATGGTTTGAACTTTCGAAAGTCGTGCCCGCGGTTATGTGGCAGATGGGAATTTGTTAATGTCCGATTGTAGTAAACTTGAAGTAAACTCTTCTAAAATACACCAACCGTGTGCGTAACCGTGAGTGTCTCTTTTCGGGGTTGTTCGAGAGGAGAACACGGTTTCTGGGTTATGTTTGACGTAAGTAGGAGTTCAGAATCACTTCTTGATCATTACTAGTTGACGACCGATTGCTAAGCTTCTCTCCTCGCTCTTGTTTCGTAAGTTAGCCACCATACATTGCTTAGCTGCTGCTGCAACCTCACCACTTTACCCCTTCCTTTCCCTTTAAGCTTTGCTAGTCTTGATACCCATGGTAATGGGATTGCTGAGTCCTCGTGGCTCACATATTACTACACCAACAGTTGCAGGTATAGGTTATGCGATGATCTTGACGGGAGACGATGTTACTTGTTCTGGAGTTCTTCTTCTGCTTCTTCTTCAATCAGGGGATAGGTTCCAGGTCGGCAGCCTGGGCTAGCAGGGTGGATGTCGTTTGAGTTTCTGTTTATGTTTCATCCGTAGTCGGATGTTGATCTTGTATATGATGTATTGTTGTATTCATGTGACATTGTATGTCTTGGTTGTATCCCCACTATTATGTAATGTTGATGTAATGATATCCACCTTGCAAAAGCGTCTTCAAGATGTGCTTCTATCCTTGGTGGGACCTTCGAGTTCCTTTAGGATAGGGTCGCATCTTGGGCGTGACTCGGGGGATAAATCGGCGGTGTAATTCGGCACTTTACGTGGGCCTTTGAATTCCTTGGGCAGCCATACGTTGCGCAGCGCCGGGACGAGACACGACACCCCCAACAAACTGGAGGTGACCCCTGGTTCTATCGAAGTTGTTGGACGAACCGGAGTAAGTTGGCGAGCTTCGTGTTGTGCCGCTAACTCGGCCTCTCGACGTGCCCTAGCATGATCCACCACATCCTGAGCATCACCATCGCCGCCTGCCAGGTTCTGACCACGAGGCGGATTACGATACCGCGCACTGCTGGACACGGCCGGTTCATCCATATGTCGGCTGTAACTCCGGCTCAGGCGAGGTGTAGAATGAATCCTTTCACGGCTGTATGAATAAGCCTGCTGCTGAGTCAAGGCTGTCTGAAGGAGCTCTCTGGCCCGTCACATCTCCACCGCTACAGGGGACTCACCGTCGACTGGGAGGGCCGCTAATCGTGAAGCAGCTCCGACTATGTTATCCAAAGGGTTGGAGTAATGACCGGAGGCGTCGGCACGTGTTGGGGCAGGTTATTCTGAGGTGGCGGATCCATTGCGTGCGGCTGAACCAACGTCCCCATTCCAGGTGCTTCGACCTGGTTTACCACTGGCTGCTTGCTGGTTCCTGCTCCTGGCGTGTTGAAGAGATTCCTGGCTTCGTAAACCGGAGGCAGGTGAGATCGGTACCTTCTCCTCGTTACGTCATTTGACGCGTTCTGATCCAACATAAGCCGATAAGACTATGCCTCTAACTCGGCCTGCCTTGCCGTCATCCTGGCGTTTTCAGCGGCCAGGTTCACCTTCGCTTGTGCTATCTGATCCTTCACCTTCGCCACTTCTGCATTGTGCTGGTCCTGATTCACCGGGCTGACTTCAGTCGCTAACAGTGCTGCCAAGGTGTCGAATAAATTGGACAAAACCTGAACCGGCGGCGGCGTAGGGCCTCCTGCCCCAACTGCTGTCAACGCTGCTGAACCGGAGATCATCGCTGCGGCAGTCGAAGATTGCGGCGCTGACTGTGTACCGGCCATGAAGATCGCAACTCGGCTTGGCGGATCAAAGGGGTCCGAAATAGTGTCGGCATCGGAGCATCCCCTGAACCGGCCATCCTGCAACTGATACAATGACTCGGTCTCTCCAGTGGATGACTCGTCACCGGAGTAAATGACGGTTTCACCACCATATTCCGATCTATCCTAAGATTCCACTCCGTGGATGACTCCCACGAAGGCACGCTTCATGGCAGGCTTAACACGGGCAGATCTCGCACGCTGAGCCGTTTCGACGATGTCTGTGCAGATGTCCGGCTCAGGGCCCGGTTCACCAATCTTGCCAATGAACACATGAATGCTGCCGAAGGGGACCCGGTACCCGTACTGAATTGAGCCGGCCTCGGGGCCCCAGCCAACGTCGTCGATGTAGAGCTTGCCACGATGACTCTTGGTCATCCGGCCCATAACATATCCCTTGAGCCGTTTGAAGCTGCCCTCTAAGAACTCGAAACCATCGTGCGAAATCCCCACGGTGGGCGCCAACTGTTGTGGCTTTGTCACAGCAGATGTCCTAGTGAAAGGACTTGGTCGTGGAGCCATCGCGACGGGTTAGCTGAAAGGGTATAAAGAGGACAAAGGACACAGAGAGTTTTATACTTGTTCGGCCCCTTGCGGTGAAGGTAAAGGCCTAATCCAGTTGTTGTGGAATTTCTAGGGTTTCGATGACTAGGGAGGGGATTCGCTATGCCTGGCTCTCGAGTTGTTGTTTGTTGTCCCTAAGCTGCCGCCGGGTCGTCCCTTTATATACATAGGTTGACGCCCGTCGGTTTACAGAATCCCGAGGCCGGCTCATAAACGTGTCCGGCTCGGCTTCTACTCTTTCTATCTTACAACACAAGTTTACATCTCAATGGCGGTTTATATCTACAAGCTTCAATCCGCCTTTGGGCCTTGGGCCTCTGTAAAGCGCCACATTCCTTGTCTTCATGGGCTTCAAATGTAAATAACTTGTTATGGGGATAACCCGGCCTCTCCTAGCCGGTTTATACCCAGTAGTAATATCCCCAACACTAGTCCTTGTGCACCTCATGTTGATCCTTTGCATCCTACCCTTGATGAGTCTATTGACATGATTCGCAATCTTAGAACTATTAATCTTATCACTAGAGGTTTGCCCAGAAACTTGATTGGTTGCTTGCCTACTCTTGATTGTGCCTACACTATATGGAGATTCGTTGAGGAACGATTCCCAAACTATTCCTTGAAAAACTTAGATGAAATTCTTCAGAAGTCTATTGCTTTGACCAAGATGAGCCCTAATGATCCTATGTATGGTGATTGTTTGTTTGAGCTTGATCTTATGCCTGCCAAAGGAGAAGTTGGAATCATTAGAAATATCATTTCCGAAGTCATTAGAATCCATAAAGATGCACATTGTTATGGTCATAAATCTAAAGAATCACCCTCTCTAGGAATTGATCCATCACAAGATGATGTTGAACATGGATACTATGATGAGGATGATGATAGTGACTTCGATCTCGATGAGTCTATGAGACACTTTGGTCTTATGGCTAATCTTCACGGCTACATGGCTGGAGGAAAGAAATGGGTCCTTGATAGTGGATGTACCGATCATATGACCGGAGATAAGGATATGTTTCGTGAGCTTGGTGAAAACGACAACCCTCAAAGGTATGTCACTTTTGGTGATAACTCAAAGGGTAAGGTGGTTGGCCTTGGTAAGGTGGCCATCTCACATGATAGCTCCATACAAAATGTTATGCTCGTTGAATCTCTTGGCTATAATCTACTTTCCGTATCTAGACTTGCTGATTTTGGCTTCAATCTACTATTTACTGAAGTAGATTGCCAAGTGTTTCGTAGAGATAACCATAATATGGTCTTTACCGGTATACGTAGAGGTGATCTATAAATTGTTGATTTCACTAAAAAGGCTCAACCTAGAACTTTCTTTATTGCTAAATCTTCGAAGGGTTGGTTGTCGCATAGAAGGTTAGGTCACGTGGGCATGCGTAATCTTGATAAGCTTATTAAAGGTAATCATATCCTTGGAGTGAAAGATGTTATATTTGACAAGGATAGATTGTGTAGTGCTTGTCAAGCAGGAAAACAAGTTGGAGGAAGTCACCCCATGAAGAACATCATGACCACGAGGAAACCGCTCGAGCTACTTACTATGGATCTCTTTGGTCCTAATGCCTACAAGAGTCTCGGTGGAAAATCATTTGGTCTAGTTATAGTCGATGATTATTCAAGATTTACGTGGGTGTTCTTTCTTGACGATGAATTGCAGGTCCAAAAGATCTTCAAGAACTTCGCTAGGAAGGCCCAAAATCAATTTGAAGTGAAGAGCAAGAAGGTTCGGAGCGACAACAGAACGGAGTTCAAGAACGCGAATGTGGATACCTTTCTGGATGAAGAAGGGATTTCACATGAGTTCTCGTCCACGTACACACCTCAACAAAATGGAGTTGTTGAGAGGAAGAACCGAACTCTTATTGAGATGGTGAGAATGACGCTTGATGAGTACAAGACTCCAAAACACTTTTGGGCGGAAGCGGTTGAGACGGCTTGTCATGCAACAAATCCCTTGTATCTTCACAAGCTACTCGTCAAGACGGCATACGAGCTCCTCATCGGTAAAAACCCCAAGTGGGATACTTTCGAGTATTCGGCTGAAAATGTTACATTCTTGATAAGCATCGTCGTTCTAAATTTGCTCCTAAATCTCATGAGGGTTTCCTACTTGGTTATGGCTCAAACTCTCACACCTACCATGTCTACAATAATTTCACCTGAAAGGTTGAAGAGACGGTAGATGTGAAGTTTGATGAATCTAATGGCTCGCAAGTAGAGCAATTGCCAATTGATGTAGGAGACAAAAACCCTTCAGAAGCAATCCAAGACTTGTCTATTGGCAAGATTCGTCCAATGGAGGTAAAGGAGAGTACCTCGTCCGTCCAAGTGGAAGCTTCTATCTCACGACAAGGTGAACCAAGAGTTGACATGGAAGCATCCACAAGTGGGACACATCAAGATGAAGAAAATGAGGAAATGCATCAAGATGAACCTCGTCAACCTCCTTCTCCACCACTACGAGAGAACGACAACGTCAACAATGAAGAAGGCCAAGAAGAAGGACAAGATGATGAATAAGATGTTCCACCTTAACCCAAGCAAAAGCTCTCACGAGTTCGAGCAAGAGTCTCAAGAGACCATCCCGTCGAACAAATCTTCGGTGATATCCAAACCGGGAGAATCACTCGCTCTAAAACTTGTTTAGCTAACTTTTGTGAACATTATTCATTCATCTCTAGCATTGCACCTATGAAGGTTGAAGAAGCATTGGAAGATCCGGATTGGATAAATGCCATGCATGAAGAGCTACACAACTTTGAGAGAAACTAAGTGTGGACATTGGTTGAGAAGCCCGACAACAACCACAACATCATTGGTATCAAATGGGTGTTTCGCAACAAGCAAGACGAAGATGTTCAAGTCATCCGCAACAAAGCACGTCTCGTCGCCCAAGGCTACACTCAAGTTGAAGGTATGGACTCCGATCAGACATATGCCCCCGTTGCTAGACTTGAGTCCATCTGCATCTTACTTGCCTATGCTAATCACCATGATATCACCTTGTACCAAATGGACATTAAAAGTGCCTTTCTAAATGGAGAAATTGAGGAGGAAGTTTATGTTAAACAACCTCCCGGCTTTGTCAATCCTAAGAAACCTGACCATGTTTACAAACTTCACAAAGCTCTTTATGGTCTTAAACAAGCTCCAAGAGCTTGGTACAAATGCTTGACCAAGTTCCTTATTGAAAAAGGCTTTGAGATTGGAAAGATAGATTCTACTCTGTTTACTAAAAGGGTTAATGGTGAATTATTTGTGTGCCAAATTTATGTTGATGATATCATATTTGGTTCGACTAACCCTCATTTTAGTGAAAAGTTTGGGAAGCTAATGTCGAAGAAGTTTGAGATGTCTATGATGAGTGAACTCAAGTCCTTTCTTGGTTTGCAAATCAAGCAAACTAAGGAAGGCACCTTTGTTTCTCAAACAAAGTACACCAAGGACTTATTCAAGAAGTTCAACATGCAAGAAAGCAAAGGTATGAAAACACCCATGCTTACTAGTGGACATCTTGACTTGACCAAGGATGGCAAATCGGTTGAGCAACAGGTTTACCGATCTATGATTGGTTCATTGTTATATCTATGTGCCTCCCGTCCCAATATTATGCTAAGTGTGTGCATGTGTGCACAATATCAATCGGCCCCCAAAGAATGTCATCTTAAGGCTGTGAAAAGGATAGTGAGATACTTAATACATACACCAAATTTTGGCATTTGGTATCCTAAGAGGTCTTCTTTTGATCTTGTTGGCTACTTCGACTCGGACTCTGCCGGTGACAAGGTTGATAGAAAGTCCACTTCGGGTACTTGTCAATTTCTTGGTAGATCTCTTGTGTCTTGGTCCTCCAAGAAACAAAACTCGGTATCCTTATCCACCGCCGAAGCGGAATACATTGTCGCCGGTTCATGTTGTGCTCAATTACTTTGGATGACCCTAACTCTTAAGGATTATGGGATCTATGTGAAACATGTTCGATTGCTTCGTGACAATGAGAATGCTATTAAGATTGCTCATAATCCCGTGCAACATTCTCGAACTAAGAATATTGAAGTTCTTCATCATTTCATTCGAGATCATGTTGCTAAAGGGGATATTGATCTTAAGCATGTTCGTACCGATAAGCAATTGGCGGATATATTCACCAAACCGCTCGATGAGAAAGTATTTTGCCATTTGAGAGGTGAATTGAACATCATTGATGCTTCAAACTTGGAGTAGAAACTCCATTTGGATACATGCAAGGCATGAGCCTATTACTAATCCTTGACTCTTCTCTTATGATGATGACCATATGTCTTGGATATATTTGTACCCTTGCATTCTATCTAACCCTTGTAGGTACTTGGATGGATCTAAATCTATGAGATTGCAACCCACTCACATCTTGAGCAATCTCTACATCACCAAGTCTCTACACCATGGTGGTTGAAGACAAGGAAGCATGAAACCTTTCAACATATCCTTTTGACAAATTCTATATGAAATTTTATTTGGTATCAAATTTCATGATTGTCATGTTGGATACATAAGTGCTCTTCCTTGCAAGACTAACCCATGTAGGTAGATGAACTCAAACTACAAGTGGTGCTCCCAACCATTGATGCACTACATCAACCTTGAGCACTCCACGCAAGTTCAACTACATGATCAAGTTCAACACTACCACCCAAGGTATGTTATTCCATCTTAGAGAAGCTTTACTCCAAGTCATGGGTCAAAGTAGCTCAACAAGATGCGAATACATCAAAAGCTTAAACGAAAAATGGTAACCCCATTTTGAGCTTAAATGATGAGTATGAATTATGATCAAGTGTTCTCACTTGACTCCTCAGTCAATATACTCTAACATAGGTGACTTTGTCGCCGCCCAATTCTAGATGAAGTTCTCTAGTGTTTCTGAGTTTTTGCATTTGTCCTTTGCATATTTGTTCTCCTTCCTTTATTAAAAAAACTTCATCTAGATTATCTTTTCTCTGTTTTGTTCTGCATTCCCTGCATCTAATCATTGCAAATCCTTATGTTAATTCCTTGCAAATCTTTGTGAGATCTTATGTGCCTAAGTGAGCTGAGGTGAAAAATTGCCCTTTCTCTGTGTTGAACTCGGTCACACCGGTCTGTCACTCTCGGTCAAACTGAACTATTTCGATGCAACCGGAAAATACAACTCGGTGTCACCAATTTCACTGCAAAGAAGACAATTGTCACTTGTTCCTCCACTTTTGTTCCAGATCCACTCGATGATTCTTGTATTCTACCAGCATCACATTCTATATGCTACTTTGCTCTGTGACTCAAGGACCAAACCTATTTTGACTCACAATCCAGAGGATCCCTTCTTGGAAATTGATGTCAAAGGGGGAGAGAGAGATCACGTCAAAGCTTAATCACTTCAAAAGGGGGAGAGAGTACTTCAACAGGGGGAGAGAGGTAATCACATCAAAGGCCCCAGATGCTTGGTATTCTAGAGGAGAGAAATCACATGTCTTTGAGAGGGAAAAGACATGTTTGTTTCTGTGATCTGATCTGTTTTAGCTCTGATTTTCCCCCTATTTTCTCCCATTATTCAATATAAAATTCAGGGGGAGAAAGACTGCGAGGGAAGGAAATCTTTAAATTCATTGCATATTTTTTACCTTTGGGGACATGTCTATATCCAATAGAGTACCTAGTACTCACTCTCTACATGTCATCCTAGTCTTGGTACTCTTGTGGTTCTTTTGTTTGCTCTGTCTAGGAGTTGTATCTGTGTTATCTAAGCTTGTTTACTCAGGCTCATCTCTTCCTAAGCCAGCTCAAGACCACAAGGTAAGTATATGCATCACACTCATGTGCATGAAGATCTCTTGCTGATGTACATATTGTTTGCAAGAAGGATTGATGAACATGAAGTTACAACTTCATATATTCATATAATTTGCTCTGATGCATATAGCCAAGATACATGTAACACATTGCTTGCTCTGTCATGTCTATGCATTCACATGCTCTTACATTCCTTATTTACATGACTGCATACATGTAGGGGGAGCCTATGCATGTTACATGTCTTTCCAAAGCTTTCCTTGCTATTCTCTATATATTCATCTAAACCTTTGATGCATGTTGTCATCAATTACCAAAAAGGGGGAGATTGAAAGCACAAGTTCAACATGTCTCTTGTTGGACTAATGTTTTCATCTAGAATATTTCAGACAAGTTCAACAGATGGAGTGGCGTGGACAAGAGGATGTGGAACCCCTTCAAGATGCTAAGGACTAAGGATTGGTTCAAGCTCAAAAGCTCAAGACTCTACATTTTACTTTTAGTGACCCAAGATCACATTGAGTCCATAGGAAAAACCAATACTTTTAAAGGGGATGAGGTGTTGCTTAATGGCTTGCTTGCTCAATGTGCTTAGCGATATGCTCCAAAGCCCTCAACCACTTTTTCATATCCACATATGTCCCAAGCCAAAAGTCAAATTCGGCCCCATCGATTTGATATATCCGGCGCCATCGAGTTCACTTCACATAGCCACTGCCAGAAACCCTAGTCAATTCGGTGTCATCGATGGGATCCCGGTCTCACCGAGATGGGCTTGCAAACTCTCTGGTTCCTATTGCAATCAATTCGGTCTTACCGAGTTTTGTAATCGGTCTCACCGAGTTTGCTTGACCAACTCTCTGGTTAGCTCATTACCAAAATCGGTCCCACCGAGTTTGTGTAATCGGTCAAACCGAGATGAGGTTTTACCCTAACCGTAGCACATCGGTCCCACCGAGTTGATCATATCGGTACCACTGAAAAGCCTAATGGTCACATTATGAACTAAATTGGTCCGACCGATTTTTCTGATTCGGTCCCATCGAGTTTGGTAAATTGTGTGTAACGGTTAGATTTTGTGTGGAGGCTATATATACCCCTCCACCCACTCTTCATTCGTGAGGAGAGCCATCAGAACATGCCTACACTTCCAACATACATTTTCTGATAGAGAACCACCTACTCATGTGTTGAGGTCAAGATATTCCATTCCAACCACATAAATCTTGATCTCTAGCCTTCTCCAACTTGCTTTCCACTCAAATCATCTTTCCACCAAATCCAAATCTGTGAGAGAGAGAGTTGAGTATTGGGGAGACAATCATTTGAAGCACAAGAGCAAGGAGTTCATCATCAACACACCATCTATTACCTTTTGGAGAGTGGTGTCTCCTAGATTGGTTAGGTGTCTCTTGGGAGCCTCCGTCAAGATTGTGGAGTTAAACCAAGGAGTTTGTACGGGCAAGGAGATCGCCTACTTCATGAAGATCTACCCTAGTGAGGCAAGTCCTTCGTGGGCGATGGCCATGGTGGGATAGACAAGGTTGCTTCTTCGTGGACCCTTTATGGGTGGAGCCCTCCGTGGACTCTCGCAACCGTTACCCTTCGTTAGTTGAAGTCTCCATCAATGTGGATGTACGATAACACGACCTATCGGAACCACGCCAAAAATCTCTGTGTCTCCAATTGCGTTTGCACACTCATCCCATCCCTTTACATTCTCGCAAATTGCATTCTTTACTTTCCACTGCTCATATAATCTTGCCATGCATGCTTGATATGTATTGTGAATGTTTAAACATGTGCTAAAACTCCACCTTAACTTGAAGAAATTAGAAATTGCCACCTTTCTTTGCTAAGAGTCTATTCACCCCCTCTAGACACCTCTTCTCGATTCTTTCACCTATGATACATCGACATGTGGCACGGCCCAACATAGGCCCATTCCGGTGAAAAGGCAGGCCGGTTTGACTTGGTCAAAAGGTAACAGGCCGGCCCACAGAAAGCCTGTTAATGGCTTGTTCGTATATAGCCCATTTACGGCCCGCTAACTCCCGGCCCGTTACGGTCTATCAGAATTAAGCCCAGTAGCTTCATGTGGGCCATCCAATATGATTCCAGCCCATTGTAACTTCCGGCCCATGTATGGCCCATGATATCTTTCGGCCCATATGAGGCCCTTTGTAACTCTGGGCCCATTAAAGGCCCGAGATGAAACTGGCCCATAATGAATAGTGTATCACTTTATACCCATTAATGACCCATTATTCCGTCGGCCGTTTCCAACCCGTGTTAACTTTCGGCCTTCTAAGGGCCCAATTATTCTTGGGCTCATTTCTAGAATTCGGTTAGTTACGGTCCGTTACTGGCCTGTTCCGTTTGTGGGCCACATTCAGCCCATGGTTACATTCGACCCGTTTGTGGCCCGTTAACCCATTGGGCTGTTTTCATAGCGTTATCAAATACGACCTATTAATGGCCCGTTATGGTCCACGAATAGTACAACCCATGTTTGGTGAAATAATTATACGCTCTGTAGAAGGCCCATGGATCCTATGGCCCGTAGAAGACCAATGGATCCTACGGCCCGTAGAAGGCCCATGGATCATTGTCGGTGTGCAAAAGTAGGGGCTCTTTTGACCCCTTTACTTGTGCACGGGAAGTCAGAGCCGCGCCCGCGGCCACACCGAGCAGGGCAGAAGAGGGAGGCCGGAGCACAAGGCAATTAAAGCAACGCCAAGACCAGAGACACAAAGAGCAAGAGGGTGAGGCGGACTCCCCCGGCAAGACCATTGCCGGGACGGCCTCCGTGGCCCCGGCAAGAGCCTTGCCGAGGCAACTTGCCCGATGCTAACGGAGTGCGCCACCCTTGAGCCCAGGGGTTCCAACATCATCAACCATATTGGAACCAAGGCTCGGGAGGCACCTCCGTGGTGGCATGCAGATCTTTGTGAAGATTATAAATACACAAGATCAGATGAGAACTAGAAGACAATGACCCTCGGCAAGATCCTTGCCAAGGAAATCCATGAGACCCCCGGCAAGACCCTTGCCGACGACCGCAACGCTACGGCAAGACCCTTGCCGAGGGCATCAACAGGGCCGCAGCCAGGCCCACATCTGCCAAGAGTCCACCGCCGTTCCATGCAGCTGCCAACTCAACCAGCTGGGCAGGCACCTGCATGGAGACGTGCGGCCTCCACACCGACTCAGCTAGCACCTTCGTGGTAGCATGCAGATCTTCATGAAGACTCCACCACCACGCCAGCCCAGCAGCTAGCCAGCGTGGCGCTGCAACGCCTCATCAGCTCGGACGCGCGTCAGAGCCAGGAGAGGCGGCGACAGCTGGGACGAACTTCCTTGCCGTCCCCGATAAAGCAAGAGGGGCATGTCGGCAGCACATTAAATGCGTTTTTCCGACGGTGCCAGAGGATAGACTCAGCCACTATACACCTTTCCACCTCCTATGTGCCATTGTGGCAACCCCTTTTGTCTATAAAAGGAGGCCCAGGGCGTCCAGGAGAGGGATTCGGATCTTTTGGACAAGTTACACCACGCAGCTAGTTCAAGAACTCAAGAACACTCGAATACACACCAAAGCGGGACTAGGGTATTACGCATCCTCATGGCCCGAAACTGGGTAAACGATCCTTGTGCTGACCGCCAGACCCGCTCTTTGCACAACCTCGCGCCCACAAACCGTAGAAGGGATCCTAGTGATTCCATAGGTGTCGATTTCCCCCGACATCTTTGGTGCGCCAGGTAGGGGGCGCAGTTGTGAAAATCCAGTCTAGCAGTTAGTCTAGTAGTTCTTCATCGCCATGGCTCTCAAGAAGAAGATAATCACGGTGATCAGTTCATCCGGAGTCGGACAGCCCGTACCGGTGCGGGAGAACAGCGGGGCAGTTGCGTACGGAAGCCGAGGCACGACCCGCAACCACCCACATCGCTCTGGCGGTTAGAGCCTGGCGAGCGGCTTCGTTCGTGCGCGAGACGACCGGCCACACACCGCCAAATCCAAAGACGGAGCTGGGCCCCCCGCAGGCGGCGCGGGGCCCTCCATGGGCGGCGCCGTGCCACCTACGGGCGGCGCGGCAACCTCCAAGACATCTACACCAGCGCCGACGGCGCGCTCTTCCCAGATTGTGCGCGACGAGCAGCGTCGCCATGCTGGTGACCCCGGACACCTTCGTGGGAAGAGTCTTGTGCATCATTCGCGGGACGAAGGAGGCCAGCATGCCCGCCGAGACGCTGGCGAGAATGGCGCACAACCGCCAGGCCTTGATAGAGCTCCTTCTAACGTGGTTAGGAGTCGGAGCGCGTCACGGTCCACATAGCTTTCGTCGCCGCCCACACCAGCAGAAGCTTTGGCGCACGTGCAGTTGCTCCTCGACTTTCCTCCCGCTGCGGAAAAACTCAACGAGTGGAGAGCCAGCATCCGGAGCCTCGTCGGCGTTGCCAACAAATATGATCCACGACCAGCGGGGCCCTCAGGTCGGCGCTCCGTCGAACCACCGCATGCCAGCGGTGGAAGGACCGGGGGTGTTGCGGCCACGGTGCACTCTCCTTCTCCACGCCAGCCACCGCAGGTGTCGATCCATTGTGATGACGCTTGTGATAACATTTCCATAGCATCGTCTGACCCACAGACCCACCGTGATCAGCGCCAAGTTCTTTGGGAGCGATCCCATGATGACGCTCGAACCACCATCGAGCGCTGGCGCGATGCACGCCACCAGTAAGATAGGCGGGCGGGGCCCACTATGGACCACCCAGCTCTAGGAGGCCCTGGCGGCCTACCTTATGAGGTGGGTTGCTCGGCCTTTACCCGTGAGCTGCGGCAGTTCTAGTGGCCCTCCCACCGCACGTTCAAGCCCGACGTCAGCGAGAAGTACAACGGCAAGACCCATCCGTCGGTGTTCCTCAGCATCTACACCATCGCCATGCAAGCTGCTGGGGCTCGCGATGACAAGGTGCTTGCCAATTATTTCTCGTTTGCACTTAAACCCAACGTCATGTCATGGTTAATGCACTTGCCGGCGGATTCCATTTCTTCTTGGTCAGATTTTTGCCATGAGTTCATTGGCGCCTTCACCGGAGGCCACCAAGCTCATGGCCAGGCAAGCGATTTGCATATCATCGCCCAGAAAGAAGGTGAGAACCTGCACAAGTACATACAGAGGTTCAGTCGGGTGCAGTACAACATCCCAGATGTTCATCCCGCCACCCAGCTCTAGGAGGCCCTGGCGGCCTACCTTACGAGGTGGGTTGCCCGGCCTTTACCCGTGAGCTGCGGCAGTTCTAGTGGCCCTCCCACCGCACGTTCAAGCCCGACGTCAGCGAGAAGTACAACGGCAAGACCCATCCATCGGTGTTCCTCAACATCTACACCATCGCCATGCAAGCTGCTGGGGCTCGCGATGACAAGGTGCTTGCCAATTATTTCCCATTTGCACTTAAACCCAACGTCATGTCATCGTTAATGCACTTGCCGGCGGATTCCATTTCTTCTTGGTCAGATTTTTGCCATGAGTTCATTGGCGCCTTCACCGGAGGCCACCAAGCTCATGGCCAGGCAAGCGATTTGCATATCATCGCCCAGAAAGAAGGTGAGAACCTGCGCAAGTACATACAAAGGTTCAGTCGGGTGCAGTACAACATCCCAGATGTTCATCCCGCCGCCGTAATCATCGCATTCCATCAGAATGTGCGCAACCACAAGATGGGTGAGGAGTTGGTGATGAACAAGGTTAAAGATGTGGCCGAACTTTATGTTCTGGCCGATAGATGCGCTCGAGCTGAAGAGGGAGGAAGTACCCCGGCGAGGATGTCGGTGCGGAAACCGACTCCACAGACGAAGACACCGCCGCCCCGACGAAGGAGGGCCGGCATCACAACAGGAAGCACAAGGGCAAGGCCGTGCTTGCCGTCGAGGGATCCGACGACACCAGCACTGCCAAGAAGGCCAAGGCAGATGACCCCGACAAGGAAATTGACGGGTGCACTGCTTGCTGGGCCTTGGGCTGCCGACAAGCCGGGAAGCTCTGACAAGCAGTAATGCAAGATCCATCGCACCAAGGGCCACGACCTCCAGAACTGCCGACAAGTTGAGCTGCTTGCTGAGAAGCAAAAAGCTGAGTATGAGATGCAGGACAAGGAGAAGGGTCAGGATGGTGCCGAAGGGTTCGGCAAGAAACATGGCGGCCAAGGAGGCCGCCGCGGCAAGGATAACCAGCAAGAGAGGCCCGCTCGGGGCCACGACAAGAAGTAGGAAGACGATGATCATGGCGAGGATGACGAGTCCGGCGAGCATGAGTTCCAGAAAGCTACGGAGGCCATGTGCATCGATAGTGGCGCCTCGTTGCATACCTCTCACCGCCAGCTCAAGCAATGGGCGCATGAGATCACAGCAGTGGAACCATCATTCGACGCCCAGAAGCCATTAAAGTGGTCCAGCACGCCTATCATCTTTGACACCGAGGACCACCCCGATTGCACAACTGCGGTTGGGTGCTTGCCGTTGTTGGTTTCACCAACAATATGCAACCTCAAGGTGACGAAGATGCTAGTTGACAGCGGGGCTGGTCTGAACTTGATCTCGCCCGTTGTGATCAAAAGGCTGCCGATTCCTGATGGAGACCTCGAAGAGACGGGCACGTTTCAAGGGGTCAACCCAGGAAGGAGTCAGCCGAAGGGCAAGGACACGCTGCTTCTGACGTTTGGAGGCGAGTTGAACTACAGTACGGAGAGGATTGTCTTCGATGTAACCGAGATCCCCTTGCCCTACAACGGGATCCTCGGCCGCCTAGAAC
This sequence comes from Aegilops longissima, assembly GCA_021605205.1. Classification (NCBI taxonomy): domain Eukaryota; kingdom Viridiplantae; phylum Streptophyta; class Magnoliopsida; order Poales; family Poaceae; genus Aegilops; species Aegilops longissima. The sequence continues at coordinate 164,799,485 of CM038678.1, forward strand.
TAGCTAAGTTCATGGTGGCCTCACATTATGCCTACAACACGCTGAAGATGCCTGGGACGATGCCATCATCACCGTCCCCTCCGACAAGAAGGATGCGCTGATCTGTGCTGATCAACTCTACCGGGAGGCAGTTGCAGTAGCTGCCGCCAAGGCACTTGCTCCTGTCGCTGAAGCCCTGGGAGGGAAGAAGACCGGCAAGACCTCTCACACCCACTCCGGCAAGCACGCCTCTTCGGAGTGCTGTGCTCCCGTCGAGGACGTGCAAGAGAGCTCCACCGGCAAGACCAAGAAATCCAAAGCTGCACCACCAGAGACCAAGAAGGTGTCCGTCAAGGAGGATGGCACGGGAGGGGCTTTTACCATAAGTTCCACCCTCGACAGCAAATAGGAAGGCGCGCTCATCACTTTCCTGAGGGCGAATGTCGATGTGTTTGCATGGCAAGCATCCGACATCCCCTGTGTTCCCAGGGAGGTGATTGAGCACCATCTTGCTGTCTGTCCTCATGCGCGGCCCGTCAATCAGAAGGTCAAGAAGCAAGCTTTGGAAAGGCAGGAGTTCATCACAGAGGAGATCAGGAAGTTGGAAGCGGCAGGCTTGGTGAGAGGAGTACTCCATCCGACGTGGTTGGCCAGTCCGGTGGTGGTACGCAAGGCAAATGGGAAGTGGAGGCTATGTATTGATTACACAGATATCAATAAGGCCTGTCCAAAGGACCCTTTCCCATTGCCGCACATTGACCAGATTGTTGACTCCATGGCCTGGTGTGACTTGCTATCATTCCTTGACGCCTACTCAGGATACCACCATATCTTCATGAGGAGAGAAGATTAAGAGAAGACAATGTTCATCACCCTATGTGGTATGTATTGCTTTTTACGGATGCCTTTCAGGTTGAAGAGTGCTGGCTCAACGTTTGCAAGAGCAGTCCAGATTGGTTTTGAGCCCCACCTACATAGAAATATGGAAGCTTATCTGGATGACATAGTGGTCAAAACCAATGACGGTGCAACACTTGTACAAGATTTAGAAGAGACGTTTGCGAATCTGCGCAAGATCAACCTCAAGTTGAACCCTGAGAAGTGTGTCTTCGGCGTTCCGTCCGGCAAACTTCTCGGATTCTTTGTGTCACAGTGTGGGATCGAGGCGAACCTAGACAAGATCAAGTCTATTGAGCAGATTGAGGCGCCCAAGCGGATCAAGGGTGTGCGTCGGCTCACTGGCTGCGTTGCCGCCATGAGCAGATTCATCTCCAAGTCTGCTGAGCGTGCCCTTCCCTTTTTCAAAATCTTGAAAAAAGCAAGCCCAATGGAATGGACCCCAGAGGCCGAAGCAGCGCTGCAGGATTTCAAGAAATACCTCTCCTCTACACCGATACTAGTTGCGCCTAAGCCACAAGATCCATTGCTGCTGTATCTAGCGGCAACGAATCAAGTGGTCAGCGCCGTGCTACTGGCACAGAGGGTGGTCGATGAAGAGGAAGTGGCAACGGCAGGACTGACAGATGGCGAGCCAGGGCTCCCCCCGGCAGGGCCTGGTGCCGGCAAGGCAAGGCCCCCGGCAGAGTCTGACGCCATTGGGACGGGGCCCGTGCAACCAAATGAAGTGGTGCAGAAGAAGAAGATGATGCAGCACCCGGTTTACTTTGTCAGCTCCCTCTTGCAGGGGACTAGGTCAAGGTACTCCGGTGTGCAAAAATTGCTCTTCGACCTCCTTATCGCCTCGAGGAAGCTGTGTCATTACTTCCAAGCCCACGAAATCACCGTCTTCACCCGCCTCCCATTGCAATGGATACTGCATAACCCAGACGCGACCGGGAGAATCATGGAGTGGGCCTTGGAACTATCGAGCTTTGGTTTGAAGTTTGAAAGTACATCGACAATCCAGAGCAGAGTCTTGGCAGAGTTCATTGCGGAATGGACCTCAACACCCGACGAAGAGATCCAGGAGACCACTCTCCCCGGCAAGGAAGCAAGTCGCAACTGGATTATGTACTTTGACGGGGCTTTCTCGCTACAAGACGCCGGTGCTGGTGTACTGCTCGTTGCGCCCACCGGAGAGCACCTCAAGTATGTAATCCAGATGCACTTTCCAAGGGAGATGTCCACGAACAACACTGCTGAATACGAGGGGTTGCTTGCCGATCTCAGGATCGCGGCAGACCTCGGGATCAAGAAGCTCATCGTCAGGGGTGATTCATAGCTTGTTGTCAGGCAAGTCAACAAAGATTATCGAAGCCCGTTGATGGAGGCCTACGTACATGAGGTGAGGAGGCTGGAGGAGCGCTTTGATGGTATACAAGCGGATCATGTTTCCCGAGTGGAGAACGACATCGCCAACTACCTGTCGAAGTGCGCTGCCTTCAAACTACCTGTGGAACCAGGTACTTTTCTGCTTCGGTTAACTCAACCATCCGTTGAACCAGCAATATAGCAGAATAAGTGAAGGAAATCGGGCCCCGGCAAGTACCTTCCCGCCGAGCCCCCGGGAGCCACCGACAAGGATGTTGCCGTGGACACTGAGCCTGCCAAGGGGCAACCGACTCCAGCAGGGCGTCAAGCCCTGGCCGTAGAGACGACCGCTCCCATGGCAGAGGAAATGCCTTTAGTCCCTGCCGTGGAGCCCTAGGCTCCGGCATGGGCACAACATACCATCTGATTCCTCCAAACAGGGGAACTCCCTGAGGAGCAGGAAGAAGCGAAGAAAGTAGCCCGTTGATCTGCCATGTATCAGTTCGTCGATGATGTCCTGTACAGAAAAAGACCGAACGGTGTGAAATTGAAGTGCATTCCCCAGGAGGGGGGACTGGAGCTGTTGGCGTAGATACACGGAGGCATATGTGGTTCCCACATAGGGTCGAGGGCCCTTGCCGGCAAGGCATTCCGGCAAGGTTTCTTCTGGCCCACTGCCCTCCAGGGTGCAACGACACTAGTAACCAAGTGTGAAGCGTGTCAGTTCCATTCGAAGAAGCTTCATCAACCAACTCAAGCCGTTCAAAGAATTCCTCTCTCCTGGCCATTTTCGGTCTGGGGGCTCGACATACTGGGCCCTTTCCCCCGCGCTGTCGGGGGCTTTGAGTACTTGTAGTTGCAATCGACAAGTTCACAAAGTGGCCGGAGGTGGAAGCAGTAAGGAAGGTCATAGCGCAGTCAGCCGTCAAGTTCTTCAAGGGGCTAGTCTTCCGTTTTGGTTTGCCAAACAGAGTCATCACCAACAATGGCACGTAGTTCACAAGCCACACCTTCATGCAATACATCCAAGACCTCGGCAACAAGGTCTGTTTCGCTTCCGTGGCACACCCACGGAGCAACGGCCAGGCGGAGAGGGAAAATGCTGAAGTACTGTGAGGCCTAAGGACAAAGACTTTTGACAGGCTGCAGAAGAGTGGAAGGCCTTGATTGATGAGTTGCCGGCTATTCTTTGGTCGATCAGAACGACGCCAAATAGAGCCACCGGCCAGACACCCTTTGCCCTGGTATACGGGGCAGAAGCAGTTCTCCCCACGAAACTCACATACGGGTCACCTTGAGTGCTCGCTTATGACGAGCTTGAGCAAGAGCAATTGCGGCAAGACGATGCAACGCTCCTTGAGGAAGATCGTCGTTGGGCGGCTATGAGAGCAGTGCGCTACCAGCAAGCCTTGTGCCGCTGCCATAGCCACAAGGTTCATGCCCGAAGCTTTGAGGAAGGCGACCTTATTCTTCGGCATGTTCAATCAGCCAAGAATTCCAACAAGTTGACGCCAAAGTGGGAAGGCCCTTATCGGGTAATACGAGTCACCAGGCCCGGCACAGTCCGCCAGGAGACCGAAGATGCTATTCCAGTGAGCAACTCCTGGAACATTGAACATCTTCACAAGTTTTACCCATAAGGCGCGGTTGCCGGGCCCCCCGGTAAACCACCTTTTGTACAAGCCTTGCCGGCAAGGCATGTAACCCTTTGTACAAAGCCAGGCACATACCCTGAGCATAAATAAATGAAGTGCTGGCGCCCTAAGTTTTGGCATGCATGCTAGGTTAAGTCTCTCCCTCGGTTAGGGTTGATAGTGCTTAGCGGCGACTAATCCCTAGCATAGAGGTCGAGTGTGCGTCTCTCTGTTCCTTTCCGTCCTCTTTGGTTTGTAGGGTACATGGGTGTTTATGCTGAGCTGTTTGGAAGAAAGAGAACAAGACGACACTCCGGCCCCGGCAAGCCAAGGTTGTCGGGGGCTGTGTCGGTGTCAAAACCGGTGGATCTCGGGTAGGGGGTCCCGAACTGTGCGTTTAGGATTGATGGTAATAGGAGGCGAGGGACATGATGTTTACCCAGGTTCTGGCCCTCTCTATGGAGGTAATACCCTACTTCCTGCTTGATTGCTCTTGATGAATATGAGTGTTACAAGAGTTGATCTACCACGAGATCGTAATGGCTAAACCCTAGAAGTCTAGCCTATGTGAATGTGGTAATGAGTATCCGCCTATCCGGACTACGCTCTCCTGTTTATATAGACACCAGAGAGATCTAGGGTTACATGGGGTCGGTTACATAAGAAGGAATCTTCATAGTTGTTTGCCTAGCTTGCCTTCCATGCCAAGGAGAGTCCAATCCGGACACGGGTATAGTCTTCGGCCTTCATATCTTCACAGCACATCAGTCCGGCCCAATGAATAACAGGCTGGACGCCCGAGGACCCCTTAGTCCAGGACTCCCTCAGTAGCCCCTGAACATGGCTTGAATGACGAGGAGTTCGGCGCGCAGATTGTCTTCGGCATTGCAAGGTGGGTTCCCCTTTTTCCGAGCTCCAAGATAGTCTTTGGATGCTATGATAGTATCCGGACCTGTCACACACCACACACAACCCTTGAGAGAATATATATATATATATATATATATATATATATATATATATATATATATATATATATATAGACACACACACACACACACGAGTTCCATCCGCCGACATATTTTGTAACACGACATTACATCTGACCGGTCATAATTCCCAATCGTTATTGTGTTCGACGCCCCATGCCTCGAGACGCGGTTACCATTGGCATGTCTTGTCAAAGCAGAGATCATGTCCCCTTATCGCGAGATTCTCATCAATGCGGGCATGGGTAACCCAACCATGCCGTTTATACAACCCTTGGGAATAGGTGAATCTTAAGGCGAGTGAGGAGGCGTTTAACATTTGCTGCCTTTATAAGGGGATAAAGATTCTGTCTTCCTCTTCTCACGCTCTCTCTGTGTCTCCGCCTTTCCAATCTCGAGCTCCAGCGCCCAAGTTCTTATATTTTTTCCACTCAAGCAACCATGTCCGGATCTGGTGGTCAGGGCAAGTGGATGGTCTCCTCCGTCAAGGAGGAGGACATTACTGAGCTTCGGGCGGCCGGATATTTGGTGAAGGAGATCGCCCACTGTCTGCCGTCCGAGGGACAAGTCGTCCCCATGCCGAAGCCCACCGAGAGGGTAGTATTCATCCCCCATTTCTTCCGCGGGCTAGGGTTTCCTCTCCACCCTTTCGTCCACGAGCTGGTGTATTATTAAGGGATAGATTTCCATGATCTGTCCCCGAATTCCTTCCTCAACATCTCGGCGTTTATCGTCGTGTGTGAGGCCTTCCTCCGCATCCAACCCCACTTCGGGTTGTGGCTCAAGGTCTTCAACGCGAAGACGAAGGTGGTGGATGGCCAGCACACGGAGTGCGGAGGAGCCATGGTGAGTAAGCTGTCCAATGTCTCCTGGCCCAAGGGCACTTTCGTGGACACAGTAAAGGAGTGGCAGAAGCAATGGTTCTATATCACTAAACCTCGCGACACCACCTGGGCCGCAGCTGCCGAATTCCGCTCCGGTGCTCCCATGCGACTCACCTCCTGGGTCGAGAAGAGTTCGGACTGGTGTTCACCTGACGATCTTGTAGCGCTGCAGACGCGCGTTCAAAGCATGGTGACCAAGAATGTCAAGCCGATGGTGATGCTAGTTCGCGGATTCTTCCATGTCCAATGTCTCCTGGGAGTTCAATTCAAGAAGAACCAGAGTAAGGCTCTCACTTTCACGAAGGTGCCCGGAAGTTGCTTTTAAGGGCAACGAGAAGCCACCGGCAGGATGGTCTCAATTGGCCAGCGAGGTATGCTATTTTTGATGTACTCCCAACTTAATTTTTTTGAGGATGTGTGAGCTTTTATTATTGCTTTTTCAGACAGGTAAGCGGATCCAAACCTCGCTCAAGAACCAGTCACAGCAAAGATATAAGCCGGCGCCATATAAGGCGCCCGAGAAGAAGGCCAAGAAGAAGGCAAAGGGGCCAAGAGGGCCCCGCCGCAAGGGCACTTCCGACGCCCGAAGTAAGCTCATTCCTCCGGCCCGAGGACAATGACAAGGAAGAGGACGAGGAGTAAGAAAGCAACCCTCCCCCTGAGGAGAGGAAGAAGAAGAGGCCGGCTTTGGCGCATCTGGAGGCGGAAACACCCAAGAAGGGGAAGGGCGTCCCAACGGTTAACACCGCGTGGGACGTTGACAACAGTCGGAACGACACCCCCGCTCTAATCCCTAGGCTGCATCGTAAGTGACATGGCTCGCTCGTGCGTACATCCGGCCCTTTCTCTCCATTATCTTGACATAGTTAACTATACTACTGCAGTTCAGCCCCCGACCTAATCCAACGATCCTCGCCCGATGTCGTGGGAGATGGCGAGCATGTCACCACCGCCGCTTATTCCCCGGGGCCGTGGATGACACCGGTGTTGTCCCCGAGGGCCGCCCAAACCGGGAGGAGCCCAGATGCTGTCCGGAGGCGCCACGAGGCGAAGCCTCCATCGCGGACACATGGGGAGCCGATCCCCATGGAGACTAGCGAAGAGGGTCAGATCCAGCTCGCCTCACCAATATGATTCCGAGACCCTTATGGCCCTCGAGTCGGGCGAGCAGCCCCCTTGAAGGAGGTGGGTGCGCCTTCACCGTGGCCCCTGCCCATCCAGGGTGCTTGATAATTCGATGGAGGCGCCACGAGGCGCCTGGCATGGACGAGCACCGTGTCCTTATGGGTGCGGTGATCGAGAAGGTTCAGTCCGCCAAGAGTGGACTGAACAAAGCCTGCAGCAACCTGAGACACTGTCCGGTATTCGGCGAGAAGAACTGGACAGAGGATCGATCCTTTGTTATAGGAGACTAACTTTATATGTACCAATAAGCAAAGGCCATCTGCTGGTCAGAATCGCACATGCTGCTGAAGTCTCGAATGAAAGCAGGCCGGAGCGGACCGATAACGAGCTCGGCGAGGTTAAGATTCGCCTGTGGAGGGGCAAGGTGAGTGACGACTCGCTGTGTGTTCAGAAGAACAAGCGCTGTATGTTGGTCGAGTGTCGTAATATGTGCAGGAGCCGTGATCGAGGTCGAGGCCCTAAAAGGTCCCGGTGAAGCCGAGGAGAAGGCTGTCCAACAAAGAAGCCGCTCGAAAAAGCTCAAGGCCCGGGTCAAGGAGGTCCAGCAGGAGCTCCAGGATGCGGTGAAAAAATGCGATGCCTTGGAGAATGATGCGTTGGTTCAAGGGGCCGAACTCGCCAAGGCTCGTCAGAGCGTGGAGACCGTGACGAATGAGGTTTCAGGCCACTCCTCCGGAGATCCAGGAGGCCAAGAAGATCACGTATGGTAAGGCATTTAAGATGCAAAGCAAGTATGCGGAGAAGCATTACCTTTAATAACCCAGGTTCGAGTTCCCTCAGGCTTTTTGCAGATCTACCACGCAACGACGACGCCGGAGTTCTACCGAGTCAAGGAGGGGTTCTACGAAGAAGCTATTCTGTTGCAGATATGATGCCGTGAGCATCCCGTGTCCTTCACCGATCACCAAGCAGCTGGTGGAGCTGCATGGTGGCTTAACTAGCCATGAAGGATTTGACGATCCGGCTTGGCTACCGGGTTATGCCCGCAGCTACTTTGGACTCGTGAGGCGTCCAGTGGAAGCCTGTCCTCGGCTGGCCACCGTCAAGCGGTCGACCTGCATCGAAGGTGCCCTCATGGCTTTCGCCCGTTGCAAGATGTGGTGGGCAAAGATGAATGCTGTTGACATGGCCCGAGGGCCGCCTGAGGGCAAGGAGCACCGCACACCCGAGCGATATTTTGCGGATGTTCGAGAAGGGTCTCGACTTGCAGCAACACAATGTGGGCTGGAGATTATTTTCGAATGAGTACGTTCGTGTTTTGTCCATGCCTTGTATGATGAAAACAAAGCCGGTGTGTAATATAATGCTTGTTATGTTTTAATTGTTTCTCCCGCGGGCGGCAGTTATATGAAATCTGAGGGTTGGCCAGTCATCGGCTTCTGCCCTCACGTAGGTAGTACGAAGGTGTTCGGATGGTATCTAAACAATCTTATCCAATTATATGGTCCTGAAGGAGTTGCTTAGCGCTATGAACCAGGCAATCAGACTATGCGGCTTAAACTCCCTCACTTAGCCATAGGAGTTTTATAATAAAACATGTGCGCAGCCCCTGGTATACGAACCAGAGTGCTGTCGGTGCTTGATCGGGAAGTGCCGATCCTTCACGGAATGCGGAAAAAATCTCCAACAATTTGTGACCTCCGAACAGCTGATCGGCTCTCGCCGCATCATGACAGTCAGTTTTCGGCTTTCTCTACTGAGGTGCTGATCTGCTCAAGGCCAGGTCACAATCATAGTAGTTCTCCCTTTACTACCCTAGCCGATATAGGGGAACATAGGGTAGCAAGCACAGGAGCCGGGCAACCCAACTATTGACCAAAGACATGATTCGGAGCCGATGCATATAATGCTAAATTCGGGGTGCCAAACTTATCTATATATAAAAAGTGTTCGGACTTTGTTGCCGTATTATGGGGCAGTGGGGAGCCCCTAGTGAATATGAAACGTACCAAAGTGTACGGATGCAGTCGATAAGCATATCGAAATGAAGTAAGAAGCGAAAACCACAGAAACTGGGCCGCAAACCATTTTCATTATAACTGGATGGATATGTCAAGGCGTATCTTTTACAAATAGTGAGATAAGCATCCGGGCTATTTAACATGCCGAGATCAAGAGGGCGCAGCGTGCAGGTCCTGATAAATAAGTGGAAATACTGTCAAGAAGAACGTATAGAGGTTACCGTACACACCTATGCTGCTTGCCTCCTTTGTATGCCGATCCTTTAAAGGGACTCGTGATCAGGCCCGTGGGAAAAGGAACCTCAAACAAAAAGAAAAAGGTGAAAGTATGTGTCCGGATTGGTCTAGCCGAATCAGATCCTGTGTTACCTTGTGCCTCCGTCGATGTCCATGGGATTTTGAGTGCGTAATTATGTACGCGTGGTGCGAATGCCACTACTTCATAGGGACTGGGACGGAGGCCGAATTGCTAATCGAGCTCTTGACGAGCCACGCTGTCCTGCTGTAGTGTAGTCCGGAACCTCTTAATGATGTCTGTCGGAGTAAATGACCATGGGTAGCCTAGCCGGCTCCCTCGGCTCTTCAGAAAAATTACAGGCCGATTGGGCCTTCAAGCACCCAAGGCGTGGGGCCGCCTTCCCCTGGTCGGCTACCACTCAAGCCGGCTACCGGGAGGCGGCCCGACTCTAAACTCACAGGAGGAAATCCACAAGAGGGCCGGCTCCAAGTAGCCGGGCACGAGAAAGCCGACTCCAAGAACCAGGATCGTACCCTCAAACTCTGCACCCACATAACGGCGATGAGACGGAGCGTGGCCACAATGAAGCCTGCCACCCCCGAATCCCGGAGCGCGCGTGGTCACAGTGCGCTGTACGGGGCGGCCATCACCCGTCCGGTGCGGCACTTTGCCATGATGTCACCCACGACAAGCTGTCAGAACGGCCCACAGGCGGCGGGCCCCTATGGTCAGAGAGACGCCCGAAGGTGGCCCGGCCTCCCCCAGTCGGCCCGAGATAAGGTCGATCGCTATCAATCACCGGCTTGCTCCCTCGAGGAAGCCGCTTCATTAGGAGACAAGACGAGGTAGGCTACATGAGTCGCCGCCAGCGGCAGCAACAGAGCCATGCTTACCTCGACAAAGCCCTCACATCGAGTGAGGCAACAAGAATCAGCCCCGACAAGGCCCCCGAAGGTGGGACCAGCTTGTCGACCAGATGCCGGCAGCCAAGGGACCCACCAGTTGGCGGGTTCAAAGAACCGGGCGGAGAAGCCGGCAAGCATAGACACTGATGGCTAGGGCCCGCGCCCAGCCGGATTACCATTGTACCATGGGGGGTAGGCCTATATAAACCCCTCGGGGCACCCATGCAAAGGGTTGATCTCTTAGAGTTTTAGAAACTACATAGAGGGAAGAGGAGAGCTAGCCTTGCCCTTCTTCTTCCTCTTGCCAAACAGCTCAAGGAGCTTCTTGTAGCTTCTTGTTAACTTAGTGATCATGCGGAGGCCCCGCAGAGCAGCAGTAGGGGTGTTATCTCCCCGGAGAGCCCCGAAGCTGGGTAAGATTCGCCGGCGTGCATGTCTTCGCCTTTATCCTGCTTCTCCAGCGCCCGCGACGCCTTATTGGCTCCCACAATGATAAGCCACCCGCTGGCATATGTCGACCCACCACCCGACATTTGGCGCCCACCATGGGGCCAGGTGCACCGCCGTTCTGAGACCTGTTCGATGGGAACCCTTTCCTTCCCAATAGCGTAGCCAGCTGCACGCCTGATGGCGCTGTTCTCGACAAGGCAGCAAGGCGTCGCGACGTCAAGCGCGGGCGAAGGCTGCCGATCTTCTTGGCAAGGCTCAGATCTCCGACGAGCTCAAGATTCGACGCGGCACATGCTGCCCCGAGAGCCACCTCGTCAGCCTCCTCGACCAACTCCAAGTCTCCGCCGAGCCCGCTGTGGATTTGGAGTCGGTTATTCCACCTACCCGATGCTTGTTGACTCGACACGACATCGCTTGACGCTTCCCCACCAACGCCAGGATCTTCAACGACCCGCTTCCCTCGAGCCGACAGTGTGGCAGCGCCATCACCGAGGTGCCGGGTCATCAGCCACCACGCCGCTTCCGGGCGAACGCCCACGACGCCTTCCAAGCGGCGCCGCACGATTTGTCCGTCTCTCCCGCCGACGCCGACGCCGAGGCACCGGAGGCACGCCGCCGCCTCATCATGGATGGCCGAAGATAGTTTCCATGAGACGCTTCATCGAGGCTCACCAGCAATGAAAGTGTCGACCGCTTCCGCTTTTGGCACGCCACCTCGATGGGCCGAGCCGATCGGTGATCATCAAGAAGCGTGGCGCAGCTATCGCCGACATGCCGGGAGCGGACCGCCCGCCTATGCCACGCCGAGAATTTCCGCGCGCTTCACCAGCGGACGAGACGCAGCTGAATGGATCGGGGCCAATGAAGCTCGCACATGACCGCACGCATCTAGCAGTTGATTGACGGGCCGCAGAAGGCATGAAGCCGGGCGTCCGCGCCAAAGTCCTCCCCACGCCGAGAGCACGGCGCACGCCATTAACACCGATCGCGCTCGGTCCGCGCCAGTAAGAAAAGGAGCCGCTGCCAGCCGTAGTCCGACTTCGATCTCCATCGAGCGCGACGCAGAAGGCCGCCCGAGCCGCGGAACGACGAGGCAACCCGCCTCCTCCGCCGCAGGGAGAGATATCCCACCCGCCGCCGTCACACATCCGACTTCGCGGCCGACTCAGGTCGCCGCAAGGAGTCGGCGAGAAAGCCGCCCGCCATCGATCGACCGCCTAGCGATCCTCGGGCGCTAGAAGAAGAAGACGATGTCGCCCACCTTGCTTGGCCCCGTGATCCGCGACGAGCCCTTCCCAAAGGGTTCTCGCCCCAAGAGACACGCCTAAGTACAACGGCTCTGAAGCCGGAAGATTGGCTGATCGACTACTCCACAGCGTCAGCATAGCAATGGCAACAAAGCTGTTGTCAGAAGTATGTCCCCTCATGCTCCAAGGCACGACGCAGCACCTGACTCAACAACCTCAAGCTCACAAACACAATAGCTGGCTGGATTTCACTCAAGCCTTCATCCGCAACTTCACCAGAACCTGCAAGCTGGCTCCCAAGCCCCGACAGCCTTCCTTGTGTGTCAATGGCTCAACGAATCAACTCGCGATCACCTCACGCTAATGAGCCGCAATTCCCGCGAGGGGGTGCATGAGGTTCAAGCCATAGAGTATTTCACCGCTGGTGCCGAGTAGGCACCTCCTCGCACAAACCTTTATGACGATCCGACTACCTCGACGAGCTGCTGGTCATAGCAGCATAAGTACGCCACGACCGATTTCTTCAATGAAGACCGAGCCCGTAGACGCCCGAAGGTGCTCAACTGCTCCTGAAGACGCCGCCGAGACTCCACCGATGCCCGTACTCGTAACGACAACAAGCGAAGGGTCCTATGCCGCCCCCACCACCGCAGTGGCCACAAATAAGATGAACAACCCGAGGCGGCCCGCGCCTAAGAAGCGTATATGCAGCTGGCTTGGCAGCCGCTTTCTCCACGAGCAAGCTCGATGCCCCTTGCAAGTTCCACAGCGGCCGGGCCGCCCAACCACACGCACCCGAAATGCCATCGCTCACCCAATCTCCAAAGGCGAGGGCTGGTGCCGCCCGCCGCTGGTCACCATTTCGCCCTCAAACGGGCTGCCGACCGCCAGCCGGGCCGTTTAAGACGAAGTTCTCGACGAGCATGCCGCCTTACGCCTTTTACAAGTTAGCCGAAGATCAAGGCGTAGCTAGCGCCGACAAGACTAAGAAGTCAACGCGTCGCCTCCAACAACCCCGAGTACATGCACCGTCGGAAAGGTTTATCAGCCGAGCCGGGCCGACCACCCGTAGGTGATTCCATCCCTCGCTTCTACGCATTGGTTTTGGATGCCACCCAGCGACAGAAAGGCAGCGCCCGCTTCTCCCGCTGTGATCGATAGATGGCGGGAGCAGCATCAACATAATGTACCATGACACCATGGAGAAGCTGAACATCAAGACGGAGCAGCTCATGCCTAGTCGGACCGTGTTCCATGGCATCGTACCCGGCCTGTCCTACCCACCAATCGGCAAGGTCAAGATAGATGTTCTCTTTGGAGACAAGGATCACTTCCGCCGAGAAGCAGTTTGGTTTGAGGTAGTGGATTTGGAGAGCCCTTACCATGCGTTGCTTGGCCGGCCTGCTCTGGCCAAGTTCATGGCCTTACCCCACTACGCCTACCTCAAGATGAAGATACCGAGTTCCAAGGGCATCATCACCATAGCCGGTGACTACAAGAAATCCTCCGAGTGTGCAGTAGCTAGCAGCCAACTGGCCAAGTCCCTCGTGATCGCCAAAGAGAAGAAGATGCTGGATCGGGCCGTGGCCATGGCCGGCAAGCAGCCGGCCCTGTCCCCCGACCCCAAGGAGTGTGATGCCCAAGGTTCTTCCTAGTCGGCCAAAGAAACGAAGAAGATACCTCTGGACCCGGAGCACCCAGAAAGGTTTGCCGTCATTGGGGCAAACCTGGACAGCAAATAGGATGGCGAGCTCGTCGATTTCCTCCATAAGAATCGGGATATCTTCGCATGGTCTCCCAAGGACATGCTGGTGTTCAAGGAATTCGCCGAGCACAAGCTACACGTCCGAGCTGATGCAAAACTAGTCAAGCAGCTTCCTCCACCGATTATCGAGGAGAAGAGAAGGATTGTAGGAGAAGAGATAGCCCGCTTCAGCAATGGGTTCATAATGGAGGTGTTCTTCCGAATGGCTTGCCAACCCGGTCCTCGCTCAAGAAGAATAACAAGTGGCGTGTGTATAGACTACGCCAGCTTCAACAAAGCCTACCCCAAAGATCCTTCACCGCCAAGGATTGATCAGGATAGACTCCACCACCGGATGCGAGCTGTTGAGTTTCTTAGATGCTTACTTAGGCTACCACCGATAAAGTTGATCCACCACCGCCTCAAGACCGCCTCTTCATCACACCATTCGTAGCTTGCCACACCGACTATGACATTCGGCTTGAGAAATGTCGGTGTTACTTTTCAAAGATTGCATGCGAAAGGCCCTGCCAAACTCGTAGAAATGCCCACGCCTATGTAGACGATATTGTGGTGAAGATGGAGAAGCGACACCTGGTGGAAGACCTCAAAGAGACTTTTGAAAACTTGGCGCCCGGTTTCGTGATCAAGCTCAACCTCGAGAATGCGTGTTCGAGTACCACCGCCTTCTAGGCTTCCCGGTCTCCAACGCTGCATCAAATGCAACCAAGTGAAGATCAAGGCCATAGAGAGAATGGAGATTCCTACCAAGCTGCGAGACGCCCAGAAGTTTACCGGATGCCCGCCTCCCCCGAATCGCTTTATCACCGCCTCGGAGAGAAAGCTCTCCCCCACCGACTCATGAAGAAGACCACTCACTTCGAAAGTGGAACGACTAAGTCGGACAAAGCTTTCCACGAATCAAGAAGATGTCAACGCCGCCTATCTTCAAGGGTGCTAACCAAGAAAGAGCCCATGCTCTTTACATTGCCGCCACCACCGGGTGGTCAAGACCGCTATCGTGGTTCAGCGACCGAAGAAGACCGAGTCACCGTACCAGAGGCCGTGTATTATTTAAGTGAAGTACTATCCACCTCAAGCGTAATCTACCCGCACTACCAGAAGATGTGCTATGGTGTGTATTTCGCCGCCAAGAAGCTCAAGCCCTACTTTCAAGAGCACCCCATCATGGTCATATGTACTGCCCCGCTCGCCGAGATCATAGGCAGCCAGGATGCATCCGGACAGGTGGCAAAATGGGCCATTGAGCTGGCCCCTTACACGATCTTGTACCAGCCTCGCACCGCCATCAATTCCCAAGCGTCACGATTTCCTTGTCTACATCGGGCCGAGACTCAGACACCGCCACTGGGCCCCGACTCCACCTTCATTGGCGGGTGCATTTCGACGGGTCCAAGATGCGACCGCTTGGGAGCCAAGATCATCCTCACCTCTCCCAAAGGCGCATAAGCCTGGAGCACGCATGACAAGTTCATTTTTCCGCCCAACAATGTGGGCCGAGCACGGCGCCATACACGGGCTCCAAATAGCAGAAGAACTCGCATCCGCCGGATCTCGGTAATGGCGACTCGATTTGGTAGTCCAACAATCATTCCGGCGATCGGGACGCCAAGGACGCAAACATGGCGAAGCTATCGCTCTCGCTAAGCAAATTAGCGGTATTTTAGCGATGCGAGTTCTCCACGTACACGGGCCGACAACGAAAGCAAGCGTATGCCCCGCACGATTAGGCTCCACCGACAAGCTATACCAAACGACATCTCTCTCCAACGCCTCCTCGCCGCCTATCAAGCCATCATCCGAATCGATTCCATTCATACCGCCTCGACTCGACGCAGTTGGATCCGCTTGGGGAACCGAGCAGGCAGCTCGTGGACTTTGATAGGCGCCCCGGGACTTTCACCAAAGCGTTCGGGATCGCCATAGTCGCACCCTGCCCGGGACTTCGTAATCTGCCCGAGGACTACGGCAATAGGCCCGAGGACTACGGGTAGCCGCCCGAGGACCGTGATCGACACAATGCGTAAAGGGGTCACCCGCTCACCACCACCCAGCCCACCCCGCCTGTGTCGCAGAGCTATATTGACAATAGAATAAGTCATACCCATCATGGGCCCAACCCATGCTCAACTTCCCGGTAAAATGTAGAGCTGCCGACCGACGAGATCTCGGCAAGGCAAGTCCAGGCGAGCCGAAAGACACGATAGTGACCCGAGAGCTCGTTAGCGCAGCTGCCACCGAGTCTTCCGCCGCTGCGCCGAGCCGCAGAAGGGCATAGTAATCTCAAGCGACATCCACTATACGTAATGCGCCACCACGCCGCCCTCAAGATCATTTTGCCGCCAAAGCCGCCACGGATTCTTCCGGCCGATCGCTGGATGATGCCAAGGAGTTAGTCAAACATCGCAAAGGGTGCCAAGTTCTTTTCCAAGCAACACCTGCCAAGCTTCAGACTTCAAGACCATTCCTCACCGCCTTTTGCCTTGGGACCGGATATGGTGGGCCCGTTGAAGATGGCGACGCGGCATGACACATCTCGCCGCCGCCGCGGGACAAATTTACCAAGTGGATTGAAGGTTTATCAAGAAGCTGAATGGGCCGATCGCCATGACATTTATCGCAGATATTACAACCCCGCACGGCGCATCACACAAAGATCATCACCGGCTAATGGCACGAATTTTGCCAAGGAGCACTCGCAGACGCTTCGCGCGACCTGTGGCATCCGACCGACTTAGCGCCTGCTGCTCCACCCGCAATAAATGGCCTGTTGAGCGAAAGAACGACCTCATCCTTCTCCGCATCAAGCCCCACCGTCGTAAGACTCGAGCTGCTCGGCCGGCAGCGTTATTCGACGAGCTGCCACCCCTCCGAGTCTCGCGACTACCCCAAACAAGTCAACCGCTTCACCCTTTCTTCCTTGTATGGTGCCAAGGCTGTCATCCCAACCGACATCGAGTTCGACTCACTTCGGGTCACTATGTACACGGAGGCGGAGGCCAAGGAAGCACGAGAAGATGGCGCCGACTCCATCGAAGAAAGCCGCCGTTAGCCCCGAGCGGTCCGCCATCTACCAAATAGGCTGGGCCCGCTTCCCATTCACCTTTGCTACAATCTAAGAAATTCGAGTACTTGTCTTCCCAAACGTTGTTTCCTCCCCACCACAGATCGCAGAGCAGCTGTCCGCCGGGAAGGCGGCTACTAAGGGAAGGCAAAGGAAACAGCCAAAGGATGAAAAGCAAACACGAATGGAAGCCAAACACATGCATGATTATATTTACACAAAAGTTCTTCGAAAGGCCAGCATTCAACATAGTTTGAATACACCCCAGTAGGTGGAACTGCGTAAGTTTAATAAAAGTTGTTCAAAGAGTAACGAGCATGAAAGTAAAAACGGCGGATCGTGCCAAGGGCGCGAACAAAGAAGTCGGGCAGGTTGGTGAGACGCCAGTCCTACCGAGGAGTGGTCGGTCACGCAGTCTCGCCTAATCATCACCTTTGGCGACGGCGCGGCTTGCACGCCGCCTCGCTGTCGAGGCATCGAGCTGAAGTCGGCTGGTTGCTTCACCATCTCGCACGACTTCTTCACCATCCTCCCCATCTTCATCTTCACCCACGCCGCCGAAGTTTATTGTCGGCGCTTCGGGAACGGGGGTCCCTGCACTTGCTCGCTTAAGTGCCCGCGGCGTGGCTCAAAGGAGGCCCAGTGACAGCTTGTCTTCATCAATGTAAGCTCAAAACCGCGAGGGGGGCTTTAGATTTCGCAGGGCGGACGACCAGGCGCCTCGTGCACGGCCCTCGCCAGTTGGCTCATGAGAGAGGCGGAGAGTTCAAGGCAGGTACCGCTGAGGTGCCCAGTGATGCAAGCCATGATTCACCAAGGGCGCCAAGGGCTCAGCCAGCACAGCAGTCTCCTCCTTCCCTCTTGGCAAAGGGAGCAAGCGCAGCGAGAGCATCAAGCAAAGGCATCCGCTTCGTGCAACAACATTCAAGACCAGCCCCAACGGGTCGAAGGAGTCATCGGGAGCCCAAGCATGCGTCATCACAGAGAGTTTTTATAAAGTGCGAGGACCAGCTTTAGTCAGATAAGTGTACCCACTGCTCCCCTTCAAATGGCTAATTGTTGGTGCCCTTCCCTACCAATATTTGGGAAGAGGCCTGTGGCCTTCGCCTATAAATAGGAGTAACCACACTGTGAGACGGGATCTCGGATCGCCCCTCGTATGAGATCGAATCTCACCAAGGAACCAGTAGCTAGAGCAACCAACACCACTTAGCAGCTTCATCACACCCACCAAGAATGCACATGCGAGGCTGTTTCTTCCCCGTATTGTTCCTCATCGCCCAGTGAGGAAATCCACCACACCACAAACTAGAGTAGGGTATTACACCACAACGGTGGCCCTAACTAGTATAAATCTTGTGTCTCCCTGTGGCCGTTTTTTTTAGTAGTTTAGGTCCCCGCGATTCGGGCGAGGTACAGGCGGTGGAGGGTTGATCTCCGCTGCCGCAAAGTTGTTCGAATCCTCAAGGGTTTGCCGACCGAACCGACATTTGGCGCGCTGTAGGGTGCGCGGAATTCGCCTTTCGCCGCGCTCGCTTCTTCCTCGACCACCGCGAACATGTTCCGACGCTCGCCTGGTCGCGCTGAAGCGCCGAGCCTACCGCCCCATGTTGCCCGTGACAACCGCCGGCGGGCGCCTCGCCGCTTCGTCACTCGCTGTTAACACCGCCACCGCCCGGCCGGAACGAAGCAGCAAGCATCGCCCTCGCGCCTCGGCGACCTCGTGGGAGGCCGCCGTTTTCGCTATCCGCCCTGCCGCGCCGATTCTCCGCTGTCGCGTTCTCCCTGGCGTTTCTCAGCGCCGCCTTCCAAACCGCCATGTCAAGACATTCGTCCGCTGTGTCGGCGCCTCCACGCGCGCGGGGCTCCTCAGTCGGATTAAGTCGCCGGCCGGGCTGACCTTCACTCTCAAGACCACCCCACCAACTCGGCCGCCTTGCAAGCGCCCCCATGCTCGCGACACCCACCATCCGCCAGTTGCCGCCACCAGACCCTCATCGACGCGGCGCCAAGCCTCAACGTATTTCGCCGAGGCCTTCACCCTCCTCTCAGATAATCGTGGAGCGGCCGCAGCCCACCCGGCCTTTTTAGGCGAGGAGGAGGGTCATCCAGCTCCTTGGGGCAATCTGCTTCCGGTGACCTTCGCACCCACAACAACTTCCGACGGAACTGGTCGATTACATCGCCTTCGCCGGCCTCCCCACAATGCCATCCTTGGCTACCCAGCATTGGCCAAATTCATGGCCGCAACTCCACCCGGGTACAACCTCATGAAGATGCCCGAGCAGCAAGCGCCTCACTGCGTGTCGGGGACACCGGCGGTGTCTGCGAAAGCCAGCTCACCTCAAGACGGCGTCGCCAGCAGCTCGCCGATGCGGAAGCCCCTAAGCTCAAGGGGGCTGCGCCACCAAGAAGAAGCAGCTTGTTCACTCAAGACAAGGCGGAGACTAAGCAGACACTCGCCGATGAGGACGGGTCTCAAACGCCACCTTCACCATAGGCGCCAACCTCAAGCCCGAGCAGGAGGAAGCCCTTGTCAAGTTCCTGCGCAAGGCATAAGAAGGTGTTCACTGGAGCCCGATCAGTCAAGGGATTCCACGGGCGAATCGAGCACCACCTCAACGTGTGCCCCAACGTCATGCCCAAAGGAAGGTAAAGCTAGAAGGCAGCCCACCAAAAGCAGGCCTTCATCGTTCAAGAGACCCGCAAGCTAGAAGCCGCGGGGTTATTCGCGAGGTCCGATACTCCGATTAGCTGGCCAACCCTGTGGTGGTGCCAAAGAAGGGAGGAAAGGAGCGATGTGTGTCGATTTCACCAACCTCAACAAAGCATGCCCGCAGGATCCATTTCCGCCCTCAAGATCATCACTGATCGTCGATTCCACCGCCGAAGTGCACTGTTATGCTTCTTGGACGCCTTCGTGGTATCACCAAATCAAGATGGCGGTGGAAGACGCCAAAAGACGGCCTTCCTAACCCGCGGTGGAGTGTACCGCTATACATGCATGCCATTCTGGTTATGCAACGCTGGGCAACCTTCCAAATGCTCATGCACATCACCTTGGGCCCACAACTCGAAGAATGTGGAGGCATACGCCGACGACATCGTGGTGAAGTTCGCGAGGCCAGGACCTTGATACAAGACCTGAAGAAACCTTCATGAGCCTCAGCCAAGCGGAGCCTGAGCCCGCGACTCAACCCGAGAAGTGTGTGTTTGAGTTCCTCAGTAAGCCCCGGGTTTCTCGTGTCCCACCGAGGCATCGAGGCCCACCTGCAAAGGTCAAGGAAGTGGAAGACATGAGCCCACCAAAGACCCTCGTGGAAATGCGTAAGCTCATGGGGCGGTAACGCAGCCGGGCCACCCATCTCCCGATTGGGGAGCGGGCGCTTTCTTCCACCGATGAAGAAAAGGCCCTTCGAGTGGACCTGAAGAGGCCGACAAAGCTGCTTTCAAGACCTCAAGAGGTACCTGACCAGCCCTCCAGTTGATGGTGGCCCCACGCCTCAGAGCCCTTGGTACTTACACCGCCACACCCCTACTCGCTTAGCGCCAGCACTAGTGGCGTAGGAGGAGCATCAGCCAAGACCACTGCAGCCACCGAGCTAAGGCAAGACCGAATCGAAGGAACCAGCGTAAGCCAAGACCGCAATGGAAGAAGATCACCACGATAGAGCGCACTAAGGGCGGGGAGGCCTCCCATCCAAGCTGCCTTCCAGAGGCGCTGCCACGCCGGAGGCACCACAGCTTCCGGAAGACGCCAAAGACCGACGCCTCTAACTCGCCGAGCAACCGTGTACTTTCTCAAAGAACAGTTACGGATGCGAGGGCACGAGCACCCCATGCCGCGAAGCTCCTCCTCGCGCTTATTGGTGGCTTCGCAAGCAAGTGCTGCACTACTTCCAGGGTCATCCAATCAAGGTTGTCCGGCATACCCCGGAGAGGGTGCTCAGAGCCCCAACTCGCCTAAGGGTCGCTTAGTGGAACATTGAGCTGCAAGCATTCCAGCTCGAGTTCAAGACAACCAGATTCATCAAGGGGCCGTGGTCGAAGATTTCGGGTCGAATGGATAAGCACCGGCCTTAGCCGGGCGAGGATCGGTCCTCTCCCTGTGGAGCCAAGCGCGTAGGTTGGGTCATGTACTTGACGGAGCATTCTGCATGTATGCGTCAATGGGCCAAGTGCTCATATCCCCGGCCAGACAAGCTCTACTATGCCGTGTAGCTCTGCTTTCCAAAGATGATGAAGGTCTCCAACAATATAGCGGAATACGAGGGCCTGATAGCGGTCCGAGGCTGCCGCTGCCTGGGGTGAAGCGCCTACCATCAAGGGCGATTCGCAGCCCTCGCCAATTTCTCCAACAAGGTGTAAGGAGCCAAGAGATGAACACATGGAGGCCTCACTCTTGGAAGTCCCCGGATGGAGAAATAGTTCTGGGATTGAGCTGCAAGATGCCCCACAAGCACCAATCAAGAGGCCGACGACATCGCCAAACGAGCCTCCAGGAGGTACCACCCCAGTGCCGGCCGTCTTTGAGGAACGGCTCTTCAAGCCCTCACCCACACTGTTATCAAGCACAGATTCTGGAGGAGCTCCTCACCACCGCCGAGAGCCCTCACAGGGGCCCGCCTCGAGCACGCCTGCTTCTAACGATGGAACCTCAAGAGGAGGCTTGATCACGGAGCTTAAGAGTTACTTAACGCGTGGGACTTTGCCGGAGAAGTGAGGAGGAGGCAGCTAGGCACGGCAAGCCGCCACGACATACAACATCATGGATGGAGAGCTCTACCGAAACGATCAACGACGATCCTCGCTGCGCTGCATCACCAGGAACAGGGAAGGAATTGTCGGCAGATATACATGGCGGAGACCTGGCACCATTCATCGCCACGACCCTTGTCGGCAAGGCTGCTCCGCAAATGTTTCTATTGGCCCACTACTACAATGAAGCTATCGAACTCGTGAAGGCTTGCGAGGCTTGCCAATTCCATGCCAAGCGATTCACCTTACCAGCAGAGGTCTCGAACCATCCCCTCACTTGGCCATTCATGTCCGGGGTGGACATCTCGCCCTTTCCTGGCGCCAGGGGCTATCGCTACCTCTACGCCGCCATGGACAAATTCACCAAGTGGGTCAAGTCGAGGTCGTCTGCCGCCATCCTCGCTGGTTCATGGGTCAAGTTCATCAAGGGCATCGTGAGTCGGTTCGAGAGCCGAACTGCATCATCACCGACAACGGTTCGCAGTTCACCAAGAATCCTTTTTAAAACGCATCGCGCTAACCTTGGGGCGCTAGATATGCTACGCCGTGGCGCACTTCGCGAACAATGGACAGGCCGAGCGGGCTAATGCAGAGGTCCCGAGAGGCCTCAAGACCAAGACGCTCAAGAAGAAACTGAAGCCCGCGGCGAGGCTGGTATGACGAAGCTCTGGCCCGTGTTGTGGTCCATCCGCACAACCGCAACCAAGCCAACCGGAGAGACCCCTTCTTCCCGGGTCTACGGAGCCGGCGGTCCTCCCCTCACGTGGTCAAGTTGCCGATCCACAAGGGTCCCGGCGCTCGATGAACGCTGCAGGACGCCATGCGGGGACGGCCCTTGAAGCCTGGGGAGGA
The DNA here is from genome assembly GCA_021605205.1 of Aegilops longissima. Taxonomy (NCBI): domain Eukaryota; kingdom Viridiplantae; phylum Streptophyta; class Magnoliopsida; order Poales; family Poaceae; genus Aegilops; species Aegilops longissima. The sequence goes on from CM038678.1 coordinate 164,821,646, forward strand.
GCGCTGCCGAGAAGCTGCGCCAGGAGCGTAAGGTACCAACAGTGCACTCCGCGATACCCACCGCCGCAAAGATCCCGCTCTAACTCTCGAGGTAGGGGACCGCTGTTCGACGTGGTCCTCTCCTGTGGAGGGACTCCATAAGCTCTCTCCCATGTGGGAGGGCCCATTCAAGGTTGTTCATGTTTCCGTGCCTGGCCCGCGGCGCGCTTTGAGACTCAAGAGGGAGTACCCATGTAACGCCGCGGAACATCTAGCACCTCCGGAGGTTTTACCCTCTAAAAGGCCCAGAGCTGCGTGAAGAAGGCAAATGCCTGTGAAGCTCATCTTTTGAAAAGGCCCAGAGCTCGGACGGAAGGCAAATGCCCTGTTAAGTTCATCTTTTGGAAAAGGCCCAGAGCTCGTGAAGAAGGCAAATGCTCGTGGAAGTTCATCTTTTGGAAAAGGCCCAGAGTCGTGAAGAAGGCAATGCCCGTGAAGTCCATCTTTTGAAAAGGCCCGAGTCTCGCGGAAGAAGGCGAATCACCGTGAAGCCGACGATTCGGAAAGGCCCGAGCTCGTGAAGAGGGCAAACGCTCGCGAAGCTTGCTTCCCAAGAAAGGCCCGAGCCTCGTGGAAGAAGGAGAACGCCTGTGAATCCGGCCGCCTGTGACACTCTCACGTAATAATGAGTTGGGGCTGTACACACGCCTGAGTCTCGTGGAGTGCCGGCCTCAGCCCCGGGCTCCCTCCCACGCCTAAAGGGCAGCACTTAGCCCGCTACTGGGTGAGAAGACGTCAAGACTAGACTAGGTGTCGGATCGCGCTTTTTCATTTGCTTTCTGCTTGACTAGTTATTCTCATTTGGAGTTTTATCAAACTATTGCCCCTTTTTCGTCCATGGTTCTTCGATCTTTTTCGCTTCCGCTGATTTCTTTTGTGCGGAGACTCGTGAGGCGGAAGCCCCTCGAGCCCTCATGATGCGTTTCTGCCCCTATCACTCAAGTTTTCACGGCCCTGTCCACACCTGGAGCACCCTCCGATAATGCCTCACGGGCAGCACAACGCCAACATGGGGCCCGGATCGGTCGCCCTCTCGCCTGCCATGGCTAGGATTCGCCATTTAATGGGCGCATCGGCAGTATGGGGAACAAGATCAGATAATAAAAGCAGTACAATAACCAATAGCTGCTGACTCCAACGTTTCACGGGGTGCTTCAGGACCCCGATTCCGAAGTCACATCGATCTAGCCGGTAACACCTCATATCACTTTTGCGGCCTCACGCACGGTATTCTACGGTGTCGCCTTACCATGGCCCGGACCGCTATTACTTTTGGCTCACGATATGATAGTGTCGCTAGCATCCATATGACAGAGAACCCGGCCGATATGGCTAGTCATGAACCCAAAGCAGCGCTAACCCATGGGGACAAGCATACATGAATCACATCGAGCATGTCGGTCATCAACGTGACGAATCCGGCTGTAGCATCGGGCTATGTGACTCGTAACCCGGCTGTAGCAGTTAGGCAGGATTCAATGTCACCGCGTGACATTTCCAAGGGACAGACATAGGAACGAAGTGAACACACATGCGCCAGTCAAGTGTCCAAAGCAAGAGTGTTGGTTAGCAGTGACTCCGTGAACCGGTCAGAAGCGGACTACTATCGCCAGAAGCACTAGACTACATTTCCCATATGAGAGGCTGCCAAGGATAAACAACTAGATTGTCGGATCCCACACATACCAAGCATTTCAAACATACACACAATATGCTCAATATGTGTAAATACAACATGGCATCACAACATAACTCTATTGACTCAAATATTTATTCATTAGGCTCCGAGGAGCTTAGATATTACAAACATGGGTCTCATGACCCAACATTCGAGCATACAAGTCAAAGCACAAGCGGAGGCTTAACATGTCCGAGTACGTACATCTACAAATGAAAAGAGGCCGAGAAGCCCGACTATCTACCAGATCCCGCCGAGGCACAAGATCGTAGCCGAGGTAACAAGCTAAACGTCAAGTCCAAGCGAACTACTAACTAGACCGACGCCTCTCGAAAAACATAAAATAAGCAAACGTGAGTACAAACGTACCAAAGAAGACTTACATCGTAACTAACTACATATGCATCATTATCAACAAAGGGGTGGTGGAGTTTGACTCAAAGCAAGCCAGCTTTGACTCGTGGCTATCCCGAACCACGATCGCAAGTAACTCTTTGAGGTGGCGCACACGAGTCCACATATTCACCATATCAATACACCACTATGGACCCGCCTCCCGCCTCCCTACGAGAACGCCATCCATAGCACTCACGCTTATCTTATGCATTTTAGAGTATCCACTTTCACTTGTCTATGAACTGATATAGGCAACCCAAGTCCTTTTCCGCTGACACGGCTATTTCAATAGATCGACATTAACCCCGCAGGGTGTACTTCTTCACACACGCTCACCACTTACCGCCGTTTACACGACATGTACTGCAACCTTCAAGCGAAGCCCAACATGGTGTCGGCCACGGCCTACCTAAACACTCAAGTCCCTAGTCCAGGTTTATCGCCTATTCGGTTCCATCCGCAGGAGTCCGCCGAGGTTTCACTAACGGCCCCTAACGATGTGTGCAGGGTTCCCAGATACCAAACGGGCATTCGCACACTGCCACGGTATCATCACTGATCATAGCCCACCCCTAGGGTCAGCGCCACGCACGGCCTCCAACACATATCCTACAAACACCGTAAACTAGTTGCAACCCCGGACAGAGGACAAGGTGGTTAAGAAGCCTAGAGAGTCAATTAAGGATCCCAATGTGGTAGTAACTGTTCATGGATCACAAACACGTAACTCAGCTTCCTCGAGGACGGCTTAATGAGACAACCCACCATGTACTCCTACATGGCCTCTCACCGCTACCTTTACCAAATCGTGTTCACACACTTAGCTCACACACGAGAGGACATGTTCACACACCATTCCAATTCATTCTCGATGAATCGTACTCGACTCAACTCTAAGCAAAGAGTGCATGACAAACAAGCATGAATGAGTAGGCACAACAGGGCTCAAACAACTCCTACTCATGCTAGTGGGTTTCATCTATTTAATCGTGGAATGACAGTCATGCAGAGGATAAGGTTCAGCTACCGCAGCAAGTAAAAGTAGATAAATCGTTGTTGTCCTAATGCAGTAAAGAGAGCAGGAGCGAGAGAGTGGGATTGTATCGAATGAACAAGGGGTTTCGCTTTGCTCGGCGCTTCAAGATAATATAGTTCTTCATCGGTGTCATCGAACTCATCGCCCAGACGCCGCTCATCGAGAGGGGACAACACCGCCAAGAGAGGAAGAACACAATCAATGCAATGCACATTCACATGAATGACATGTCATGTTAAGGTACTGAATTCACCTAATGCAATATCTAGCCAAGTTAATTGAAGTGGAACTCTAACAAGAACAAATTCCAACTCCAAATGTTATTTCATAAATTACCCTAATCATGATTCATCCTATTTAGTGAGGTTAACTTGTTCAATCATGCATGAAAGTGGTACAGATGGATAGATTGGATTTTTCTGATAATTTTCATATAAATTATTTCAATCTGAGCTACTGTTGAATTACTATGAATTTTAGAAGTTTAGGATATTTTCTCGAATTTCCTGAATTATAATAAATCCTTAAAATGGGTTATTATGTCCAAGATGACATCACCCCGATGTCGCCAGGTCAACTCGGCGCCCAGTGTCAAACCTCGACGCCGACCCACTAGTCGCTGACTAGGCTAATTAATGTGGAGTGTTAGTGCTAATTTAATCCTAACTAAAAGTGTCACGGGTCAGTAGCGGGTCAAACCCGTCAAACTCGCGAGTTGACCTGGTGGTTCGTCACGGGACGCCAAAGAACGGGCGGGAGGGCGCCTGAAACGCCTCCGCGCAACACCAAATCAGCGATCGAGGGCCTCTACGCTGCTGTTGGTGCTCTTCCGCATCCAATCTGGACCGAGTTAGCGGCGGGGTGGCTGGAGTCAGAAGGCTGCATCGACCTTGGGGCGGCATTTGAGTTCGGGCGCTGGACGGTATCGCATGCCACGGGTGCACAAGAGGGAAGACGAAGAGTGCTACGTGCTTCTCGGAGTGTGCTAAGCTGCGGCCGATGGGCTCGGACGCGAGCTACAAAGCACTGTGGCCGCTGGCGAGCATAGCCGGGCGGCCGGAGGCCAATTGTTAATCGAGTTTCGACGAGCCACGCTTGTCTCGCCAGAGTGTAGTCCGAACCTCTTAATGATGTCTGCTTGAGTAATGACCATGGGTAGCCTAGCCGGCCCCTCGGCCTTTTCAGTAAAAAATTACAGGCCGATTGGGCCTTCACACCCATATGGGTACGCCTTCCTGTCGGGCTACCACTAAGCCGCTACCGGGAGGCGTCCGACTCTAAACTCCAGAGGAATCCACAAGAGGGCTGCCCAAGTAGCCGGGCACGAAAGCCGACCCAAGAACCAGTGATCGCACTTCAAACTCAATTCCACATAACGGCGATGAGACGGAGCGCACACAATGAAGCCTGCCACTTCAATCCCCGAGCGGTCACAGTAGGCCAGACGGGCGGCCATCACCCGTCCGGCGCGGCACTTTGCCATGATGTCACCCACGGCTGTCTGGGAACGGCCCACAGCGGCGGGCCCCTATGTGTGAGAGACGCCCAAGGTGGCTCGCCTCCCCAATGGGTCGCGAGATAAGGTCGATCGCCATCACCGGCTTGCTCCCTCGAGGAAGCCGCTTCATTATGAGACAAGACGAGGTAGGTTACAGTGAGTCGCCGCCAGCGGCGGCGCCAGAGCCATGCTTACCTCGACAAAGCCCTCACATCGAGGAGGGCAACAAGAACCAGCCCCGACAAGGCCCCCGAAAGTGGGACCATTTTGACGATTCGTGATGCCGGAGCCAGGGACTCCACCAGTTGGCGGGTTCAAAGAACCCATGGAGAAGCCGCAAGCATAGACACCGATGGCTAGCCCGCGCCAGCCGGATTACCATTGTACCATGGGGGTAGGCCTATATAAACCTCGGGCACCCATGCAAAGGGTTGATCTTTAGAGTTTTAGAAACTACATAGAGGGAAGAGGAGAGCTAGCCTCCTTCTTCTTCTTCCTTCTGCCAAACAGCTCAAGGAGTTTTTGTAGCTTCTGTTAACTTAGTGATCATGCGAGGCCCCTCGCAGAGCGCAAAGAGGGTGTTATCTCCCCGGAGAGCCCCGGTTGGGTAAGATCTGGCCGCTGCATGTCTTCGCCTTATCCCGCTTTCCAGGCGCCCGCGACGCCTTATTGGCTCCTACAATGATAAGCCACCCGCTGGCATATGTCGACCCACCACCCGACATTTGGCGCCACCATGGGGCCAGGTGCACTCGCCGTCTGAGACCTGTTCGATGGGAACCCTTTCCTTCCCAATGAAGGAGGCAGCGCACGCCTGATGGCTTTTGTTCTCGACAAGGCAGCAAGGCGTCCGACGTCAGGCGCGGGCGAGTGCTGCCGATCTTCTTGGCAAGGCTCAGATCTCCCGAGCCTCAAGATCTCGACGCTGGCACATGCTGCCGAGAGCCACCGTCAGCCTCTCGACCAACTCCAAGTCTCCGCCAGCCCGCCTGGATTTGGAGTCGGTGGCTCCACCCACCGATGCTTGCTGACTAACGACATCGCTTGACGCTTCCCCACCAACGCTAGGATCTTCAACGACCCGCTTCCCTCGAAATGACAGTCGGCAGCGCCATCACCGAGGTGCGGGTCATCACCACCACGCCGCCCGGGCGAACGCCCACGACGCCTTCCAAGCGGCGCCAGACGATTTGTCCGTCCCTCCCCGCCGACGCCGACGCTGAAGATGGAGGCACCATTTCATCATGGATGGCCGTAGATAGTTTCATGAGACGCTTCACCGAGGCTCACTCATGGTGTCGACCGCTCGCTTTTGGCACGCCACTTCGATGGGCCGAAATGACCTAAGATTATCAAGAAGCGGGCGAGCTATCGCCGACATACGCCGGGAGCGGACCGCCCATCTATGCCACGCCGAGAATTCCGCACATCACCAGCGGACGAGACAGCTGAATGGATCAAATAATAGCTCGCTTACACCACGCATCTAGCAGTCGACACGGGCCGCAGAAGGCATGAAGCCGGGCGTCAAGGCCAAAGTCTCCCCACGCCGAGAGCATCGGCGCACGCCATTAACACCGATCGCGCTCGGTCCGCGCCAGTAAGAAAAGGAGCCGGCTGCCGTAGTCCGACCAATTTCCATCGAAGGCGACGCAGAAGGCAGCCGAGCTGCGGAACGACGTAGGCAACCCGCCCTCCGCCGCAGGGAGAGATATCCCACCGCCGCCGTCACACATCCGACTTTCGGCCAAGTCAATTAGGTCCGCCAAGGAGTCGGCGAAAGCCGCCGCCATCGATCGACCGCTTACGCGATCTCGCGCTAGAAGAAGAAGACGATGTCGCCCACCTTGCTTCGCCTCGTGATCCGCGACGAGCCCTTCCCCAAAGGGTTCGCCCCAAGAGACACGCCTAAGTACAACGGCCTGCGCAGGAAGATTGGCTGATCGACCACTCCACAATGGTCAAGATAGCAATGGCAACAGCGCTGTTGTCGTGAAGTATGTCCCCTCATGCTCCAAGGCACGACACAGACCTGACTCCAACAACCTCAAGCTCCATAACACAATACTGGCTGGATTTCATCAAGCTCTCATCCGCAACTTCACCAGAACTCTACAAGCTGGCTCCCTGCCCCACAGCCTCCTTGTGTGTCAATGGCCCAACTAATCAACTCGCGATCACCTCACGCTAATGAGTCTGCAATTCCTGCGAGGGGGTGCATGAGGTTCAGCCATAGAGTACTTTCACCGCTGGTGCCGAGTAGGCACCCTCCTCGCACAAACTCCTTTGCGACGATCCGACTACTCCTCGGTTTAGCTGCTGGTCATAGCGGCATAAGTACGCCACGACCGACTCTTCAATGAAGACCGAGTTCGTAGACGCCCGAAGGTGCTCAACTGCCCTGAAGACGGGCCGGAGACCACCGATGCCCGTACTCGTGAACGACAACAAGCGCGTGGGGTCTTATGCCGCTTCCCCACCAATGGCAGTGGCCACAAATAAGATGAATAACCAGGGCGTGCCCGCGCCAAGAAGCGTATATGCAGGTTGGCTTGGCAGCCGCTTTCCCACGAGCAAGCTCGATGCCCTTGCAAGTTCCACAGCCGCCGGGTTGCCCAACCACACGCACCGGAAATGCCACGCTCACCCGAATTCCAAAGGCGGCGGGCTGGTGCCGCCCGCCGCCGGGTCACCATTTCTCCGCCCTCAGTCACGGACCGCCAGCCGGGCCGTTTAAGACGAAGTTCGACGAAAGCATGCCGCTTACGCTTTTTAAGTTAGCCGAAGATCAAGGCAGTTTAGCGCCGACAAAGACCAAGAAGTCAACGCGTCGCTTCCAACAACCCCGAGTACATGCATCGTCGGAAGGTTTACCCGAGCCGGGCCGACCACCCGTGAGGTGATTCCATCCTCTGCCTACGCATTGGTTTGGACACCCCAGCGACAGAAAGGCAGCGTCTGGGCTTCTCCCGCAGACGATAGATGGCGGAGCAGCATCAACATAATGTACCATGACACCATGGAGAAGCCGAACATCAAGACGGAGCAGCTCATGCCTAGTCGGACCGGTTCCATGGCATCGCATCCGCCTGTCCTACCCACCAATCGGCAAGGTCAAGATAGATGTTCTCTTTGAGACAAGGATCACTTCCACGAGAAGCAGTTTGGTTTGAGGTAGTGGATTGGAGAGCCTCTTACCATGCGCTTGCTTGGCGGGCCTGCTCGCCAAGTTCATGGCCTTACCTCTACCACGCCACCTCAAGATGAGATAATTGTTCCAAGGGCATCATCACCATAGCCGGTGACTACAAGAAATCCGAAAGTGTGCAAGAAGGCAGCCAACCCGCCAAGTCCTCGGATCGCCAAAGAGAAGAAGATGGATCGTCAGGCCATGGCCGGCAAGCAGCCGCCCCGCCCCCCCGACCCAAGGAGTGTGATGCCCAAGGTTCTTCCTAGTCGGCCAAAGAAACGAACAGGCCTCCGACCCGGAGCACCTGTAAAGGTTTGCCGTCATTGGGGCAAACCTGACAGCAATAGGATGGCGAGCTCGTCGATTTCCTCCATAAGAATCGGGATATCTTCGCATGGTCTCCCAAGGACATGCCGGGTGTTCCGAAGGAATTCGCCGAGCACAAGCTACACGTCCGAGCTGATGCAAAACTAGTCAAGCAGCCCCTCCACCGATTACTTCGAGGAGAAGAGAAGGATTGTAGGAGAAGAGATAGCCCCGCTTCTGCAATGGGTTTATAATGGAGGTGTTCTTTCCGAATGGCTTGCCAACCCGGTCCTCGTGCTCAAGAAGAATAACAAGTGGCGAGTGTATAGACTACGCCAATTTCAACAAAGCCTACCCCAAAGATCCTTCGCCGCCAAGGATTGATCAAGGATAGACTTGCCACCGGATGCGTAGCTGTTGAGTTTCTTGATGCTTACTTAGGCTACCACCGATAAAGTTGGATCCAGCCGACCATCAAGACCGCCTTTCATCACACCATTCGCAGCTTTCACACTGACTATGACATTCGGCTTGAGAAATGTCGGTGTTATTTTTTCAGATTGCATGCGTAGGCCCTCTCCAAACTCGTAGAAATGCCCACGCCTATGTAGACGATATTGTGGTGAAGATGGAGAAGCGAAACCTTGCCGGAAGACCTCAAAGAGACTTTTGAAAACTTGGCGCCGTTTCGTGATCAAGCTCAACCTCGAGAATGCGTTCGAGTACCACCGCCTTCTAGGCTTCCCGGTTCTAACGCTGCATCAAATGCAACCAAGTGAAGATCAAGGCCATAGAGAGAATGGAGATTCCTACCAAGCTGCGATCGCCCAGAAGTTTACCGATGCCCGCCTCCCCCGAATCATTATCACCGCCTCGGAGAGAAAGCTCTCCCCACCGACTCATGAAGAAGACCACTCACTTCGAGTGGAACGACTAAGCCGACAAAGCTTTCCACGAATCAAGAAGATGTCACACGCTATCTTCAAGGGTGCTAACTAAGAAAGAGCCCATGCCCTTTACATTGCCGCCAGCCGGTGGTCAAGACCGTTATCGTTCAACACCGAAGAAGACCGACAATTACCAGAGGCCAGTATTATTTAAGTGAAGTACTATCCACCTCAAGCGTAATCTACCCGCACTACCGTAAGATGTGCTATGGTGTGTATTTCACGCCAAGAAGCTCAAGCCCTACTTTCAAGAGCACCCCATCATGGTCATATGTATCGCCCGCCGCCGAGATCATAGGCAGCCAGGATGCATCCCGACAGTGTGGCAATGGGCCATTGAGCCGCCCTTACACCATCTTGTACCAGCCTCGCACCGCCATCAATTCCCAAGCGTCACGACTTTTGTCTACTGGCCGACCCAGACTCCGCCGCTGGCCCCCGACTCCACCATCATTGGCGGGTGCATTTCGACGGGTCCAAGATGCGACCGCTTGGGAGCCAAGATCATCCTCACCTCTCCCAAAGGCCACAAGCTCGAGCACGCATTGCAAGTTCATTTTTCCGCCCAACAATGTGGGTTTAGCACGGCGCCATACGGGCTCCAAATAGTTAAAGAACTGCATCCGCCGGATCTCGGTTATGGCGACTCAGACGGTAGTCCAACAATCATCTCGGCGACCGGGACGCCAAGGACGCAAACATGGCGAAGCTATCGCTCGCTCCAGCAAATTAGCGGTATTTTAGGATGCGAGTTCTCCATACACGGGCCGACAACGAAAGCAAGCAGATGCCCCGCACGAATAGGCTCCACGACAAGCTATACCAAACGACATCTCTCTCCAACGCCTCCTCGCTGCCTATCGCTTCATCCGAATCGATTCCATTCACCGCCTCGACTCGACGCAGTTGATCCGGTTGGGGAACCGAGCAGGCAGCTCAGGATTTTGATAGGCGCCCCGGACTTCACCAAAGGCTCGGGACCGCCATATCGCATTCTGCCGGGACTTCGTAACCTGCCCGAGGACTACGGCAATAGGTTCGAGGACTCAAGTAGCCGCCCGAGGACTGATCGACACAATGCGCAAGGCCGACTCCAGCCTTTCACCACCCAGCCCACCCCGCCTGTGTCGCAGAGCTATATTGACAATAGAATAAGTCATACCCATCATGGGCCCAGCCCATGCTCAACTTCCCGGTAAAATGTGAGCTGCCGACCGACGAGATCTCGGCAAGGCAAGTCAAGGCGAGCCGAGCGACACGATAGTGACCCGAGAGTCGTTAGCGCAGCTGCCATCGAGTCTTCCGCCGCTGCGCCGAGCCGTGAAGGGCATAGTAATCTCAAGCGACATCCACTATATGCACGCGCCACCACGCTGCCCTCAAGATCATTTTGCCGCCAAAGCCGCCACGGATTCTTCCGCCAACGCTGGATGATGCCAAGGAGTTAGTCAACATCGCAAAGGGTGCCAAGTTCAGCTCCAAGCAACACCTGCCAAGCTTCAGACTTCAAGACCATTCCCCTCACCGCCTTTTGCCGCCTGGGGACGGATATAGGGCCCGTTAAGATGGCGCACGGCATGACACATCCGCCGCCGCCGGGACAAATTTACTAAGTGGATTGAAGGCCGATCAAGAAGCTGAATGGGCCGACCGCCATGACATTTATCGCAGATATTACAACTCCGCACGGCGCACCACACAAAGATCATCACCGGATAATGGCACGAATTTTGCCAAGGAGCACTCTCAGACGCTTCGCTGCGACAGGCATCCGACCGACTTAGCGCCTGCTGCCCACCCGCAATAAATGGCCTGTTGAGCGAGCAACGACCTCATCCTTCTCCGCATCAAGCCCCGACCGTCGTAAGCATCGAGCTGCTCGGCCGGTTGTTGGCTCGACGAGCTGCCACCCCCCCGAGTCTCGCAACTACCCCAAACAAGTCAACCGCTTCACCCTTTCTTCCTTGTATGGTGCCAAGGCTGTCATCCCAACCGACATCGAGTTCGACTCACTTCGGGTCACTATGTACACGGAGGGGGAGGCCAAGGAAGCACGAGAAGATGGCGCCGACTCATCGAAGAAAGCCGCCGTTAGCCCCGAGCGGTCCGCCATCTACAAATAGGCTGGGCCCGCTTCCCATTCACCTTGCTACAATCTAAGAAATTCAGTACTTGTCTTCCCAAACGTTGTTTCCTCCCCACCACAGATCGCAGAGCAATGGTCCGCCGGGAAGGCGCTACTAAGGGAAGGCGGCAAAGGAAACAGCCAAAGGATGAAAAGCAAACACGAATGGAAGCCAAACACATGCATGATTATATTTAATAAAAGTTCTTCAGTGCTAATTTAATCCTAACTAAAAGTGTCGATTGGGTGAGAGTGCGGTCAAACCCGGTCAAACTCGCCTGGAGTTGACCCATGACTCGTCGCCGCGACGCCAAAGAACGGTGGAGGGCGTCGGAAATGCTCCTCCCACACCAAATCAGCGATCGAGGGCCTCTACGCTGCTTTGGTGCTCTTCCGCATCCAAGCGGACCGGAGTTAGCGGTGGGGTGGCCGAGTCGGAAGGCCTGATCGACCTCGGCGGCGGCCGGAGTTCGCACGACGGTGTCGGCGCTACGTGTGCACAAGAGGGGAAGACGAAGAGTGCTACGTGCTCTGGAGTGTGCTGAGCGCGGCCGATGGGCTCGGGACGCATGCTACAAAGCGTCGTGTCACATGGCGGTGCCATAGCCGGCGGTGAGGAGCGCCTAAGATGGTTAGGGCGGTTAGGGAGGCAATCGAGCACGGGGTTAGGGGAAAAGGATCGTGGCCTCACAGCCGTTGCAGGGCCTAGAAGCGGCTCGGGAAGCTCGGACGGCGGCAAATCGAAGGTGAGGTTGCGGCGCTGGTCAAGGTTGAAGATGAGCTCGAGGGCGACGCTGCGGGCTTCCGACGGGCGTGGCTCGTGAGGGGGTCGAGGGGCGACGTCGCGGAGCTTGTGGACTAGTCGGGAAGCGAGGGAGGGCGGGTGGTCGCGCAACGACGAGCGGCGGCGACGGCGCTGCCTCGTGTGGCTGTGCGTGAGAGAAACAGAGGAGGGGGGAAGCACGGAGAGTGAGAGAGGTCCAAGGGCGCGTGGTGCAGGCCAGAGGCGCCTGTATGCCGGGAAGAACAGGAGGTGGCTGTGGGCGTGGCAACACGGCCGGCAAGGCGTCGAACAGCTCGGCCGTCCGACTGGCCGCGGTGGAGATGACGACGGCAGCTGGCGATGGGCCACCTTCACTGGCTGGGTAAGTGGCTGGTATTCTCTCGCTCCTCTTTCTAATTGTTTCTATTTTCTATTTTGTTATTTTGTTCGGGCTTTATTAAAAATACTTAGGCACACTCAAAATCTCCAAACTGCTCATGGCCATTGTTTGGAATATATCCAACATGGAACATTTCGGGCTGAGTCCTCGGTCATGTCAAGTCGCCTTCGGGCAGCACCCCATGCGGCGCCGTCTTCCCCAACACCTCACGAGAGGGTGGCGCCGCCATCGCATTTGAAGTGCAGGGAGCACCCGGCGGCGGAGACCACGCTGAAAGCGAACGTCCCGCCACGTGGCTGGCCAGAATAGGTTCCCTGCAGCCGAGACCTCCAGAGAAGCCCACGAAGCCCGACTGCCGCAGCCATCTGCCTGGAGCCAGAGGCCACTCAGGGCGCCATCTGGGAGCTCGCCAGAGGAAGCATCGGGAGCTGAAGCCGGACGCCGGACGGCTCCTCCGCCCTCACCATGAACTCCGCAGCTTGGCCAATGGCATGGAGGCGCGGCCTCGGAGGACGCGCGGTCAGGGATCGCCCTCCGACCATGGACAGCCGCTCGTCGCCACGCTGAGAGCCTCCCCCACGACCACGGGGGACCGCCGAGGAGGCCACGGGGTGCTTGCGAGGGCGACCTCGGCCACGCTTAGGCGGAGGAGAGGAAGACTCGACCTGACGCCCTTCCCTTCTCTGCGCCGAGAACTTCCTTGGTGGAGCCATGGAGAAGAAGGAGAGACAAGAAAGGATAGACTGGAAGGGCGCGTGCCGTTGTGTACTTATTGTCAGCGAAGGCCAACCGTTGGCCTCCACGATCACCGGTAATCATGACCAACTCTGCATGCAGGGACTTGTCGAATCCGGGCGGTTACCGAGGCATCGTGGGGAAGCAGAGCTCACGCGTCCAATCAATCGCCACGCTGGCGCCAAGGTCCATGAGCTGTTAGGGCCTCGACGACACGCTGACTTGCCCTTTCGCCTCAAGACGTGCCAAGTTCAGGCGCGCCATGGGCGGGGCTACTTGTCGGCGCTAGGGAACGGGGTCCCTGGACTTGCTGCTGGCGCCTGCCGGCGTGGCTCAAAGGAGGCCCAGACAGCCCGTCTTCATCAACGCAAGCTCAAGACCTCGCGAGGGGCCAAACCTGGCGGGGGCGGACGACGAGGAGCTTCCTCGAGCACGGCCTCGTCAGTTGGCTCATGAGGAGGCGGAGAGTTCAAGGCAGGTACCTCGCGAGGTGCCCATGACATAAGCCATGACGACCAAGGGCGCCCGATCGAGCGCCAGCCCACAGCAGCGTCCTCCTTTCCTCTTTGATGCAAAGGGAGCAAGCGCAGGCGAGAGCATCAAGCAAAGGCATTCGTTTCGGTGCAACAAGACCAAGACAAGCCCCAACGGCTGGAAGGGAGTCATCGTGGAGCCGAGGCATGCGTCATCACCAGAGCCTTTGGCAGGCGAGGACCAACTTTAGTCAGGATAAGTGTACACGCCGCTCCCCTTCAAAATGGCCAATTGTTGGTGCCCTTCCCGCTCAATATTTGGGAAGAGGCCCAGGGCCTTCGCCTATAAATAGGAGTAGCCACACTCAGAGAGGGGGATCTGGGATCGGCCCCCCGGTATGAGATCGGAATCCTCACCAAGGAACCAGTAGCTAGAGCAACTGAACACCACCTAGCAGTTCATCACACCCACCAAGAACAGACCCTGCGAGGATGTTCTTCCCCAGACTGCTCCTCATCAGCCTGTGGAGGCAATCCACCACACCACAAACTAGAGTAGGGTATTACACCACAACGGTGGCCCGAACTAGTATAAATCTTGTGTCTCTTGTGCTGTTCTTTTTAGTAGTTTAGGTCCCTGCGATTCGGCGAGGTACGAGGCGGTGGAGGGTTGGATCTCCGCGCGCACCCCAGTGTTCGAACCTCAAGGGTCTGCCGGAACCTGAAATCTGATAGCGATCTCCTCCGCTGAGTCTTCACCTTCTGCCGGGTTCAGCCCGAACCACTCCTCCGGCTGATCGACGCCGTCATCATTTACCTCAGGGGCAAAGGCGCTGGTGTCGGTGTAGTCGGCGATCACCAAGGCGCGCTGGATGATAGCCGGCGCACCGCCACCAGCTCTTCGTCGGCCTCCTGCCGCCAGGTGCTCAGCTGGGCCAAGCTCAGCCCAGGATACCAGGCTCGGACGAACTCCAGCGCCCGCCTGGCGCCGGACCGAGCCGCAGAAGCCTTCCAGGCCTCGAAGCGGCCGACTGCAACCTCCAGCCAGTCGGCAGTCCGACTGTGGGTGCGGGGAACCGCCTCGCCAGGCCAGAGGGCGGCCAACACTTGCGCCCCAGCACGCTGAAGACGGCGGAGCATGCGTTGAGCCGGCTGCAGACGAGCTTGAATCGCCAGAAGCTGCTCCTCAAGTGTCCGGCTAGCATCTGGCGCAATCTCGACCCCTGCCTGCCGGCGGGCATCGCGGTGGGCCTCGATGGCTTGGGTGGCGGCAATGGAGGTAGCCGGGAAAGTAATCTGCACAGAGAAGAAAAAAGTAGCACAAAGTCAGACGACAAAAGAGCAAGCAAAGGGACGAAGAGGAAGGCGGCCTACCGTCGATCAAATCCTCAACCCGTCCGTAGCCTTCGCTCAGTGCTTGCTTCGCCTCAGCCCAGCCTGCCGCCTCGGTCTCATATTCGACTTTGAGGGCGGCCTCGCTGTCCTGCGCCGTCTTCAGAGCCGCCTTATGGCTCTCCTCCTGGTCGGCCAATTTCTTGGCGACGTCACGTTCTGGGCTGGCGGTGCGATCGGCTTCAGGCGCTGAAGGGTGGTTTGGACCCGCCTAGCTGCCCCTCAAGTCGGCATTGGCCCTGCAGATATGAAGAAGAAGGAAAAGCAATAAGGAAGAAGTCGTTGAAAGATCCGACCCGACTGCTCAGCGATCGGCCCGAATCTCGGGACTACACCCGATGGGTGTGCCGACGCGCCCCGTGAGATAAAAAGCGGCACTTACTCGGCTGTCGGACGATCGGCGGTCTTCTAGTTCAGCTCCTGGGCCTGGGAGTTGAAAGCAGCCGCGCGGAGATTATGATATTCCTGGAAATAGGATGGAGGTGCGAATAAGAACAAAACAGAAATCGAAGCCTACTAGAAGTTCCAAGCCGCCTGCTCAGTAGCCGACTCGGAACTCGGGGACCACACCCAGTGGGTGCGCTGACGCGCCCCCACGGAAGAAATCAAGAAGCAATCAATGAGAAGCGGGAGGACTCACCCGAATGACCGTCCGCGTCGTGACGAACTCTTGAGTGTACCGCTTCAACAAGGCGGCCTCGGCCTGAAGCCGGCTCCAGACCTCCTGCGCCGCCACATTCAGCTCGGTCGTCCCACCGCTGGGTGTCCACTCAGACGTGCTGGCGCTGGCGCCTCCAGATCCTGAGCCGACGAGCTGGTGCCCACGGCTTTCCGCGGCTCCGGCGCTGAATTCGCCTCCCCCGCGCGCCGACGAGACGGCGAGAGGACCACGAGATCCGCCCTCACGGCCGGCTCGCCTCCAGCCGGCTGCTCGGGCGGCACGACAGGCCAGCCGCCTTGGCCCGTTCCGGTCGGCGCCGATGGTGCCGCCTCTCCCTCCAGGACGATCCCGTCGCCCTCCTCCCTCTGCATCGCCGGCCGGTTGCGGCCGGCTTCCTCCGACGTGGGCACTGGGATGTCGGGAGCCATGGTGCGTAGGGGGATGACGAGCTGCGGAGGCTTGTTACGCCTGGCCTCCGCCGCCTTCTCCGCTGCTTTCGCCTCTGCCTGAGCCTTAGCCGCCGCGTTGGCTTGTGCCTCCGCCGACTTCTCCCTCATCTCCTGGGCCGCCCTCTGCTCCTCCACCTCCCGCTCCTCCCACGCCTCCCACGTGTTCCGCTCCGTCGCCTCTAGGAGATCGGCGCGGGGATCCACACGGCGGGAGCTTGCAGACCCTCCCGCCGCTCCAACTATGGAGGCGGCAGGGACCCGCTCGAGGGAAAGCGGCGCCCTGTTCGACAAGTCAAGAAGAAGGCTTAAAGGAATATCAACCGAAGAGGAAAAAGAAAGGCGTGAGATATTCAACACTTACGCCGAAACCGCCTGCGGCTGCTTGACCACCTTGCGCGAGCGAGCGCCAAGGCCGCCTCGCCCCGCTTAGTCGCCGCCATGGAACCCCTGAGCTTTTTCGCCGATCCGCGAAAAAGTCGGCGCGCGTCTGCCGTTTTGCGCGCCTCCACGAGCAGCTGGCGCGGCAGATGGGCCAGCGCCCTGACGATCGGGCGCTGGCTGACGACGCGGAATAACTTCGGCCTCGTCATCATCCGGCCAGTCCCCGAAGCCGGCTCCGAGCTCGGGGCCGCCTGCCTCACCGCCTCCTCCTACGACGGCGTCGCCCAAGGCGGCTGCCCCCAAGTCTGGATCGTCAAGGTCGTCCGCCACGCGGTTGGGCAGGAACTGGCGCTCCAACCCCGCGGCCCCGGCCGCCGGTCGAAGAAGGGGGCTCTGCTAAAAACAAGCCGGCTGTTCAAGAGTCGGCCATTATGAACCCGGGAACAAGAGAAGAAGAAATGAAGGGAAACTTACCATAGGCGGAGGATTGGCTTGAGAATACGGCTCCTTGCCGTACCGCCATTCCTCGGTGAGCTTGCAGTTGGAGATGTAGTTCACCATGTAAGATAACTCAGCATGAGGCATCTCCTTGGTGCTCAGCCGACTCGGATCGGAGCGGTCGCTCATCTGACAGATCATATGCGGTCGGCCTTGGAGCGGGAGCACCCGGCGCTCCACGAAGGCGGCCACCAAGTCGGCCCTGGCCAGGCTTTCCGACTGGACCATCACCCGGAGCCGGGCGACGGCAGCAGCACCAGCCGGAGACAGCGTCCTGGCTCGGTAGGACCATGAAGGCTGCCTCCCAGCCGGTGGGCCGGCTACGTAAGCCGGTAGATTGATGAAGTCGCCTTGCAGGTGTTCTTCACGTAGAAGTAGGATTGCTGCCAAAGCTTCACCGACTGGATCAGCAGGATGGGCGGAAACGGGTTGTTGTCGCTTGACCTCCGCATGGCGATGAAGGCGCCGCATGGGGCGGGCACGCCCGCGGTGACGGTGCCGATCTTGCATTGGAAGAACTCCCCCCAGAGCTCGAGGGTCGGGAGGACGCCAAGAAAACCTTCGCATAGAGTGACGAAGGCCGACAACAGCATCACCGTGTTTGGGGTGAGGTGATGCGGCTGGAGATGATAAAACTCGAGGAAGGCGCGGAAGAACCCGCTCGCCGGCAGGCCGAGGCCGCGCAAGCAGTGCGAGCGGAAGATTACCCGCTCGTCCTCCTCCGGCGCCGGCGAGATCTCCGTCTCTGGCGCGAGGTGGGCCCGCACGTAACCCGTGCCCGGCAGCCGCCGCGTCTTGTAGAGCCAGTCGATATGGTCCTCATGGACGTTGGAACCATCCCAAGAGCTGGATAGCGCCATGAGGATGAGGAAGCAACGGGAAAGGCGCGGCGGCGGAGGGCGCGCGACCCCGCTGCGACAGAGCTACGGCAAACCAAGAAGGTTGGTGGAAAGGCAGCGCAGCGGCGAGGCATTGCGGCGGCGGAAAAGAGGAAGAAGAAGAAGGGTGGAGCTAGGGTGAGCGTGCGAGCGTGTGTCGCTCCCCCTCCTCCCCCTACTTATAGCCTCACTCGGCAAAGCCGAGGACGCAAGGCGTGGGGGACGTGGGATTAACTGCGCCCACTCCCCCACGTCCCACATTTACCGCGCCCTAAAGGCGTGCGGAAACTGCCGCTAGAAGGTGAACGGCCCGTTCGGGCCACAGAAGATCCGCACTTGGGCCGAGTCCTGGGAGTGGCGGGCCCCGGTCTGCGGCGACGTCCCGTCGCGTGCGTGGGCTGGCAGGCCCGTCCCGCTGATGGATGACATGTGGCGCACAGGCGGAAGGCGGTCAGCGCGTAGCCCGGCTCGCGTGCCCCCTGGTGCCCGCCTTCAAGCTGCAAATCCTCCTAAAGGCGGCGCACCTAATCGAAGCCGGCTCCTAGCTGCCGGCTCTTCAGGATAGGAAGCTGATTGAGCTTCTCGTCCTCTCTTCAGCCTCGAAGCCCAACCAGCTTCGGGGACTACTGTCGGAGTAAATGACCACGGGTAGCCTAGCCGGCTCCCCCCGTCTCTTCAGAAAAATTACAGGCCGATCGGGCCTTCAAGCACCCAAGGCATGGGGCCGCCTTCCCCTGGCCGGCTACCACTCAAGCCGGCTACCGGGAGGCGGCCCGACCCTAAACCCATAGGAGCAAATCCACAAGATGGCCGACTCCAAGAAGCCGGACACGAGAAAGCCGACTCCAAGAACCCGGCCCCCCAGCAGGCGGCCAAGATCGTACCCTCAAACTCTGCACCCACATAACGGCGATGAGACGGGGCGTGGCTACAATGAAGCCTGCCACCCTCGAATCCCGGAGCGCGCGTGGTCACAGTGCGCTGTACGGGGCGGCCAACACCCGTCCGGCGCGACACTGTTGCCATGTTGACCATGACATCACCAACGACGAGCTGTCAGAACGGCCCACAGGCGGCGGGCCACTTCGGTCAGAGAGACGCCCGAAGGCGGCCCAGCCTCCCCCAGTCGGCCCGAGATAAGGCAGGCTGCCAACAGCCGGCTTGTTCCCTCCCTCGAAGGAGGCGCCTCATTAAGGAGACAAGACGAGGTAAGGCTACAGTGACCGTCGCCAGGCGGCGGCGCGGTAGCCATGCTTACCTCAACAAAGCCCTCGTCATCAGGAGTGAGGCAATAGTAACCAGCCCCCGACAAGGCCCCCGAGCGGTGGGACCAGCTTGTCGAACAGGATGCCGGCAGCCGGCAGGACCCACCAGTCGGCGGGCCCCAGCAGCCGGCGGAGAAGCCGGCAAGCATAGACACTGACGCCTAGGGCCCGTGCCTAGCTGGATTACCATTGTACCCCTGGGGGTAGGCCTATATAAACCCCTCAAGGACCCCATGCAAAGGGTTGATCTCTTAGAGTTTTAGACACTACATAGAGGGAAGAGGAGAGCTAGCCTTGCCCTTATTCTTCCTCTCGCCAAACAGCTCAAGGAGCTTCTTGTAGCTACTTGTTAACTTAGTGATCATGCGGAGGCCCCGCAGAGAAGCAGTAGGGGCGTTATCTCCCGAGAGAGCCAAGCTGGGTAAGATTCGCCGGCGGCATGTTCGCCTTTATCCGCTTCCAATCACCGCGACGTCTTATTTGCTCCCACAATGATAAGCCACCCATTGGCATATGTCGCACCTACCACCCGACAATGTCCAGGGGCTCGACAGCCATACTATGGTGCTGGTTGAGAAGGCCGCTCTGTACCTCTGCTGCTAGGGCGGCGGTGCGCTCCTCTGTTCGGAGGGAGCGTTCCGTATTGCCATTGACTGTTATGACGCCGCATAGACGAGGCATTTTGAGCTTGAGATAAGCATAGTGTGGCACTGTGTTGAATCTAGCAAAGGCGGTTCGTCCGAGCAGTGCGTGGTAGCCGCTGCGGAAGGGGACGATATTGAAGATTAACTCTTCACTTTGGAAGTTGTCCGGAGAACCGAAGACCACCACCAGCGTGATTGAGCCCGTACAGCGGGCTTCTACGCCTGGTATGGCTCCTTTGGAGTTAGTCTTTGTTGGTTTGATTCGTGAGGGGTTAATGCCCAGCTTCCGCACTGTGTCCTGATAGAGCAGGTTGAGGCTGCTACCACCGTCCATCAGGAATCATGTTAGGTGAAACCCGTCAATGATTGGGTCAAGGACTAGTGTGGCTGAACCGCCGTGGCGGATACTAGTTGGGTGATCTCGACGATCGAAGGTGATCAAGAACGACGACCAAGGATTGAATTTTGGGGCGAATGGCTCTACCACGTAGACATCCCTAATTGCTCGCTTACGCTCCCTTTTGGGGATGTGTGTAGCGTATATCATGTTCACTATTTTGACTTGAGGGGGAAATTTCTTCTGCCCCCCAGTGTTCGGTTGCCAGGGCTCTTCGTCCTCGTCCTTACTTTGTGATACCTTTTCTTTGTTTTCGGCATTTAACTTGCCAGCCTTCTTGAAAACCCAACAATCCCTGTTGGTATGATTGGCTTGCTTATCCGGGGTGCCGTGTATCTGGCACGGATGGTCGAGTATGCGGTCCAGGCTGGAAGGTCCTTTGTTGTTTCTTTTGTAGGGCTTCTTCCCTTGGCCGGACTTGGAGCCACTGAATCTGGTGTTGACTGTGGTGTCATCGGTGTTGTCGCCATTGCTTCGGGGTTTGTGTCTATTGCGCCGGAGCTTGCCGGTGTTGTTCTTGGCCTCAGTGGGGCCTGCCTCGCTGGCTGTGTTTTTGCTACGAGCCACCCAGCTATCCTCACCCGCGCAAAAGCGGGTCATGAGTGTCGTAAGGGCTGCCATAGACTTCGGCTTTTCTTGGCCGAGGTGGCGTGCTAGCCATTCGTCACAGATGCTGTGTTTGAAGGCTGCTTGGGCCTCGGCATCCGGACAGTCAACAATCTGGTTCTTTTTGGTTAGGAACCTAGTCCAGAATTTTCTGGCTGATTCTCCAGGTTGTTGAACTATGTGGCTTAAGTCATCGGCGTCTGGTGGCCGGACATAAGTTCCTTGGAAGTTGTCCAGGAAGGCTTCTTCCAAGTCCTCCCAACTGCCGATAGAATTTTCAGGCAGGCTGTTAAGCAAGTGCCGAGCTGGCCCTTTCAGTTTTAGTGGGAGGTATTTAATGGCGTGGAGGTCATCTCCTCGAGCCATATGGATATGGAGAATAAAATCCTCAATCCATACTGTAGGATCGGTTGTGCTGTCTTATGATTCCATATTGACGGGCTTGAACCCCTCGGGGAATTTGTGATCCAGTACTTCATCTGTGAAGCAGAGAGGGTGTGCGGCACCTTTGTATCGGGCCGCATCACGGAGTAGCTCTGATGGAGTCCGTCTGTGGCATTCAGCCCGGGCGTGGTTAGGTTTGTCACGTCCGAATAGGTAGCCGTCGTCGTGCCTCGAGGCACGTCAATGCGATCCGTAGAGCGATCTTGTATGTCCTGATCTGCTGTCCAGGGTCTGCCGGAGGTCGTATGTGTGACCCTGAACTCTTCCGTCTCTATTTTTACGAGGCAGTGGGGCAGGCTGCTGTTCGGCCTGAGTTGCCGCTTTATCCCGACCGCGAGGTGGCCGGTCGGCCGCCTTGTCTCGACCACATGGTGGTCGTTCCGCATTATGCGAGGGAGATATGTGCTTCGGTGCCTCCTCATCGAATTGAGGTAGCAGTCCGCGTTTGGGGTAGCTCTTGGCCGGGTGCTTGAGGCCGTATTCTTCGGCTGTCAGGACATCAGTCCATCTGTCGACGAGCAGATCTTATTCAGCTTGAAGCTGCTGCTGTTTCTTTTTCAGGCTCCTTGCAGTGGCTATGAGCTGAAGCTTAAAACGCTCCTGCTCTAGAGGATCCTCAGGCATGATGAAGTCTTCGTTGCCGAGGCTTGTCTCCTTGTCGGAGGGTGGACGGTAACTATCATCCTCCGAGTCATCTTCTATGGCCTGTTCATCAAGGTTGTCTTGCCTGTTGTCATGTTCCTCCTGTTCGGATGCAGCTCCGACAGGGTCTTCATTGTTTTCGGCGTCGCCCAGAGTACTATTTTCTCTAGTGCCAATGTTGCCATCTTTTGAGCGACAAGGCTTAGAACGGCGTTTGGGGCGCCAGCGCTTGGACTGCATCTCAGAGGGTTTATTCGCGTCTGCTCTTCTTTGTCGTCGCCAGATCCTTTAGGTGTATCAACCATGTACACGTTGTACGAAGAGGTAGCCGTCCAACGTCCAGTGAGTGGCGGGTCTTGGCCTTGCTCCTTGTCGGCATCGTCGTCCATACTGTCGATGTCTTCGAAGCCATAGTCAAGCATGTCGGTTAGGTCATCGACAGTGGCTATGAAGTGGGTGGCGGGTGGGAAGCAAAATTCCTCGTCATCCGCCTCCAGCTCAAACCGTACATAGTTCGGACATGAGTCCTTCTCCAAGGACAAATTCTTTAAAGAGTTTAGCACGTCACCCAGGGGTGAATGCTAGAAGATGTCTGCGGCGCTAAATTCGAAAATCGATAACCGATCCAGCTCGGTGTCCGCAGGCGTATGTGGTCCGGAACTTACAGCCGGAGACGAGTCCGGAGTTCCATTGACGCAAATATTGCGGGATGTAGAGTCCGTGTGTGGCTCCAACACCGCGGACTTTGTGGCCTCGGATGGCACGATCTGCTTCGGTTCTAAGGTTGTTGCAGCAACATGAATCATCTCCTGGATGTAATCCGATGACAGATTTAAGTCATGTTCATCGAGGCGAGGGGGAGCGATCGCTGCGGTCTCAAACCCATTGAAGATCAAGTCTCCATGGGTATCCGCGACGTAGTTCAAGCTTCCAAATCTGACCTGATGGCCAGGGCGTAGCTATCGACCTCCTCCAGATGGCCAAGCGAGTTGGCCCCCAGTACAAAGCCGCCGGACACGAAGATTTGCCCGAGGAGGAAGGTTTCTCCTCGGACGGCGTCACTATCGATGATTGAAGGGGCCATCGAACCTCTAGTTGATGGCACAGTGGAACTCTCAATGAAAGCACCAATGTCGGTGTCAAAATCGGCGGATCTCGGGTAGGGGTTCCCGAACTATGCGTCTAGTATCGATGGTAACAGGAGACGGGGGACACAATGTTTACCCAGGTTCAGGCCCTCTCTATGGAGGTAATACCCTACTTCCTGCTTGATTGATCTTGATGAATATGAGTGTTACAAGAGTTGATCTACCACGAGATCGTAATGGCTAAACCCTAGAAGTCTAGCCTATGTGAATGTGGTAATGAGTATCCGCCTATCTGGACTACGCTCTCCAGTTTATATAGACACTGGAGATATCTAGGGTTACATGGGGTCGGTTACATAAGAAGGAATCTTCATAGTTGGTTGCCTAGCTTGCCTTCCACGCCAAGGAGAGTCCAATACGGACACGGGTATAGTCTTCGGCCTTCATATCTTCACAGCACATCAGTCCGGCCCAATGAATAACAGGCCGGATGCCCGAGGACCCCTTTGTCCAGGACTCCCTCAGGATGCAGACACAAGAATCCAACCACAGCAAGCCAAGGCTGCCGGGGGCTGCAGATCCAGATAAGTCTTTTATCCCCTATTGTGCATTTCCGTATGTTGTTGGGACATATGGAACCTCATTTTTGTTCCTAGGCCACCGTGCTCCCCCTTTTCTCCTGTACCCAAGAACTATTCCCTAGGTCAGAACTGGGTCGTAGTCGTAGTGACAAGGAAATAAACGAAGGGCCTAACTCTACTTCACCCCTACCTCCGCCAAGAGCGCGAGAATGGTCGAATGAAGTAAGGGGACGGCAAGGGCTGTTGCTGGGCGACAATGTTTATGTTAAAAATAACAAGGATTCACTCCTTGGCATGGGCCTCGCTCACGCACAAAGAACCCGGCAAGCACCTTTTTCATTAAAAACGTCCCATACAGGTATAGTTCGTACGGAATGAAAACCATGAGCAAGGGGATTACAAGTTCTAAATTTAACAAATGCCCGCAGGCTTACAAACTAAAAAGAGATAAGATGCCCGTAATCCATTTCTTGTCCCTCTCCTCAGAAGGTGGAACGGGACAACGGGAGGGCAAAAAGAACACCTAGGCGAGGTACGAGCAGCATAAGACACCAAGAGAACATCGCCGTGCCGGGAGAGGAGCAGAAAGATGAGGCAGCGGGCCGACAATACACGACGAAGGCGTCGGTGCCCGCGTACTCCGACTTGACGGCCCACCACCCGCCTTCTTCATCTTCTCCGGCCCTCCTACGCCAGCCACCCAAGGAGGCGACGGGGAACACACCGATGGAGAGCTTGACGAGGAAGGCCCTCGGCAGGGCGCATGGCCAAAGGAGGGGCGACACGGTCAGTCGGAGTCGAGGTCGGCGTCCCCCCACTCAACGCCCTCGTCGTTGCTATCGCTGTCCTCCTCGTCGTCACTCCCGCTTGAGGAGTCTTCATCATCGGAGGAGCTCTCCATGCAACACTTTAGGCGAGTTCCAAGGTCCCCAAAGACCTTGACGGAGAGCAGGCCGTTCTCCATTAATTTGAAGTAGAGAATGAGCCCCGCCATCAGGCTATGGACGAGCGAAAGTCTTCCATCCGCTACGAAGGTACATGACGTGAGGAGCGGGAAAGTCGATGTCAACCAGTGTGCCACCGTTCCCGCAACCCCTCATATGCAACCTGAGGGTCTGTGGCGGGTCGAGCTCCATCTCCTGAGCGAATGGAGTAGGGAGACGAAGACGACAATGCGGTGGCCGGCGCAGCCTGATGAAGAACTCACGGGGCTGGTCCCCGACGTGGCCCTCCATTGGGGGAGGCATCGCTGGCGGAGGCAAGGCCGGTGCGCCGCCCCGTCCCCCTCTTCCCCGAGCACCACGGCGACCTCGGCCTCGCCCCCTCCCCCTTGCTCTCATGGCCGGCTCTGCCGCCGCGAGCTCTTGGGAAGGAGGGATGCGCTATCGAGCAGAGACGCTCGCCGCCACCGTCGAAGGGCCGGCGCCCCCTCCCGCCATGGCCGATGAAAGGAAGGAGTCGAGGTGGAAGGAGATGGATGATGAAGGATTGTGGGATGCCATCCCCTCCCCCTTCTTATAAAGGGGCGGGGTCGGGGCTGTGTAACACCCCAAATTTTCTGGCCAAGTTTTTGATATTAAAATTTTTGCCAGGAGTTTTAAATTTTTATTTTTGTGGATCTTCAGAACTCTTTTTTTATTGTTAAGGAGTTTTGCATCTTTTCCCAAGTGGAGCTTTCCAAAATATATGGGACTTTTATGCCAGCTCATTATAACATTTTCTTAATCAGTGGATTTATTTATTAGATCATTTCATCCTGAGCTTTATTCATTGAAATGGATTGTTTTAGATTTTTGGAGCTCTGTTTGTACTACAACCATTTGATAGAATCCCTTAAAATTTCAACCAAAATTTGGAGATGTCATGAGATGTCTCTAAATCAATTATGTGCATTAATAAAATTATTTCATTGCTTATTTTGGGTTCTTTCACCTGGTTTGCTTCTCTGGTCCAGTGGGCATTTTTGCACTACAACCCATTTAAATATTTCCCTGGAGCCTCCACCAAAATTATGGTATGTCAGTGGTAGCATGCCATTCAACTTTATGCAAAAACATAATGATGTTCTTTGGAAAATTTGAGTGCAACAACCTCTTTTTCATTCTGGACCAGACTTGTGTTTTCTACTACAACTCTGTTATTTCTTGCTCTAATGACCTTGTGTTTTCTCATGCTTGTAGTCAACCCTGCAAAACCCCTAAGTCCAGGAGCATGCTCTATTTGGAACACTTTTGGTCCATGTAATGATGCCACTCACTCCCTGTCCAGAAGTGTAGTTTTGCAAAACTTGCACTAGCAAGTTTCTCCATTTTGCAAACTGACTTCACCACCCTCTCTTATATCCATAGAGAGACTGATCTGGAGAATTTGGCCACTCCAAGAGCTACCTAGGTGCCTTTGGCATTTTGTCAAACACCCTGAGTACATGACCAATTTTGGCATGATTTCAAGTTTACATTGTGAGCTTGAGCTCCTGACCTACCCAGCATGTCCTAAGGTTTTGCCCTAGCCCATAACCCCTTTTTGCTAACTCCCTTGTGGTTTGGAACTCTCTAGACTGCCTTGGCATTTCGTCGAGCACACCCCGGGCGTGCTCTGGGCGCGCCCAGAGCGTGCGTTTGGCACCCGCATGCACCCGAGCCGCCGCGTCACACCCCGCACTCAAAACCCGGCCCCAGCCAGCTCGCCATGTCCCCTTGCACCGCCACGCCACCCCGACAACCTCTGGCACCCCACAGCTCCACCGCCAGGATGGCCGTGGCGGCTAGCTGCCGGCCGCTAGTAGGCCCGACCGTGGTCGGCGCCGCCAAAGCCACCCCGGCTCGCCACCCGCCCTTGTGCGCAGTTCGTGCTCATCCGCAAGCGTGTCGCCTAGCTTCCGTCGTTGCCACGACCCCCCTGCTGCTACAGAACGTCGGTTCGCCGTTGTTCTTATCGCCGGCCGCCTCGGACCAACCTAGCCACACTATATAAGGAGACACGAGCTCAAGCCCGCACGCAGGCAGCCTCGCAACGTCTCGTTAGTGCCCCCCTAGCCACCAATTGGAGGGGAGCAGGCCATCTTCAACCTCTCCGGCAACTCCAGCCGCCGCCACTAACCAGGCCATTCCGGCACAACCAGGGCATCCCCCTCTCCACTCTCTCCACGAGGAACTTCCCCTTCCTCCCGTGATCACATCCCCCTACTCCATTTCGAGCGGGAACCACCGCCGCCCCAAAACCACTTCGCCCCGAAGCTTTTCTCCGCCGTGAAGCTCACCGCCGGCAGCCCACGCCGTCCCCGCCGACCCAACGACTACCAGTAGGATCACCCTCGACCCGCGGATCCATCCCCGCCCTCAGCTTCCCTCAAGGACCCGCCGTTCGCCGGCGACGGTCGCCGGTGTCCCGCCTCCGCACGGGACAGATGGAGAAGAAGGGAGGCGGACTAGTCAAACCTGACTAGTGGGCCACCTAGGACCCACTGTCAGTGACCATGCACGGTCCATGCAGAGTAAGTGGAAACGCATTTCCAGGTTACGCTTTCGATGTGTACGTGTCTAATCGAAACGTTTTTCTGTTTTTCTGTTTTATTTTAAAATCAGATTTGACCAGAACTTTGACTATCGATAACTTTTTAAATACAACTCCAAATGAATTGATTATTTTTGCTACCTCTCTCAAATATTGTCTAGTTTATTTTAAGATTTATTTAAGAAAATTTCAAAACAAATTTCTGTGCTGTTTTAATTTTGTGTGTTAATTCAAATATATTATTTTAAATAGGGTTTTTGAAGATTTCATGATGATTTGGATGCACCCTTCCTTCCCATGACTCAAGGCAAGCATTACGAACCCCGTGAATTTTTGTGTGTGTTTAATAGCACGGTGGCAACACCACCCCGACACATGCATGCGTCATTTTATGTGAGGATGTGATCCTATTCATGGGTGCATATTAATGGGTTTATGCTAATGAAGTTGACATGATTTGTGATGGAAATCACCATCATACGTCTTCCATGCATACCGGAAGGAAAGACGGGAAGGCCTCTGTCTTGGGTAGACACGGGCTTGCCCCTAGTCCTCCGTCGAGACGGTCGTGTCCGGTATGACATGAGGGGATGTCGCGTGATGTTTCCATCTGTTGTTTGAGATATATGCATTGTTATGCTAATCATGCAGGAAATATTACAACCTCCTGAGTCGACCGTAGATCGAGTCTTGTGCCAGTAACCCCCATACTTGCTTCAGACTACCACTGTCCCTACACCAAGTACGGTGCGGTTCAAGAAGTTGTCAACCCTTTCCTAGCACACACCGCATGAGAGGCCGTGGTGGAAGATTTGGAGGCATCCGTAGTCATACCACCGGTCCGGGAGCATGGGTGTTTCGGTTGTAGCCGAGAGGGTAGCTCCCGGTTCTTGCTGTATAAATTTTGTGATCCCATGTTACGCCGAGGTTGTGGCCTCCCACTTAGAGTTTTGCTTAACAGGTGTGGTGGGTGATTCCGGACACATGTGAGTTAAGCTTGTGTGTGCAAGTTAGGTGTGTTTTAACAAAAGATCAGAGACGGAATTAGTCCCGATGGACTAAAGAAATCCGTTACTCGTGGGTAAAGAGTACACCCTCTGCAGAGATTAAACCTATTCGAATAGCCGTGTCCATGGTTAAGGATTACAGTTTGGGATGGGTCAAGTGTTGGTCTTAGTGTCGGTCTTCGGAGGTGAAACTGTTAAACCTGGAAGCACGATTGTGACTTGTGATAAATTATGATTACTATTTTGGATGTGGACTAACCCGTGATATTTTTCTGGTATTATCGAATATCCCTGGGATGGTTCTACCTCCTGGATATTCATTGTGGCATTTCTTTTAAAGCCCTTTATGCGGTGTCGCTCAGACGCCTGACGGTGGCATTTCTTTTAAAGCCCTTTATGTGGTGTCGCTCAGACGCCCGACTGTGGCATTTCTTTTAAAGCCCTTTATGCGGCGTCGCTCAGACGCCCGACTGTGGCATTTATTTTAAAGCCCTTTATGCGGTGTCGCTCAGACGCCCGACTGCGGCATTGTTCTTGTTTATTTATTAGCCCTCTATGCGGTGTCGCTCAGACGCCCGATTTTGGCATTTCTTTTGTGTTATTTACTTCATGATTTTTATACTACCATATTATTGCATATCCATAAATAACATGCTTGCACGCATCAGAGTTTTACTTATCTCATGTGACTAACGTCTTGAGCATAATATATTTTCAGCACATCATTATTAAATCATGCTTGTGTTCATTATGTTTGCGAGTACATTCAAAGTACTCACTGGCTTGTCCCTGGCTATTGTCTTGGCCAGATTTCCTTGCTTGGAGAGGAGCGTTGCGATGACAGTCCCAGAACCTAGGCAACGGAGATAACAGCCACGCGAAGATAGGAGTTCACATGGTCAGCTGTTCCTGTGGGAAATGGAGTCCCATAGGCAAGGATATTTCATAACCCGCTTCCGCCATCAACCTCTAGATGCCATTTGTTGTACTCTCAGGCCAGAATGGTCTTGTACTACACAAATTGTATTTTGCTTGGATCTTCTGTATCAAGTTAGTGCCTTATCAGCTAACAGTTATCCTGGGGCTGGTAAGTACAAGGGCCATTTTTCCTGGGATTAGCACCCGAAGAATCGGTCCCCACAGACTTGGTATCAGAGCCAGGTTGACCATTGGCTAATCCTATCTTAGCCAGGTCAATAAAGTTAGGCTAATAACCCACCGAGCCATAACCAAGACCTCAGCCAAGCTTCTCGCACAAGATAGCCACACAGTGACCCGACGCTTTCGCAATCGGTGCCCAACCTATCAACTAGCCCGCCTATCACCCACGGTGATCAGCACCAAAGCGCCTCATTCGCAAGCGCATGAAGGAAGACTCGTCCCCTTTTCTATAAAAGGGACGCGCCGCCTCAACCCAGCCCCTCACGGCCGCTACCCCAAAACCAAGCCACAATGCCCGGTCCCGTAGTACACCATGAGACTACAAGAACCAACCTTGGAGGTTTTGTGACCATACTGCAAACCTTACCCGTCGTGCCTATCGTTAGAAGAGCCACCGAATATGTTGTGTACCAAGGACCCATTAGTGGCGAGCCACAATTCTGGGCCATCAGTACATATCTACGGTAGGGGTCCTGCACCAGCGCCTTCTGAGTTCACCGGAAGAACTACTTCCTTTGAGCCGCAAGCCATCCAACTAGCTGCTCGAGAGGCTATAGTTCATCTCCGGCTTTGTCACCCGAGTTAATCGTCGCTCGCTCCACTACTACCCCAGGCGTGAAGGGTATGGTAGACCGCCTCAAGTTGCCAACGGAGACCACGAGACAGACCACTGCATTACGCATCTAGTGCGCTATGTAAGTGCACTGGAGGACCTATTCGATCAGATCACTATTGATCTGGTCGCAGCTCATGGAGAGCTGGTTCGTCGAGCCCCAGCAAGACAGGAGATCGAACCCAACATCGACAATCCAGTCGTGCTGTTTGGACAACCGATCGAGACCACGAGGACAGCCCGACCGTCGGCCAAGGTGCTTTGATGACCCCGAAGTGCTTTGTCGCCTCACCCGAGCACACTCCAACGGGGTTGTAGTCAACAATCCCCGTGACGGTCATCATCACTACCCCGAGCCTGCAGCACCTCAGCCCTCTCCAACATATTCCGACGGTGAGAACCGT
Organism: Aegilops longissima; assembly: GCA_021605205.1. Lineage (NCBI taxonomy): Eukaryota > Viridiplantae > Streptophyta > Magnoliopsida > Poales > Poaceae > Aegilops > Aegilops longissima. The sequence continues at coordinate 164,851,856 of CM038678.1, forward strand.
GGGGAAGCCTCGACGTCCACAAGGGACGCCCGCTTGGATGTAAACGAAGTAGACTGAGACACTCGAGTTGTGGCGAGTCCACGTGTACACTCGCTTTGTAATTCTGTGATTCCTTAAATTAGCGCAGCCTGGCATTGTGCGTCTGTTTTATATGGTAGTCTTGCATGGATTATTAGCATGCAGTGTGATTTCTCTATCCTTGGCGCAGCTACCAAAAACCGCCCCGACAACCCCCACAATGATACTTCACTTTAGTGAGATATGTGTATCTGTGGTTGACCCGAGCTGAGCCGGCCAAGTCTTTACTTTTTACCACGGTAAAAGACCCAGCCCCGGTGCTATAAAAAGGGCCACCGAGTAACCTTGCCAAGCACCCTTCACTTTGTGCATCATCCCCACAACCATTTCCTGCCATGCCGAGCCCTAGTATTTATCTGAGGACTCCAGATGCTACCCCAGGTAGTTTTGTCAAGGTATTGTGGGATTTTACCCGCAGTACCATGGGCGCTACCCAGCCACCCCAGTACGAGCTGTTCAAATCGAGGATCACCCCTTCCACCTCGAGATATTGGGCAGCCGTGCACATTCCGCCCGTAAACCCAAACCAAGACCCCACAGAAGTCTCCTTCGTGGGGAAATCTATGCCAACCCCAAGACATGGTCAGAGAAGCTGCTGCGTATGAAGCGCTTGCTCGCCGCCGATTCGCGGTACCCTACGCCAAATAACGAGGGTATTATTATTTTCCGAGCCGAGAAGCACCCGGAGGAGTAACATCTTTTCCAGGTGGACGTATTGAGAGGGACCCAGTCTTGGCCAACCTCGTCCAATACGTCATCGACAAGAACGTTTAACCCAACATGTGATGGGTTATCCGCAAAGCCTCGGATTTAAACCCTCGATCGCCATCGGCAGATCACCGAGGCCCGACCAGAGAGACGATTCATCGATTGGTCAATCCACTCCTCCGATAGAAGAAGTGTATCCTAGTACCGAACGTTTTCTCGGGACCCCGCCCAATTACTGTTTTCAATTTAGATGCACCGCTGTATTTATTGTCGCATTTTTATTTATGTGTTGTAACTTATGTTTAGTGCCCGAGTTTCTGGCGAGTAAATCAATAATATAAGCAGCTCTGCGCTTTTGGACTTTAATGTATTACTGATTTCCCTCGCGAGAAATCCTGGAGCGTGATTTCTTTTCCCTGAGTTGCCGCATCATATGTTTTCTCACGACATAGATCATTTATTTCACACAACACCACGACAGCAGACTCACCACCACAATTACCCGAACACATACACTGCTTGCAAAATTTTTGCAACTATGTTGCGTCTAACTAAGCACCTCCGAACAACAGTTAACACCCGGCACACCCCACCTACTCATCATGGACACCGCCACCACGCAGAGCCAGCAACCGAGCAGCGGCATCGCGAAGATCGTCGAGGATCATCGTGCACAGGAGCACCGGGAGCCCCAGCACCGCTGCCAGCCCTCCGCACAGCAGGATCACGCACCAGTCCGTGCCGCCCGCCATTAGCGCCTCGTCTCGAGCTCCGCAAACGGAAACAGAGGAGAAAGAGAGAGGGAGGAGCAAGGCCAGGTGTGAGGAAGAAGAGGAGGACGCCGCGGTCATTTTATAGCTCGAGCTCGGTATACGGTGGGCAAGGTCCACCAGCGCCGCTCGTCGCCCGACCGTCTGTGTTCGGAGGCGAATCCATGAGCAAAGGCCGACAAGAATCGCCCGCGAGGTGAGTGCGCTGCACCGGCAGCTAGCGGCCACAGACTACATGATGCACGGCCTTGGTACCCTACGCGCTAGGTGTCGCGGTGGAGAAAGCGCGGAGAACACGCTGGAGAGAGGAAGAAGAAGGAGCGGGAGGAAGGAGAAGAGGCTGACCGTGGGCCCGGGTCCACCGGTCGGCCAGAGAGAGCATTGTGTCTCGGGTGCGACTCAGCGATTCTCGAGACTTAGAATTTATTCTAAATTTTGTCCAGTGTAGAAATCGCTAGCTTTCCCCCACGACCGTGGATTTTCCCCCCACACCGCGCCAGTACCCCACACTGTATTTTTTTGCATCACTTAATGCTCCCACTATGGCCATTTTCGTTTTAATTCTTATTCATTTAATTTTTACTCTTTGCAAATCTCAAGGACGAGATTTTTCCTAAGGGGGATAGTAGTTGTAACACCCCAAATTTTCTGGCCAAGTTTTTGATATTAAAATTTTTGCCAGGAGTTTTAAATTTTTATTTCTGTGGATTTTCAGAACTCTTTTTTTTATTGTTAAGGAGTTTTGCATCTTTTCCCAAGTGGAGCTTTCCAAAATATATGGGACTTTTATGCCAGCTCATTATAACATTTTCTTAATCAGTGGATTTATTTATTAGATCATTTCATCCTGAGCTTTATTCATTAAAATGGATTGTTTTAGATTTTTGGAGCTCTGTTTGTACTACAACCATTTGATAGAATCCCTTAAAATTTCAACCAAAATTTGGAGATGTCATGAGATGTCTCTAAATCAATTATGTGCATTAATAAAATTATTTCATTGCTTATTTTGGGTTCTTTCACCTGGTTTGCTTCTCTGGTCCAGTGGGCATTTTTGCAATACAACCCATTTAAATATTTCCCTAGAGCCTCCACCAAAATTATGGTATGTCAGTGGTATCATGCCATTCAACTTTATCCAAAAACATAGTGATGTTCTTTGGAAAATTTGAGTGCAACAGCCTCTTTTTCATTCTGGACCAGACTTGTGTTTTCTACTACAACTCTGTTATTTCTTGCTCTAATGACCTTGTGTTTTCTCATGCTTGTAGTCAACCCTGCAAAACCCCTAAGTCCAGGAGCATGCTCTATTTGGAACACTTTTGGTCCATGTAATGATGCCACTCACTCCCTGTCCAGAAGTGTAGTTTTGCAAAACTTGCACTAGCAAGTTTCTCCATTTTGCAAACTGACTTCACCACCCTCTCTTATATCCATAGAGACACTGATCTAGAGAATTTGGCCACTCCAAGAGCTACCTAGGTGCCTTTGGCATTTTGTCAAACACCCTGAGTACATGACCAGTTTTGGCATGATTTCAAGTTTACATTGTGAGCTTGAGCTCCTGACCTACCCAGCATGTCCTAAGGTTTTGCCCTAGCCCATAACCCCTTTTTGCTAACTCCCTTGTGGTTTGGAACTCTCTAGACTGCCTTGGCATTTCGTCGAGCACACCCCGGGCGTGCTCTGGGTGCGCCCAAAGCGTGCGTTTGGCACCCGCATGCACCCGAGCCGCCGCGTCACACCCCGCACTCAAAACCCGGCCCCAGCCAGCTCGCCGTGTCCCCTTGCACTGCCACGCCACCCGAACCACCCCTGGCACCCCACAGCGCCACCGCCAGGATGGCCGTGGCGGCTAGCTGCCGGCCGCTAGCAGGCCCGACCGTGTCGGCGCCGCACAAGCCACCCCGGCTCGCCACCTGCCCTTGTGCGCAGTTCGTGCTCATCCGCAAGCGTGTCGCTTAGCTTCCGTCGTCGCCACGACCCCCCTGCTGCTACAGAACGTCGGTTCGCCATTGTTCTTATCGCCGGCCGCCTCGGACCAACCTAGCCACACTATATAAGGAGACCCGAGCTCAAGCCCGCACGCAGCAGCCTCGCAACGCGTCTCGCTAGTGCCCCTAGCCACCAATTGGAGGGAGCAGGCCATCTTCAACCCCTCCGCAACTCCAGCCGCCATTAACCAGGCCATTCCGGCACATCCAGGCATCCCCTCTCCACTCTCTCCACCAGAACTTCCCTTCCTCCCGTGATCACATCCCCTACTCCATTTCGAAGGGAACCACCGCCCCAAAACCACTTCCCTCGAAGCTTTTCTCCGCCGCTGGCTTCGCCGCGGCAGCCCACGCCCCCGCCGACCCAGCGACTACCAAGAGGATCACCCTCGACCATGGATCCATCCCCGCCTCGGCTTCCCTCAAGGACTCCGCTGTTCACGGCGACGGTCGCCGAGTCCCACCTCCGCTCGGGACAGAGGGAGAAGAAGGGAGGCGGACTAGTCAAACCTGACTAGTGGGCCACCTAGGACCCACTGTCAGTGACCATGCACGGTCCACGCAGAGTAAGTGGAAACGTATTTCCAGATTACGCTTTGGACGTGTACGTGTCTAATCGAAACGTTTTTCTGTTTTTCTGTTTTATTTTAAAATCAGATTTGACCAGAACTTTGACTATCGTTTACTTTTTAAATACAACTCCAAATGAATTGATTCTTTTTGCTACCTCTCTCAAATATTGTCTAGTTTATTTTAAGATTTATTTAAAAAAAAATCAAAACAACTTTCTTGTGCTGTTTTTATTTTGTGTGTTAATTCAAATATATTATTTTAAATAGGGTTTTTGAAGATTTCATGATGATTTGGATGCACCCTTCCTTCCCATGACCTGAAGGCAAGCATTCTGAACCCTGGTGAATTTTTGTGTGTGTTGCATAGCACGGTGGCAACACCACCCCGACACATGCATGCGTCATTTTATGTGAGGATGTGATCCTATTCATGGGTGCATATTAATGGGTTTATGCTAATGAAGTTGACATGATTTGTGATGGAAATCACCGTCATATGTCTTCCATGCATACCGGAAGGAAAGACGGGAAGGCCTCTGTCTTGGGTAGACACGGGCTTGCCCCTAGTCCTCCGTCGAGACGGTCGTGTCCGGTATGACATGAGGGGATGTCGCGTGATGTTTCCATCTGTTGTTTGAGATATATGCATTGTTATGATAATCATGCAGGAAATATTACAACCTCCTGAGTCGACCGTAGATCGAGTCTTGTGCCAGTAACCCCCGTACTTGCTTCGTACTACCACTCGTCCCTACACCAAGTAGGGTACGGTTTAGTAAGTTGTCAACCCTTTCCTAGAACACACCGTACAGAGAGGTCGTGGTGGAAGATACTGGAGGCATCCGGTAGTCATACCACCGGGTCCGGGAGCATGGGTGTTTCGGTTGTAGCCGAAAGGCGTAGCTCCCCAGTTTGCGCGCGGTATAAATTTTGTGATCCCATGTTACGTCGAGGTTGTGGCCTCCCCACTTAGAGTTTTGCTTAACAGGTGTCGTGGGTGATTCCAGACACATGTGAGTTACGCTGGTGTGTGCAAGTTAGTGCGTTTTCAACAAAAAGACCGTAGACGGAATTAGTCCCGATGGACTAAAGAAATCCGTTACTCGTGGGTAAAGAGTACACCCTCTGCAGAGATTAAACCTATTCGAATAGCCGTGTCCATGGTTAAGGATTACAGTTTGGGATGGGTCAAGTGTCGGTCTTAGTGTCGGTCTTCGGAGGTGAAACTGTTAAACCTGGAAGCATGATTGTGACTTGTGATAAATTATGATTACTATTTTGGATGTGGACTAACCCGTGATATTTTTCTGGTATTATCGAATATCCCTGGGTTGGTTCTACCTCCTGGATATTCATTGTGGCATTTCTTTTAAAGCCCTTTATGTGGTGTCGCTCAGACGCCCGACTGTGGCATTTCTTTTAAAGCCTTTTATGTGGTGTCGCCGACGCCTCGATCGTGGCATTTCTTTTAAAGCCCTTTATGCGGCGTCGCCGACGCCCGATTGTGGCATTTCTTTTAAAGCCCTTTATGCGGTGTCGCTCGACGCCTTGATCATGCATTGTTCTTGTTTATTTATAAGCCCTCTATGTGGTGTCGCTCAGACGCCCGATTGTGGCATTTCTTTTGTGTTATTTACTTCATGGTTTTTATATTACCATATTATTGCATATCCATAAATAACATGCTTGCACACATCAGAGTTTTACTTATCTCATGTGACTAACGTCTTGAGCATAATATATTTTCAGCACATCTTTATTAAATCATGCCTGTGTTCATTACGTTTGCGAGTACATTCAAAGTACTCACTGGCTTGCCCCTGGCTATTGTCTTGGCCAGATTTCCTTGCTTGGAGAGGAGCGTTGCGATGACAGTCCCAGAACCTAGGCAACGGAGATAATAGCCACGCGAAGATAGGAGTTAACCTGGTCAGCTGTTCCTGTGGGAAATGGAGTCCCATAGGCGAGGATATTTCATAACCCGCTTCCGCCATCAACCTCTAGATGCCATTTGTTGTACTCTCAGGCCAGAATGGTCTTGTACTACACAAATTGTATTTTGCTTGGATCTTCTGTATCAAGTTAGTGCCTTATCAGCTAACAGTTATCCTGGGGCTGGTAAGTACAAGGGCCATTTTTCCTGGGATTAGCACCCGGAGAATCGATCCCCACAGGCTGGGCCGCCCCACTCGACCAATCCGACCATCAGGGGCGAAGGGAATCAAGACCGACCCACTGCTCCAATCAGTGACGGCCTGATTTCCTGCCTTGTCATTCAAGGCCCGTGCCCCGCCCCAGCGTCCGTGCGCGTGCCACCTTACGGGCATGGGGGGCACGTGGCGAGCAAGTAGAAATCGAGGGGACGGGTGAGGCGACTGCTCTCCACCCCGTGATCATGGGGCGCGGGTGCTTTGAAGACCATGACCCGAGTCCACTCAGTAAATGAGCCGCGCCTCTGCATTTTCCCCTTTTTACGGGGAAGGTGCGGGCTGCCTCTTTACCATTCACTATGACTTGACGCATGCATGCGGAAAACGCCCCACGCATGACCCCCACGTCACGCATGACCCCCCATGTTGCGCGTTCAATGCGGGTCGTGGGGAAGCGCAGCGGACGAAAAAGTTACTGCAGCAAAAATCTGCCCCACCTGCCCGCGCACCTTTCTTGGCCTAGCCCAACAACGCGTCGCACTTATGTATGGTCCAGGCCTGGGGGCTCCTATCGGTGTGCAAAAGTAGGGGCTCTTTTGACCCTTTACTTGTGCACGGGCAGTCAGAGCCGCGCCCAGGGCCACACCGAGCAGGGCAGAAGAGGGAAGCCGGAGCAAAAGGCAATCAAAGCAACGCCAAGAACAGAGACACAAAGAGAAAGAGGGCGAGGCGGACTCCCCCGGCAAGACCCTTGCCGGGACGGCCTCCGCGGCCCCGGCAAGAGCCTTGCCGAGGTAACTTGCTCGATGCCAATGGAGCGCGCCACCCTTGAGCCCAGGGTTTCCAACGTAATCAGCCATATTGGAACCAAGGCTCGGGAGGCAGCTCCGTGGTGGCATGCAGATCTTTGTGAAGATCATAAATACACAAGATCATATGAGAACTAGAAGACGACGACCCTCGACAAGATCCTTGCCGAGGAAATCCACGAGACCACCGGCAAGAGCCTTGCCGGGGACGACCGCAACGCTACGGCAAGACCCATGTCGAGGCCCCGGCAAGACCCTTGCCGAGAGCATCAACAGGGCCGAAGCCAGGCCCACATCTGCCAAGACTCCACCGCCGTTCCCATGCAGTTGCCAGCTCAACCAGCTGGGCAGGCACCTGCGTGGCGATGTTCGGCCTCCACACCAACTCAGCTAGCACCCGCGTGGTGGCATGCAGATCTTCGTGAAGACTCCACCACCACGCCAGCCCAGCAGCCAACCAACGTGGTGCTGCAATGCCTCATCAGCTCGGACACACGTCGGAGCCAGGCGAGGCGGCGACAGCTGGGACGAGCTTCCTTGCCGTCCCCGATAAACCAAGAGGGGCACGTCGGCAGCGCATTAAATGCATTTGTCCGACGGTGCCAGAGGATAGACTCAGCCACTATAAACCTTTCCACCTCCTGTGTGCCACTATGGCAACCCCTTTTATCTATAAAAGGAGGCCCGAGGCGTCCAGGAGAGGGATTCGGATCTTTTGGACAAGTTACACGGCACAGCTAGCTCAAGAACTCAAGAACACTCGAATACACACCAAAGCAGGACTAGGATATTACGCATCCTCGCGGCCCGAACCTGGGTAAACGATCCTTGTGCTGACCGCCAGACCCGCTCTTTGCTCAACCTCGCGCTCGCCAACCGTAGAAGGGATCCCAGTGATTCCAAAGGTGTCGGTTTCCCCCGACAATCATACGGCCCATAGAAAGTCCATGGATCCTACGGCCCGTAGAAGGCCCATGGATCCTACGGCCCGCAGGAGGCCCATGGTTACAACAGTCCATGTGTTTCCATGATTATTGTGGCCTAGTTACCAAAAATAGGATATTGTGGCCACTAGAAAAACGCGGAAAAAGAACTGTAGTGACTACAAGCAAACAATTAAACAAGACAATAAGGAAATAAATAAGCAAGCAACTAACGCTAGCCTATTACAGCTATTACACATATTACATCCACTAGGCATCAAAGTTTGCCACCAATGCAAATATAGGGAACAAAGCAGCATATTACATACACTGGCCGTCAAAATTGGCCACTAGTGCAAATAAATGCGGCAGCAAAACAAGTCCAAAACTGAAACAACTTCAGAAGAGCTCAAGAAATGTTATCCTGGGTATCAACCATGCTGGCAATAAGCTTAGCAAGATTATTAGCTTTGTCCTGTTTGGCGCTAAAATCCTCCAACGCTTCTTTGTTGCACGTAAAGTATGCATCTGAATGCTCCCGGGACTTCCGCAGTCCTTCCTTTTCTTGTCGCAGCACAGCTGATCGATGTCTTTCTGCTTGTAGTTGAGACTCAAGAAACCGAACTGATTCAGACAGTGAGTTTGAATAGCTTGTGTAAGAGGTAGTGGCCAGTAACTCGAACAGTAAACCAAGACAGGACTTTGGGGTTGTCTCACTATCTTCAAGATAGTTTTCCTTAGCTGTTTTATCAGCTTTGTTGGAGACCAACAAGGATGTCTCACTATCCTGAACCTTATCTACATTACTTCCTTTACCATTGCTTAATAAGGCACTCTTCCCCAATATTTTGTTAGCATTCTAAAAGAAGAAACAAGCAGACACATAATAGGTTTAGCATGTACTAGTATATGAAACTCATTTCGGTGAACCAGTTCATTAGTAAGGTGGACAAGATTAAACTACCAAGTCTTCTATTGCCAAATAGTACATTATAAAAGCATCAAACCAACATATATCTATGTCCTATGGTCACTGCATTGTCTTGCCAAATCAAAATAGAGACACGGTTCAAATCATATCAGTTCAAGAGAAAGCAGCACTGAAAGAATACAAAGCGTGGGAAACTACACGACACAACAAGATTTCAGATGGGTACCACAGGTCTACATGTACAACAACACTATTGGCCCTGTTGTGATGCTAGTAATGTGCATGATATGAGAAGTCAACTGTATACACAATTGAAATTGAAATCAATAAAGCTATTTATAAGAGCAAACCTGTTAAAAAAACATGCGCAAACATACCTATTGTGCCATTGGAGTTTCCATTGGATCGTTCAATTTAAAAATAAGTTTGTATGAGTAAATACAGTGATACAAGAGCAAAGCAGTATGCCGATAGCAATGGAATCTTAAATGAGAACAGTTGTTCTTCAGGTTTAGGCACTTTTCCTACATGAACAGAGTACAGTAAGACGCAAGCATATGGTACTTAAAATAAAATGAGCTCATAGACCTTACCACATTCTTGGTTCGGGACCAAGATGTAAGCAGGCGTTCCCAATCATCGCCCAATAAATGTGTCTCGGGAGAACATAAGGGAATTTGATGAGTTTCTTTGCCGGTGAAGTACGTTTTCTTGAGTAATTCGATCGCCACCAAGCATTCTTGAAGATAGCAGAGGTATTAGCACAGGTTACCTCATCCCGAGTTTCCAAATCGGTCCTTCTCTATAGAGAAAAATGGGAAAATTTGTTGTATTATAACTATCATGGAGGTAGAATGTATGGGACAAAGCAAAGTAATTGCCATGAATAACATTACTTACACATAACTCCTGGACAAACACCTTCAACTGGCATTTTCCTTCATCTTCAGTATAATATTTCCATGATGGGAAGATACACACATAGGATTTAACAACATCAAATGCGATAGATGCTAAACTATAAATGGCTGGTTGTGCTTCCTCCACAGGAATAGGTGTACTAACTGGTGGAGTTGGGGTTCGCCGTGGTAGTACTGGAGCTTTGGGCACTGGAGTTGCCTTACTAACTGCTCTTGTTTGGGAGCTCTGTGGTGGAGATGGTGCTGTGTCAACAGGAACTGGGTTACTATCTGCTAGGGTTGGGGTTAGATTGGGTGAAGCTGGTTCTCTGTCCATCGCAGTAGGGGTAAAATATGTGAGAGTCTGGGTTATGTGTGGTAGGGCTGGTTCTCATGCATGTATAACCGGGCTGCTATCTCCACTAAGAGGTAGCACTATTTTATTTGAAAACCGTGTTTTTACTCCGCTAGATACTGCCATCACCCGCTCCAATTCAAATGGGTGATATACATGAATCATAGTTGAATGTACAAACATTGTATGAGAGACAAATGCAATAGATAGTGTGGAAAAAAGAGGGCATGAAATAGTTGACATGTATATTGTTTAACTGAAAACGGATAGCATGACATAAGTTCACATATATGATGTCTATCCAAACTGGATAGCATAGCATAACATAATTCAAAGATATGATGACTAACTAAACAGGATCGCATGACATAATTCACATACATGTCATCTAAGTAATCAGGATCGCATGATTTAATTCACATATGTGATTTATATGCTAAGCAGATGGCATTCACATATATGATGTCTAAACTAAGAACATGGTGTTGAATATTGTGTATATGATGTCTAAACTATGCAATGCAAGACACCATATGCACGATATGAGCAGTATAACCGTGCCAAGTTAGAGCATACACCTCGGTGGGGGAATAGGACTGGTCATCTATCTCTGAATATATCTCTGAGGAGCTATCGGGACCCAGCAAGAGATATGCTTTGACAGGTAGCACTGTGTGCTCTGAAGGCCTTGTTTTCACTCCAGATTTTTCCATCACCCACTCAAATGGCTGATTCACAGGAAGAGTAGTTTAATGTACAAACATTGCCGACAAATGGAAATGTAATGAATAAAAGGATGGGAAAGATATCATTCAAATGTATGATGCCTGGTTAAACAGGATGGCATTGCACATTTCACATATATTATAGTTGGCTAAAAGACATGAGACTGCATAATTCCCATATATGATATTGAAACTGAACAGGTGCCATTACAGAACATGTCTAAACTAAGCAGATGACATATATGATGTCGAAAGTAGGAACTGCAAGGCAACATATGCATGGTATGACTAACATCATCATACCAAGTTAAAGCAAACACCTTGGGGGGTAAATAGGAGTGGTCAGCTGCGTGTGAATCCGCCTCAGAACAGATATCTTCCTCTGGATTACAATCTAGAGAGGGGGGAGGGTTTGCCATTGAACCCACCATGGAGTGATGTCTGCATGTCATTGTATTGCTGCACAAAACTCTTCTCTTTTTCCCTACATATTCAGCATGACTGTGTACAATATCTGACATGCATACAAAAAAATATAGTGAGATTGTATAAGGAGAGCATGCAGAAATCTAGAGTAATGGTAACAACCAGCGGATGGATCTAAAAATAATGATAGTAGGCTGATGATTGCTTTAATTTAACAAAAAAACATATGATGATTGCTTTACTATTTGTTTCCCACCCAAGATGAACAACATAGGCATACCCTAGGTGAACCAGATATGAGACAGAGATACTATTCATTGTTGCCTCGATATGTGCCCCACAACTAATTTAGAACTCAAGTTTGAACATCAATTGGACCTGACTTGGAGTCTAAGAGGTGAACATGACAATAAAGTAGCAGGTAATATTAAGCAATGCATACCATAAGCAGAAACAAAAGAATGCGACCTCTTTTGTGGAACCGTGTACTCCTCAGGTTCATCTGCTGAGTCGATGATGGTGATGCCGTTGCGGTGGGTGCCGACGGCAGGGAAGGAGATCTGAGGTGGCGAAAGACGGTCAGGAGTCGTGATGTATGGTTTGGTGGATGCTTTTGTCGATGGAGCAGCTCAGGTGAGGTGGACGACATCGCAGCAGGAGCAGGACAAACCACACAAAGTTTTCTTCGACACCTACATGTAACTGAAGTAATTCTGTAAGGGCTCATTTGGCTTGCATGATTCTAAAAACGCTCGGATAGGAGTAAAAACACCAGAATATGATAGGAATGCACATGGGAAACATAGCATTTGTGAACACTGGTTTTCTGTCAACTTGGGTGTTTGGTTCACAGGAATTGGAGGAGCAGAGGAATGCAAAGAAACATGGCCAAAAATAAAGTGAAATCATATGAAAGCGTGTATAGTTAGAATGTTATTTTGCCACTAATGCACTTGGTCTTGTTTTCATGCATAGGATTTTGGAAAGTAGGTCCAGGTGGATGTTTTGCTCCATTCCTTTCAACAAAATGCATGAATAATTGAATAGTAGAGTGCCGTAGGAAAACTTCCTATTGCTATGTTTTTCCGTTGAACCAAAATAGCCCTAATGGATCGACCTGAATGTAGAGTAATAAGTGATGCGACAAGTGTACAACCTCTTTGATGTAGCCGTGTCGACCTCATCATCATTGGGTTGGTCGCTGAAGAAGTTGAGGCGGAGGTGGATGTCGGAGGTGTGGAGAAAGATCTGAGGAATATGTAGACAGCATCTAGGGAACTGCTCTGTTGTGATGTATCATTCCGTTATTGGAGCAGCTCCGGTGAGCCATAAGACGTCGAGGCTAAAGCAGCACAAGACAGACATCGTTAATCTCAAGTAGGATTCTAATAGCATCTCCTATAGATGATGTAAAATACATTACCAAAAAATGATAGATGTAAAATTTATATCACCAAAAACCACCTGACTACAACAGATGAGGTAAAAACTGTTGACTCTAGAGTTAGCTGTCGAAACTGAAATTTACTGTGGAATCTGAATGTTACTGTCGGAACTGAACGCAATGGTAGGAGAGAGGCACTTCACATGTAGTTTAGGGAGGGCCTGCAATTCATCTTCAACCTGCATCCCCCTGAGCCAGCCACCACCGGCCGAACCGCCGCCCCCGTGCCGCCTAGCCAACTCACCGCCCTGTAACAACTCCCCACCGCCGGTTCGCCGCTGCCTCGCCGCCCCGAAACAACTCCCCACCGCTGGTCCGCCGCCACCCCGGCCAACCCTCTAGGCCCCCTCCGCGCCGATCTTTTTCTCTGGCGATCCCCACGTCACCGCCCCACCACCACCGGCAACCACCGCCCCCACCCTGAACCCTAAGATAGATAGTGGGGTACCTCTCCGGAGAGCCCCCCTCCCCGCTACGGGTGGTTCTTCATTAACTCCGGTGAGCCCCCCCACCCCCTGAAAATTGACTGACCCAAAAGTCGATTCAGTCGACTGAAGTGTAGCTAAATCGGAGCAGATCAGCTGCACGAGCGAGGGGGAGAGCAGTAGCAGCACGAGCGAGCGAGAGCCGGAGCAGCAGTAGCAGCAGATCCGGCTGGTATGGCCGCCGCTGCCGAAGGGGCCTTGCACTGGGGGAGAGCCGCCGTGGAGATGTCGCCCATGGCGCCGGCTTCGAGGTAGCCGCTCCATGGGGGTGCGGGATGGAGCACCGTCGGCACCTGGAGGTCGAGTTAAGGAGAAGGTGTGATGTGATGAGTGTACAACCTCTTTGGTGGCACCGAGTAGGCCTCGGCTTCATCCGATGAGTAGGTGAGGATGCTGCGGTTCTGGTGGAGCAGGTTAAGGCGGTGCTGTGGGGATGGAGCAGCCGCGATAGACGAGGCGATCGTCGGAGCAGCTCCTTGGAGGTGGAGGATGGAGTGGCTGAACCGGCGCGACGACAAGATGGACAACAGATCCTCATCCGGGGAGGTCGATGAGGGACGTCGAGCTGTTGCAGTGGACGACGTTGTCGGGGAAGAGGCTCCGGCTGGGCAGCGGTGAGGTGGTGGACAGAGTAGGGTGGGGTTTCGTGGCTAGAGCAGAGAGGTTATGGCGGCCTGGGATTTCGAATGGAGAAAAAGAGGTAATGGGAGGGGGGAACCATGACTTAGGGACGCACTTGTCTAAAATGTAGGGTGTGTTACAAAAGTACCCCCACCGATTTGAACTAGCGGCCCTTTCGGCTCAGGGTTAGAAGGTGGATTTCGCGTGTCGGGATTTGGCAGCTGGAGGGAGTTTTCGCGCGCGTTGTAATTTCGGGATAGCAAGGCACGGGTTTGAAGGCACCAGTTTTGGGAGCACGATATCTGAATTTTCAGGATATAACAAGGCGCAGGTTGAATTTATGGACAAGCCTAACGTATGATATTGTACTTGTACGTACCAAATCAATTCGTACTTCCCTCAACAAAAAAATGAAAAAAATAAAACTATTCACACCACACAAAGAGAGAGTCTTGTCCCGTTTTACTGTACAAATGCTATTCAGAGCTATGAATCCATGTTATGTCCAATTAAATTTTTTCGCTGGCTGTATAAGGCTACTCCAGTGGGGAGTATCATATACTAGTATATGGATATGATACTAGTGTATGATACTACCTCCATATTACATAGTATCATAAAGTAGTATCATAGATGATCATATTTATTTCCATGCATGACACAAAGTAGCATAGCATTTAACATGATACGTATCTACCTATGTTACTCTAGTCCTGTCTCTCTTCTTTAATTATGTACCACATAATCATGTTTGCTAGTCCCAAGTGCATGTTACCGGTTATGTTACTCCCACTATGGCCATCCTAATGCATGTAACCTACTCATACCAACATTTTAGTGCATTCCAAATGTCTATACTACCGCTGCAATTCAAACTAAATTTGATTTTGTTTCTCTATTTCTATAAGAATCTGCAATCATAATTGTTGCCAACTTCAACCATCATTCATGTATTACCTTAACAACACACCACATGATTACTATAGATATATATATGAACTATGTGTACTATATGAACTCGAATTCAATTTTTGAATACACTTGATGTTGATTCCAAATAATAGTACATTTGATGTACTAACTATATATTCATAATCTAAACCATGTTCCATATGTACACCGTGTTTATCACACAAAGTATAGTTCCCCACCCCCTACATTATGACAAGTATTTAGCCCTGAGCTGCAAAAGCCACACATTAGCCCAAATTATAATCAATGTTCTGTATATTATATGTAGTACTAGCAAGATGCCCATGCGTTCCATGGAACATCAAGATGATCGAGGGGAGGCCTTATTTGCAAATGTGGAGAGGGGTGTGGGTATCTTTTTTCGACATTGCCACAGTTTCCTTCCTATCCGTCAAATATAAATCGGACGGCCTATATTGCAGGATGGCAGGCACACCATCATCAACAACTCTATTTTTCATAAGAGTAGAGATAAAATATATTATACGTAGTATAACATGTTCTTAATCACACCATGTGTATCACCGTTATATATATTCATGCATGCGTCGGTTTAAAACACTATGATAAATTCATTAAATATCCGAATTCACTTTTTATAATGAATTATGATCTCTATTCTTCTTTTACACCCACACAATCCTCTTATCTTTGTAGCTAGCGCTAACTTTCTCTCGTGCATGCACACACCCACATCCCTCTCAACCCCCTCAACATTCTCTAGTTCCATCGCGCAAATTCGTCTTTTCACTTTAGGTCGTTCACCCATGGTGTGTGTAGGGCCCCCATCTCCTTCTTTACAGCACAAATCGATTGATATGCCTCTCTAGCCAGGTGTGCCTACCACAAACACAAGCTTTCCCTCTTCTCTTCTCACCGTCCATGCCTCACTCCCAACCCTCTTTTCATCGATCCCGTACTCGCACACTCCTTCCCCCTCGATATAGTATGCCTCTCGCACCACCTCCTAGCTACATCCCCATCTCTCTATCCGTCTCCCCGGGCCTTATTTGCTTCTAACACATACATGCATGTATACCGATCTATCTCCGAACATATACCTAGGTCGACTTTAACTATTTTCCCCCACCCATCGATCGACGTACCTCACAAGTTATGTCTCTCCTTTCTCTGACAGAGGACGATTGATCTTCCTATGTAGTTACGTCTACTTACCACAGCCCTATCGTCCCCCTCATCATTCGTGCATGCCTCTTGACCCGTCTCTCACACGCACGTGTACAGACAGGCAGCCGTCCCCTCTCTTAATGATATTGTAGGTGTGCCCTCTGTTTGTCTAGCAAGCCTGTCCCACCATTTGTTAGAAGCAACTCCACCCCCACCCCTCCAACACTCTAGCTCTGTCTCTCTCCCAACCTTATTCCTCTCCTACACATATGCCTGGATGCCGACCGATCTCGCTCAATACATAAGGTAGGTGTCGGATTTCGGGTTCCGGCAGACCCTCTAGGTTCGAACATTGGGGTGCGCGCGGAGATCTCGCCGTCTACCTACCTGCACCTCACCGCCACGCTAGGATCTAAAACTATGAAAGGAACAACACAAGAGACACATGGTTTATACTGGTTCGGGCCACCATTGTGGTGTAACACCCTACTCCAGTGTGTGGTGTGGTGGATTGCCTCTTGGGCTGATGATGAACAATACAAGGAAGAACAGCCTCGCGAGGGTCTGTTCTTGGCTGGTGCGATGAACTGCTAGGGGGAGTTCAGTCGCTCTCTCTCTGCTGATTTAAGATGCCTCTACCCTATGGGTGGATAGTCCTATTTATAGGCAAAGGCCCTGGGCCTCTTCCCAAATATTGAGCGGGAAGGGCGCCAACAATTGGCCATTTTGAAGGGGAACATCTAGTACACCTATCCTGACTAAAGTTGGTCCTCGCCTGTCAAAGGCTCTGGTGGTGACGCCGGCTTGGGCTCCACGATGACTTCCTTCCTGCCGTTGCGACGGTCTTGGTCTTGTTGCAAGGAAACAAATGCCTTTGCTTGATGCTCTCGCCTGCGCTTGCCCCTTTGCACCAAAGAGGAAAGAAGGACATCATGGCTGGCGCTCACTGGCGCCCTTGGTCATCATGGCTTGCGTCATGGGCACCTCGTGAGGTACCCCGCCTTGATCTCTCCACCTCCTCGCGAGCCAGCCTGACGAGGCCGCGCCTGAGGAAGCTTCCTATCGTCCGCCCCGCGAGGCTTGGCCCCTCACGAGGGTCTTGAGCTTGTGCTGATGAAGATGGGCCGTGCTGGGCCACCCCTTGAGCCACGCCGCAGGCCGTAGGTAGGCAAGTCTGGGTACCCCCATTCCTAGAACACCGACAGTAGCCCCCGGGCCCAAGGCGCGCCTGGACTTGGCTGAGCAAAGAAGCGAAGGGCAAGTGCGAAGCGTTGCGGGCCCTAACAACCTGCGGCCTCGGGCGCCGCGTGGCGGTTGATTGGACGTGGGCGGCTCCACTCCCCCACGACGCCTCGGGAACTGCACGAATTGACAAGTCCCTGCATGCAAAGCGGTCATGATTACCTGCGATCGTGGAGGCCGGCGGTTGGCCTTCCCCGACTATAAGTACGGGACGCCGCCTGCCCTTCCGGTCCATCCCCTCTTGCTTCTCCTTCTTCTTCATGGCTCTGCCAAAGAGGTTCTCGACCGCGGAGAAAGGAAAGGCCCGCCAGGTGGAGCCTGACTCTCCCCCGCCCAAGCGCGGTCGAGGCCGTCCTCGCAAACACCCTGTGGCTCCCATGGTAGCTCCTCGCGGCCGTGGAGGTGATCTCCCGCGTGGTGACGGGCGGCAGGATGTTGCTGGGGGGCGCGCTACGGCCGCGCGACCCCCTAGGCCGCGCTTCCACTCGGCAGAGGTGCTGCCAGAGTTCATTGTGTGGTCGGCGGAGCCGACCAGCACCCAGCTCCAGCTTCCTCGCTTCCTCCTAGGTGAGCTTCCGGCCGGTGCCCCGAGCGGCCTCTGGCTTCAGGCGGATGGTTTCTGCAGCCGGGCCTCCTGGGCTTCGCTGGAGGTCTCTGCAGCCGGGAGCGTGGCCCTGACCCGCGGCTGTCAAACGTTTGCTCGCGCGCGTGGTCTGAGCCGGCGGTGCACCCTGCACTTCAAGTTCGACGGCGACGCCACCCTCTACGTGAGGGTGTTCAAGGAAGACGGTCGCCGCGCTGGGTGCTGCCCTAAGAACAACAACCGCGGCCGTGGGCCCAGCCCCAGCGACGATGAAGACGACAGCACGCACGTGGTCGGCGGCGCTCGGGGTTCATCGAGCTTCGACGGCTCTTCTTCAGGCAGCGGCTCCTCCAGCGGTGGCCGCGATCAGCCTCCGCGCCGCCGCGCCGCTGAGAGGAGGTAGCGGGTCTGCCGCCGTCGCACCTCGGTGAAGCGAGATGGAGTCCGCCTGAGCTCGGAGGCAGTTCGAGTCTCCCATGAAGTTGGTGTCAAGTAGTCGCGCTGTTTTGTTCTTTTTCCTTTTCTGCGCAAAGAGACAAGTGTAGGGACTGGGGCGTGCTTGGACTATTGCTGTTAATTATCGTGATTGTTTCCACTATTTTGTATTATGCCTTTGTGCCACACGCCGCACGAGAAATTACTTAGCTCGGGGCTGTCGTGGCCTTTGTTTCTGAGGCCGAGGCCTCGTCGAACGCTTCATGTCCCGAAGGTTAGTCGGAGAGGTAGCTCCGGCCTCACTGTGGAGGCGACCCACCCAGTCCGTGTTCAGTGTCGCGGTGCCCGTGGGGCACGGACTGGAGGGGTGCTCCTGTTGTGGACCCGGGTAAGGAAGCCTCAAACGATAAGGGCAGAAAATGCTCGCGAGGGTGCCCGCGCTACTCCCTCGCGAGACTTGCATGAGAGAAATCGAGGCGGGAGAGCGAAAAGGCAAGGAGTCACAAGCCAAAGATGGCACCAACTTCAATAAAACTTCAAATGGGAATGAACAAGCCAACCGCAGAACGCAAATGAGAAAACCCGCGTCTGGCACCTAATCTAATCTTCGACGTCTTCTCACCAACATGAGCTAAGTGCTGCCATCAAGGCGTGGAGGGAGCCCAGGGCCCGAGGCCGGCGCTCCTAAGACTCCGGGGCGTGTACAGCCCCAACTCATTATTACGTGAGAGTGTCACGAGCGGCAAGCTTCACAAGCATTGGCCTTCTTCACAGGCTCCGGGCCTTTTTCAGAAAGATGAACTTCACAGGCGCTTGCCTTCTTCACAGGCACCGGGCCTTTTCCAAAACGCAACAGCTTCACAGGCATTCGCCTTCTTCACAAGCTCTAGGCCTTTTCCAAAACGCAACAGCTTCACAGGCATTCGCCTTCTTCACAGGCTCTGGGCCTTTTCCAAAACGCAACGCTTCACAGGCATTTGCCTTCTTCACAGGCTCTGGGCCTTTTCCAAAGCGCAACGCTTCACAGGCATTCGCCTTCTTCACAGGCTTTGGGGCTTTTTTTGGGGTAAAACCTCTGGAGGTGCTGGATGTTCCACGCGTTCTGGACGGGCACCCTCTCTTGAGTCTCCAAGCGCGCGGAGCCGGGCCTGGAAACATGAACAAACTTGAACGGGCCCTCCCACATGGGAGAGAGCTTATGCAGTCCCTCCCTAGAGAGAACCCGCCTGAGCACGAGGTCCCATACCTCGAGAGTCCTGGGGCGGATGTTGCGGCAGTGGTATCGCCGCAGCGCTTGTTGGTATCTTGCCGCTCGGAGCGCGGCTTCCCGACGATGCTCCTCCCCCGGCACGAGGTCCGTCCCCCGCATGGCGTCCTGCTGCGCCTCATCGAGCGCCAGGACCCATGCGGAATGACGTCTGACCTCGTGAGGGAGGACTGCTTCAGCTCCATAGACCAGGAAGAACGGGGTCTCGCCAGTTGGATTAGTCGCGGTCGTGCGGATGGACCACAACACGGATTGAAGCTCGTCGTACCAACCTCGGCCGCAGGCCTCCAGCTTCTTCTTGAATGTCCTGGTCTTGAGGCTCTCAAGACCTCCGCTGGCCCGCTTCGGCGACCTGCTGTTCGCGGGTGCGCCATCAAGCGTAGCATATCTGCGTCCCAAGGTTAGCACAATATGTTTTGAAGAGGTTACTGGTGAACCGCGAACCGTTGTCGGTGATGATGCGGTTCGGCGCCCAACCGCTCACGATGCCCTTGATGAACTTGACCGCAGAACTCGGGGATGGTGCGGACGGCTTCCACTTCAGCCCACTTGGTGAACTTGTCCACGACGACGAGAGGTAGCCATAGCTCGGGCGCCCGAGGAAATTGGCCCAGGATATCTAGCCCCCAGACTGCGAATGGCTACGAGAGGGGTATAATTTGCGACCTCCGCTGGCCGATGGATCTGCTTGGCATGGAATTGGCAGGCCTCACAAGCCTTCACCAGTTCGACGACATCATTGAGCTTAGCAATAATAGAACCCGCTGCGGAACGCCTTGCCAACGAGGGTCCGTGATGATGAATGATTCCCACAGTCTCCACCGTGTATATCTGCCAGCAGTTCCTTCCCTTGCTCCCTGGAGATGCAGCGCAGGGACACATCATTGGGTCGCTTCTAGTAGAGCTCTCCATCCCTGATGTAGTATGTTGTGGCTTGCTGCGCCACACGCTCCGCTTCCTCCTCCTTCTCCGGCAAGATCCCTTGCGTCAAGTAGCTCCGGAGCTATGTGATCCAGCACCCCTCCTGAGGATCCAGCGTCAAGAGCACGCGCGCTCCTGAGGCCGGGCCACATACCGGGGCTCCCGAGGCTGGTGGCTGGGGGAGCTCCTCCCAGGCTGCACCGCTTGATAGTGACGCAGACGCCGAGGGCTTGAAGAGCCGCCTCAAGACGCCAGCTCCCGAGGTAGCCGCCTGGATGCTCGCTTACGGCATGTCGCCGGCCTCCGATTGGTGCCACGGGCATATGCTGCAACTCCAGCCCTCGGAACTGCTTCTCCATCCTGCGGACCTCGCGAGGTAGGCTTGCATGTTCTCATCCTCGCTCAGATACCTTGTTGGAGAAGCCGACGAGGAGTTGTGAATCACCCTTGATGGTAAGGCGCTTCACCCTAGGGCAGTTATGGCCTTCGTGCCTGCTATTAGGCCTTCATATTCTGCTATGTTGTTGAGACCTTTTCTCCGTGGCTGAAACAGAGCTGCACGGCGAGTAGAGCTTGTCTTGAGTAGAAGATATAAGCACTGCACCAGCCTCGCTACCGTGCTTGGAGAACGCCCGTCGAAGTACATGACCTAACCATCCGCGCCCGCTTCGGGAGAGGGATCGATCCTCATCAGCCTTGAGGCCCGACGCCCGTCCATTCTGCCATGAAATTCGCCAAGGCGGCCCCTTGATGACTCGTTGTGCTGAATTCAAGCTGAAACGCTTAGTTCAATGTTCCACTCAGCGACTCTTCCACCTGAGTTAGGGCTCTGAGCACCTTTCCAAGGGGTACGCTTAGACAACCTTGATGGGGTGGCCTCAAAATAATGCCGCAGCTTGCGCGAGGCCACCAATAGCGAGGAGGAGTTTCGAGGCATGGGTACCGCTACCCAGATCCCGCAACACTATGCCGACAAAGTACACAGGTGTTCAACGAGGCTGGGAGTCTGCGGTGTCGATGGCGCCCGAGACCGTGGCGCCTCCCGAGACAATGGAGCTCCATGGGCTGGTCGCCTGGGGAGGTGTCTCTTCCGTCCCGAAAAGGCTTCTTGGCGGCTGATCATTCTCGGCTGTGGTAGTGGTCTCTGTGGGTCTTCCTTGATCCTACTTCGCCTTGACCCGGGAAGCTGCCGCGGCTTTGGTCCGACGCTCCTCCCTAACGACCACCAGGGCTGCGCTGGCGGAGTAGGGAGTGGCTGCAAGGTAGAGCACCAGGGGTTCCTGAGGGCGTGGGGCCACCATTACCGGAGGGCTGGTTAGGTACCTCTTGAGATCTTGGAACGCCTTGTCGGCCTCTTCAGTTCATTCAAAGGGTCCCTTTTTCTTCATCAGCTGGAAGAAAGGCAGCGCCGCTTCCCCAACTTGGAGATGAAGGCCCTAGTGCTATCACGCCCAGTGAGCTTCTCAGATTTCTCCTGAGGGTCTTTGGCGGGCTCATGTCCTCGACCGCCTGACCTTTTCTGGGTTAGCTTCGATGCCTCGGTGGGACACGAGGAAGCCCAAGAGCTTGCCCGAGGGGACCCCAAACACACACTTCTCCCGGGTTGAGCTGCAGGTTCACTGCGCTGAGGCTCAGCGAAGGTTTTCTCCGTGTCTTGTATCGGGTTTTGGCCTCACGAGACTTCACCACAATGTCATCGACGAAGCCTCAACACTCTTCCCAAGCTATGGGCCCAAGGTGATATGCATCACCACTGAAAGGTCGCTTCAGGTTATGCAGCCCGAACGGCATGCATGTGTAGCAGTACACCCTACACAGGGTCAGGAAAGCCGTTTTTTCCACATCTTCTACCGCCATCTTGATCTGGTGATATCCAGAGAAGGCATCCAAGACACATAACAGGTCGCACTCGGCGGTGGAATCGACGATCTGATTGATGCGAGGGAGCGGAAACAGATCTTGCGGGCAGGCTTTGTTGAGGTTGGTGAAGTGGACACACATGCGTTCCTTCCCCCCTTTCTTTGGCACGGCGACCGGGTTGGCCAACCAATCCGGGTATCGGACCTCGCGAATGACCCCTGCAGGTTCCAACTTGTGGGTCTCTTGGACGATGAAAGCCTCGCTTTCAGTGGATCGCCTTGCCCTTCGCTTCACGGGCGGACATTGGGGCACACGTTGAGGTGGTGCTCGATCACGCTCTAGGGATCCCCGCCACCTGATCAGGCTCCCATGCGAATACCTTCTTGTTTTCAAGCAGGAATTTGACCAGGCCTCCTCCTGCCGGGCTCGAGGTTGGCGCCTATGGTGAAGGTGGCGTTAGTGGATCCGCCCCGGCGACCAAGATCTTGCTTGGTTTCCGCCTTGTCTTGGGTGAACAACTGCTTCTTCTTGGCCGGCGCAGCCCCCTTGGGCTCAGGGGCGTCTGAGTCGGCAGGCTGCACCGACGCTGCCGTCTTGAAGGCGAGCTTGAGCACTTGCAACGCATCCCCGGTGTCTCCGGACATGGTGAGGACGCCATTGCTCCCGGGCATCTTCATGAGGTGCGGGCCAGTGTTGGGTAGCCGACGATGGCGTTGTATGGGAGGCCGATGGGGGCTATGTCAAAGTCGATTAGCTCAGTGCGGAAGTTGTCGTAGGTGCCGAAGGTTACCGGGAGACGGATCTGCCCCACGGAGCTGGACGACCCGCCCCCGACGCCCAAGAAAGGCCGGCTGGGCTGAAGCCGCTCCGGCGGTATGTGGAGGAGGTTGAAGGCTTCAACCGAGAGCATGCTGAGGCCCGCGCCGCCGTCGATGAGAGTCCTAGTGACGGCCACCTAGCAGATGGTGGGGGTGCACAGCATTGGGAGCGCGCCCGAGCAGGTTGAGTTGGAGGGGTGGTCCTCCGAGCTGAAGGCCAGATCGGCCTTGGGAGCCGACCGACCTAGGGGAGCCCCTTGCCACGTGGAGGCAGCGCCGACCTGGCGGATGAATGGCTTGACGTGGCGGCCTGAAGGTGGCGCCTGCGAGCCGCCCAGGAGAGCAGCAACGACTGGGGGCGCCGGCGCAGCGTGCTGGGCGAGGAAGAGGTTGCGCAGCTCTTCCCAAGAGGCCACGGAAGCCGCCGGTAGGTCGGGCAGCCACATGCACGGGGCGTCGGTGAGGGCCATGGGCAACCAGTAAGCCATGACCCTGTCGTCGCCTCCTGCTTTGAGGATGGCCTCCTCGTACGCCAGCAGGAATGCCAGCGGATCAGTTGTGCCGTTGTAGCGCGGCGGCGTCTCCGGCTTGAACTTGTCCGACCACCACAACTGTCGCAAGGCTGGGGCCAAGGCTCGGAGCCCCCTGGCCCCCATGCTGGCGCTGGCGACCGGAGTGGGCGGTGCGCTGATCATCGCAGGGCGAGTCGCGGTGTCGGCGGAGAGTGGGTCGACGAAAGGGAAAGCTCCGGCGCACCTCTACCTGGCGCGCCAAATGTCGGATTTCGGGTTCCGGCAGACCCTCTAGGTTCGAACACTGGGATGCGTGCGGAGATCTCGCCCGCTACCTACCTGCACCTTACCGCCACGCTAGGATCTAAAACTATGAAAGGAACAACACAAGAGACACAGGGTTTATGCTGGTTCGGTCCACCATTGTGGTGTAACACCCTACTCCAGTGTGTGGTGTGGTGGATTGCCTCTTGGGCTGATGATGAACAATACAAGGAAGAACAGCCTCGCGAGGGTCTGTTCTTGGCTGGTGCGATGAACTGCTAGGGGGAGTACAGTCGCTCTCTCTCTGCTGATTTAAGATGCCTCTACCCTGTGGGTGGCTAGTCCTATTTATAGGCAAAGGCCCTGGGCCTCTTCCCAAACATTGAGCGGGAAGGGCGCCAACAATTGGCCATTTTGAAGGGGAACATCTAGTACACCTATCCCGACTAAAGTTGGTCCTCGCTTTGTCAAAGGCTCGTGGTGACGCTTGGCTTGGGCTCCATGATGACTTCCTTCCTGCCGCTGCGACGGTCTTGGTCTTGTTGCATCAAACGGATGCCTTTGCTTGATGCTCTCGCTGCGCTTGCCCCCTTTGCACCAAAGAGGAAAGGAGGATCATGCTGGCGGCGCCTCGCCCGGGCGCCTCTTGTTCGTCATGGCTTGCGCCATGGGCACCTCGTGAGGTACCCCGCCTTGATCTCTCCGGCCTCGCGAGCCAGCCTGACGAGGCCGCTACCGAGGAAGCTTCTGTTGTCCGCCCATGAGGCTTGGCCTCGCGAGGGTCTTGAGCTTGTGCCGATGAAGATGGGCGGCTGGGCCACCCCTTGAGCCACGCCTGCAGGTAGGAAAGTCTGCACCCCTGCTCCTGCAACGCCGACAGAGGGCCTCTCCTCCTCCACAAATATACTAGCCATTGTACCTCTATAGTTAATTAGGTCTCTCCCCCCCCCCCACCACAAACCGATAGTCGAAAGTCAGAGGTAGGTATCCATGCCACAAAGACAAACTTCACCTGTCCCCTCTCACATTCCAGTAGGCCAGTAACCCTATATCTTTGACGTGGGCACACACAAATTTGGTGGCACTCTTTATCGATCGCGCGCGTGCACACACACACACACACACATCATCCCTCTCTTTGATTCTATGGATACCTCAACCTGATGATACCTCCACTCTCTTCTCGTGGATGGCCCCCTCTCTATATATGATATATCCAGGACTCTATTTCAATCACATTGCATATGTTACATTTTTTATTGAAATATCATCCACATATATTGCTTGTCTATTTCTCAACCCCCGAAAAACACTCACGAACCCACACACTATATCTCTCTATGTTTGTATCTCTCTCACACAACCCCACGTAGGTGGTGTACGTACATGAAGAGAATAGGTGCACGTACTCACGCTTTGTGCCCAGCCACACCCGCGCGGGTACACGGTGGAGGTCATTTCTGTACAAAATGGCAGCTCACGTGCTAATTTGAATGCGTGTAGCGGTTGTTTACCTACGGAGGTCGTGTACCACGCGTGCACAAAACAAAGTTTGACTTGATGCGTTGGCGCGTTATTTTTAAATAAAGTTATATCGCTCAATGGCACATACACAGAATATTAAACAATTTTTATGGAGAAAAAAGTAGTCCGCTCCACTATATACGATGGAGCCTGCCTGCCTGGGTTTGTCTCTCTTCAGAGTATCTCACACAAGCCGGTGGTGGCCTCTCTCTCTCTCTCTCTCTCTCTCTCTCACCGTTGGTCACTTATCCGACCGCATCTCGTCCGCCGGCGGAAAGGGAGGATGTGCATCATTTCTCCGTTCGACGATGCCGAGGCAGCACGTCCCAATCTACGGTACCCGCCATTCTCTCTGACCAAGCTCCAGCACGATAGAGCCTACGCCACCTGTTCGCCGCCGCAGTGTGGGAAAATCCTGCCCGCCGCTGCTCTCCTAGTTACATCCCGACGACCCCCAGGTATCCCCTCCGGCCTTGCTCCACTGCCCATCTTCCCACGTTGCTGTATGTGGAAAATCTTGCATGTGGATCTTCCATAGTTCTTTGGCCAAAACGTAGCTCGTTCAGCGTACTTTCCATATTGCAATCTTGTCCTCACACCGTTTTAGACAAACACAAACCGTGTTGTTATCTTCCCTTAGGACAAGGAATATGCTTGTTTTTTTGTCGTCGTGTGTGTCATCAACTGTTATTGGCCAGTAATTGTTTCCTTTCTACCTCTTTTTTGCAAACAGGGCTATCCATTTCACCTTGTTTCTATTGCGAGCTTTTGGTGAACTGCACAAATCACTTTTTTCTTAAGAGTGTTTTGTGCAGTTGTTCTAAAATGTCACACGGGCAACGCCTCTACATTTCAGTGCGACTGCACAAAGGGAGTTTGGTTTTGCTCTATCCTCCTCATCCAACTCCGAGCCTAATATTCTCCAACTATTTGCTTAATCTTCTCCAACTAGTTAGTCTTAAGAGAGACTTCAAAGGTGACCGACTTATATTTGTGTGTTTATTGTTTCATCAACAGTCCTCTATTATTGTAATCACACTTAATATCTTTGGAACATGGACACTCATCTCTATTTTAGTGGAACAACACAAAATGATCATAATGTTGCATGCTCCAGACAGCTACTTTTTCCCCAACATGCCTTGTTGATTTAGACAGAGCTGGGGGGACATTGCTGCCAATGAAAGCATAGATCAATTTTAATTTAACACCTTCTGACAACTTTGTTTTTAGTTGTGATGTAAATATTAGCTCTGATCTGCTAATCATTGAGATGCATTAGCAAGGAAGTTAGTTTTTATTGTTTCCGAAAGAGCATGGATGGCAAGACACACGAAACAAAAGTTGAAAGCTCAGAGCATTGTACAATTTCGTGTCGCTGGAAAATTATTTGTATAGTACGTCAATTATGTAAACAAATGCTGGAAGCTTGATAGCATTGCCAGAAGCCTCTTCAGCATCCGGGTCCATGTGCCATGCACAAAATTATACTTCCTCACTTCCTAAAAATTTATCATTTTACAAATTTCAAATGGACATATTTTAGAGTGTAGATTCACTCATTTTGCTTCGTATGTAGTCACTCGTTGAAATCTCTAGAATGACAAATACTCTGTAGTATATTTAAGAACGGAGGGAGTAGTGCACAACCGCATGGGAGACTCAGCCCGGTCGTTGCGCCGCACTAATAGTGAGTAATGAGTAGTCAAATCATAAGCCCCGCCCCTTCCCACTATAAGTTGCTCGGAAGAAGAAACCATCAACACGCTCTTCTTTCAATCTGCTCATGCTACTCCGTCCATCACTGTTTATAGAGTGCACTTAAAAAAACAATCTCTGGGACCAAGGCGACTAGCGATCGGCCTGAAAAATAGCATTGGTAGTTATAGCACGGCGTCTATTACTAGAGGAAATAATGCGTACACACATGCATGCAGTGCTTCCACCCCGGGTACACACATGCATGTACTTACTCCCCTCCGTAGTACATCGAGAGAAAATTGTGGACTTGATTGCGGTTACCACACCCTAATTAATTGAGCATTAAACCAAATGCATCTAAAGTCTCTCTGGAGGTGGAAATGCATGGAGAGAAATGCATCGAATGAAGCGCTACCGTAAACCGTGGACGGGGAGGAGTAGTATGAAGGTGCAAAACCAAGTACGTGTATGGCCGTCGGTCAACGACTTCCTCTTGGCATATCACCGATGTCGGTGTCAAACCGTGGATCTCGGTGGGGGTCCCGAACTGCAAGGCCTAGGCGGATGGTAACAGGAGACAAGGGACACGATGTTTTTACCTGGTTGGGCCCTCTCGATGGAGGTAATACCCTACTCCGCTTGATTAATATTGATGATATGGGTAGTACAAGAGTGGATCTACCACGAGATCGAGAGGCTAAACCCTAGAATCTAGCCTATGGTATGATTGTTGTTCGCCCCACGGACTAAAACCCTCCGGTTTATATAGACACCGGATAGGGTTAGGGTTACACAGTCGGTTACAATGGTAGGAGATCTACATATCAGACGCCAAGCTTGCCTTCCACGCCAAGGAAAGTCCCATCCGGACACGGGACGAAGTCTTCAATCTTGTATCTTCATAGTCCAGAGTTCGCCAACGGTGATAGTTCGCTATCCGGACACCCCTAATCCAGACTCCTCAAGAGCCCTCGAACCAGGCTTCAATGACGACGAGTCCGCGCGATATTGTCTTCGCATTGCAAGGCGGGTTCCTCCTCGAATACTTCATAGAAGATTTTGAGCACAAGGATAGTGTCCGCTCGCAAAATAAGTTCCACATACCACCGAGAGAGAATAACATTTACGTAAGTTCAATCTGCCGACGATTCGCGGCGTGACATCACACCACGGCCAAGCCTTTATTCGAATCGCTTTTACTGTCCCACCTCAGCGATTTAGCGAGGCGGTTTCCTTGGCACGCCTTGTCAAAGCAGTAGATCGTGTCCCCTTATTTCGGGATTCTCATCAATACGCAAGGTAGAAACCAACCGCGCCATTAATTATGGCGCTTGGGAGATAAGCGAGTTTTATCGGGCGGTGGGGACGATAGCTTTGTCCGTCCATATAAGGGATAAGGATCCACCTTTTCACCTACGCCTTCTTCCTCCTTTGTTCATCCATTTCCGCGCACTCGAGCTCCAGCGCCCAAGTCCGCACATCCCTCCTCAACCTTCTCCAGCCATGTCCAGAGCGGGAGGCAAGTGGATGGCCTCCTCCATCAGGGAAGGGCACATCAAAAAGCTGCGGAAAGCCGGATACTTATCCAGCGACATCGCGCACCGGCTCCCCGACGAGGGGCAGCTCATTCCCACCCCCAGGCCCCATGAGAGGGTGGTGTTCCTCACCCACTTCCTCCGCGGACTAGGTTTTCCACTTCACCCATTTGTCCGGGGGCTCATGTTCTACTACGGCCTGGATTTCCACGATCTGGCCCTCAATTTCATCCTCAACATCTCGGCGTTTATCGTGGGTGTGCGAGGCCTTTCTTCAGATCCAGCCCCACTTGCTTATGGCTGAAGACCTTCAATGTCAAGTCGAAGGTAGTGGGCGGCCGCCAAGCGGAGTGCGGAGGTGCCATGGTTGGCAAGATGGCCAAAGTCCTATGGCTCGAGGGTCCTTTGTGGAGACCATAAAGGGGTGGCAATCGGGTGGTTCTACATCACCGAGCAGCGACTCTCAATGGCGGCGGCCCCGAATTCGATCTGGCTTCCCACACGGCTCTCATCATGGAAAGAGATGGGCCCGACGTGGGGTGATTCGAAGAGCTGTCCGACTCCAAACCCACGTCCAAACTTGGTGGACAAGAATCTCAAGCTTGTCAACGTAATCCGGTGATGCTCATCCGCCGGATTCTCCCATGCCAACAACGGGACTTCAGTTTGTGGGAGTTTGATCCGCACAACACCGGTCCTTGAGCCGCTCTTGACACTACGCACGAAAGACGCTCGGAAGGTGCTGTTCAAAGGCGCTGAAGTTCCCACATCCGCCGACGGAAGATCGCGATTTAGCTCACAAGATCAAGCCGTGAGGTAAGTTATTTTACCCTTTATGGGACTCTTTTTTCATAGTTTGACTCTATGTGGGATCTAAAATCCCTTACCTTTGACAGGACTGGCTGAAGACGCCCGGACAGATTAACTGTCCGGCCCCTTGCCGAAGACTCCAGCGGACGCCCGGTTGACAGGGCTCTTGGTTCGGCACCTCACGTGGTGCCGGAGAAGAAGGCTAAGAAGAAGGCCACGGAACTCAAGGAGCTCCCGGCGCCAGTGCTTCGGACTCATCATCCGATGACTCGAGGCGGAATCCTCCCCGAGGACGAGGAGGAGGAAGAAGCCTCCCAGCCGGGAGAGAAGAAAAGGAAGGCCGCCTGACCGGGGAGGCCGGAGGGTCCAAGAAAGGAAGGACCCTTCCTCCGGACTTCTCCACCAACGCCGACAACGACGAGGAGGAGTAGCCACCAAGGGCCAAGCCCCTGGCGAGATCGTAAGTGTCCGGACTCCGGAATAGCTCATGACTTTTTATTTGTTGCATAGTGTCTTCTAACGCCGAATATAACCATGTAGCCCGCCCAAGGACGAGCTCGCCACTTCGTCGAGCGGCTCCCTGGATTCGTCGGATGTGAATAGCACTTCACTTCCGACCGCCTCCTCTCCTCGTGACGCAGACGACACTGCGGTGGAGTCCCAAAAGGGGCCCCACCTGGAGGAGGTGGTCTCGGAGGCGCCGCAAGGCGACCTCCCGGACTCTGGGCGCAAAGGGGGCGAGACCCCATAGGCCTCTAAGTCCGGCCCTGTGTCGGACTCCGTACCGGAACCTTCAGTGGTTCCGAAGTCTGGCAAGCGGCCCCTTCTAAGAAGGGCAAGACCGCGACGCCGGTGACCTCCGTCCATCCGGAGGCACCGGATAGCTTGCTGGAGGCGCTTAACGGCGCCCATCAACGCAGCAAAGCACCGCTTTGTTATGAGTGTGGTGATCCAGAAAGTTCAGTCCGCCAAGGCGGGCTGATCAAGCCTGCACCAGCCTTCTAATGTGCTTTGAGGCAAGTTTAGAATATGTAAAATATTAACGCACAGACAAGAGCCCCGATGCTTAGTTCGTGTTCGGAAAGAAAAGCCGGACTGAGGATCTAAAAGATATACGCAGGAGCTAACATAAGTATGTCAATATGGGAATGCAGTACGCCGACTATTTTGACCTCTGACCGCCTTGGAGGTCAATGCATTGAAGCAGAGCCTCGAGCGGCCCGAGAACGAGCTCGGCCTTGCCAAGAAGCAGCTCGAGGACAAGGAAGGTAAGTAATACCTTCTTAAAGTAATACCTTATAGAAAGGATTTGGTTGCAAAAATGACAGGACTAACATGGGTATTGTAGGGGCCATGAACGAGGTGGCGACCCTGAAGGAAGCGGTGTCCACGGCCGAAGGCGAAGCAGCCGCGGAGCGCACCAGCGAGAGAAGCAGGAGGCGCGGGTGGCGGAGGTGCTGCAAGAGCTCCAGGCTCTCATGGAAAAACACGAGAGTTTGGAGCGTGACTCGAAGACTCGAGAGTCCGAGCTCGCCTCGGCTCTTGAGAGTGCCAAAGCCGCTAAGGCCGAAGCCCAAAAATCCCTCCAGGAAATTGAATCATTAAAGAATATAGCGGCGGGTAAGGCATTCTTTATGCAAAGCAAGCATGTGAAAGTGAATTATCTATTACTTACCCGAATCCGGAGCTCTCCAGGAGCATTCGCAGATCTGCCCCGTAGTGTGTCTGATGCTGCCGCGTTCTACCGCGCCAAGGAGGGGAGCTCGACGGAAAAGGAGTTCTGGTCTCAAGATTTGAGGCGGACATCCTGGTGCCCGAGCTACCAATGAAGCAGCTGATCGAGCTCCACAAGGTCGCCGAACATGCCATGAAGGGCCTCATAATTCGGTGTGGCCATTGGAAGCCATGCACAGGAGCTACTTTGGGCTAGTAAGGGCGGCTGGTGGACTTTGTCCATGGATTGAAGTCATCAAGCGCTCCGTATGCATTGAAGGTGCCGTTGGCCCTTGCCCGTGCTAAATTGCACTAGGGCAAGCTGGATGCTGAGAAGCTTGTGACGGACGGGCCACCCAAGGGCAAGGATCATCGCAAGTCTGAATGTACTATGAGGGCGCCTCAAGGGTGCCCGCCTTTATAGTAGGTGAATGCTCCAAAGATGTAATTTTGAACAGACTCGCATTTGTTATCCCAGACGCTGAAAACTTGTTCATATGCGCTAAGCAACGCCAGAATTTAAAATATTACATTCTTTGCGGCCGCTTATCAAATTTGAGAGATGGCAAGTCATTGGCTTCAGCCCCATGCCACGAAAGTGCCGGGTGTTCGGGATAAACTTGAGCGCTCTTGTTCCCATTCTTGGGTCCTTCGAGGAGGCGCCAACGAACGTAAGAAGGCAACCGGACTTATAGTGCTTGAACACTCTCACTTAGCCATAGAATTCTATAATTTTAAATTTCGTGAAGCCCCTAGTTTTCGGAAGACCGAGTTCGGGCGCTATCCACGCCTTTGGTCGGACAATGCCGACTCCTCGCTCTAAGCGGCATAAGTCTTTAGGGACCCGAAAACCTCTCGAACAGCGACCAGCTCTCGCCCTATCATGACGGTCAGTTTTAGCTTTCCTCGAGGTGCTCAACCCAGCTCAACCGGGGCACAATCACAGTTGTTCTCCCAGCGCTACCTTAGCCGATATAACGGAACGTAAGGTACCAAAACATGGGAGCCGAGCAAACCCAACTATTGACCCAAGACATGATTCGGAGCCGATGCATATAATGCTATAAGTTCGGGGTGCCGCACTTGTGAAAGTGTTCGGACTTATCACACCATATTTTTGGGGTACTTAAGCCCCTGGTGTATTGGCCGTACCAAAGTGTACGGGTGCAACGTGTCATGAATGAACATATATAGATAAAGAAAGGAGTACAATAATATGCAAAAGCTATGTATTGTTTATTCAAAAATGTACTGCAATGAAAGCAGAACGATACAAATAGTGCGATAAGCAAGGAATGGAACTATTTAACATGTCCCCCTCCAGGGGTAAGCTGCGGGATGGTATGTAAAACAGGTATAATGCTCGTAATAGAGACCACCTGTACACTCGATGTAGCTTTCTGCTTCCCTGGCTGTTGCATCATGAGTTCGGCAATTCTAGTGCCGGACAGGGCTTCTGGAAAACGGAGTCCTGAAAGTAAGAGAAAAGAATAAAGAAAAAGAATGACACAATCGGGAGCCCCTGGTGCGGTTGAGTCGCATTATGGGCGTGCCGTGGTCGTGCCCCTCCCCTTATGCCCATGGTATCTCCAGAGCGTAGTTATGTACACGTAGTACTGGCTTCGCAATTTCGCGAGGGCTGGGGTTGGGGCCGGATTGCTACGCGTGCTTGGATCGTGCCAGGCGGTCTTGTTGTAGATTACTCCGGGCGCGCTTGACAGTGTCCGGATGTTTAGTGGCCGGACTCGAGAATTGCTGTGAGAGGCTGCTTTGCACCTCCGCCGCGAGGGCCACCGTATGCTCCTCCGTTCGGAGAGATCGTTCGGTGTTTCCATTGACCGTGATTACTCCTCGAGGGCCTGGCATCTTGAGCTTGAGGTATGCGTAGTGCGGCACCGCATTGAAGTTTGCAAATGCGGTTCGTCCAAGCAGTGCGTGATAGTCGCTGCGGAACGGGACTATGTCGAAGATTAACTCTTTGCTTCGGAAGTTATCCGGGGATACAAAGACCACTTCGAGTGTAACTGAGCATGTACAATTGGCCTCTACACCCGGTATGATGCCTTTAAAGGTCGTCTTTGTGGGTTTAATCCTTCAGGGGTCTATGCCCATTTTGCACATCAGATCCCGATAGAGCAGGTTCAGCTGCTACCGCCGTCCATCGGGACTCTAGTGAGGTGAAATCCGTCAATGATTGGGTCAAGAACCACGCGGCGAATCCGCCGTGGCGGATGCTAGTGGGTGGTCCCTTGATCAAAGGTGATCAGCAGAGGACCATGGGTTGAACTTTGGGGCGTGGCTCCATCGCATATACGTCCCTTAGTGCACGCTCCGCTCCCTTTTGGGTATGTGAGTTGCGATATCATGTTCACCGTCCGCACTTGTGGGGGAAGCCCTTCTCTCCTCTATTGTTCGGGCGGGGCTCCTCCTCGTCATCGCTATGCAACCCTTGTCATTGAGTTCGCATTTAACTTGCTCGGCTGTTTGAAGACCCAACAATCCCTGTTGGTGTGGTTGGCTGGTTTTTCGGGGTGCCATGTATTTGGCACGAGCGATCGAGTATTCGGTCCAGATTGGACGGGCCCTGAGTATTTCTTTTGAACGGCTTTTTCCGCTAACCGGGTTTAGAGCCTGTGAATCCGGCATTGACTGCCGTATCTTCAGCATTATCGCCGTTAATGCGGCACTTGTGCTTGTTGCGACGCGACCTGCCATTGCTGTCCTTGGTATCCGAACTACCAGGGTTTTTGGTCAAGTTGTTACTACAAGCTAGCCAGCTATCCTCTCCCGCGCAAAAGCGGGTCATGAGTGTTGTAAGGGCTGCCATGGATTTGGGCTTTTCCTGTCCTAGGTGCCGGGCAAGCTACTCGTCGCGAATGTTATGTTTGAAGGCTGCAAGGGCCTCTGCATCCGGACAGTCAATGATTTGATTTTTCTTGGTTAGGAACCATGTCCAGAATTGTCTGGCCGATTCTTCTGGCTGCTGAATTATGTGGCTGAGGTCATCGGCGTCTGGTGGTCGCACATATGTGCCCTGGAATTTATCAAGGAATGCGGCTTCCAGGTCCTCCCAACAACCAATTGATTCTGCTGGCAAGCTGTTAAGCCAATGTCGAGCTGGTCCTTTAAGCTTGAGTGGGAGGTATTTGATGGTGTGTAGATCATCACCGCGGGCCATGTGGATATGGAGGAGGTAGTCCTTGATCCAAACCGCAGGATCTGTTGTGCCATCGTATGATTCGATGTTTACGGGTTTGAAACCCTCGGGGATTTCATTATCCATAACTTCGTCTGTGAAGCATAGTGGGTGTGTGGCGCCTCTGTATTGAACTATATCACAACGCAGCTCAAATGAGCTTTGTCTACTGTGTTCGGCCCGGCCGGAATTGCTATATCCGGCGTGACGATTATCATCACGTGTCGTGGGGCACCCACGCGATCCGTAGATCGATCTTGTTTGCCTTGCCTTGTCCTCCAATATGTCTCGCAGGTCTGGCGCGTTTCCCCATGCCTTGGTACTTTTTCGGCGGCGCTGGGTGCGGCTTGAATGGAGGGTCTAGAGGCCTCTGTCAGCGCCACGTGGCGGCTGGTCGGCCGCATCATGCGCTGGTGATGTAGGTTTGGGTGCTGCTTCCTCTAATTGGGGTAGCAGCCTGCTTTCAGGTATCTCTTGGGGGCGTTCGAGTTCGTACTCTTGGCTGCAAGGACTTCAGTCCATCTGTCAGCTAGCAAGTCTTGGTCAGCTCTAAGCTGCTGCTGCTTTTTCTTGAGGCTACTTGCCGTGGCCATAAGCCTGCGTTTGAAACGCTCCTGTTCGGCGAGATCCTCAGGCACGACAAATTTGTCGTCGTCGAGGCTTGCCTCATCTTCGGAGGGAGGCATATAATTATCGTCCTCCACCTCCCTGTCTGCCGCTCTATCATGAGGGTTGGCTTCTCCCTCCTCCTATGCTGAATCATGCTGGAGGGGGTTGACTTTGGCACTGTCCGGGGTGTTATTATCTCCCGTGCCGGAATCACCATTTTTGCTGTGGCGGGATTTAGAGCGGCGCCGCTGACGCCGGTGCTTGGGCGGTTTCTTGGAGGGGTCATCCTCCGTTGTTCCATCGCCATCCCCATCTTTTGGGATGTCCACCATGTATATGTCGCATGACGAGGTGGCCTTCCAGTGCCCTGTAGGTGCTGGTTCTTGGTCGTCTTCAGCATCGTCGTCCATACCGTCGATGTCTTTGGAGTCGAAGTCGAGCATGTCGGTTAAATCATCAACAGTGGCTACAAAGTGGGTGGTGGGTGGGCGTTGAATTTCTTCGTCGTCCGTATCCCAACCTTCCTGACCGTAGTCCGGCCAGGGCTCTCCTGATAAAGAGAGAGACTTTAGTGAATTCAGGATGTCTCCAAAGGGCGAGTGCTGAAAGATGTCTGCGGCGGTGAACTCCATAACCGGCGCCCAATTGGATTCGATTGGTAGGGGCACGGAGGGTTCGGAGTCCGGAGAGGAGTCTGGCACCTTGGAGTCACGGTCTTCGCAAAGGATATGGATGGAGTTCGGCTCAATCGCCATAGAGATCGTAGCCCACGAGGCGGTGTCACGCCGCTCGTCCTCGATCAGCGGAGTCGGCTCCGAGCTAAGGGTCGGAGCGGACGCTGGTGCGGCCTCCAGGGCCCTGTTCGGCGGCAGAGCTAGATCGTGCCCATCGAGACAGTGCAGCGCGCTTGGCTGTGGCTCGAATCCGTCGAAGATCAAGTCTCCGCGGATGTTGGCCGTGTAGTTCAAACTCCCAAATCTGACCTGATGGCCAGGGGCGTAGCCTTCGATCTGCTCGGATGACCAAGTGAATTGGCCCGATGCAAAGCCGCCGAATCGAAGATCTGTCCGGGAGAAAAGTCTCACCCTAGACCGCATCGTTGTTGATGATCGAAGGAGCCATCGGGCCTAAGGATGACGACACAGAGGAACTCTCAATGAAAGAACCAATGTCGGTGTCAAAACCGGCGCATCTCGGGTAGGGGGTCCCGAACTGTGCGTCTAGGCGGATGGTAACAGGAGACAAGGGACACGATGTTTTTACCCAGGTCCGGGCCCTCTCGATGGAGGTAATACCCTACTCCTGCTTGATTAATATTGATCATATGGGTAGTACAAGAGTGGATCTACCACGACATCAGAGAGGCTAAACCCTAGAATCTAGCCTATGGTATGATTGTTGTTCGTCCTACGGACTAAAACCCTCCGGTTTATATAGACACCGGATAGGGTTAGGGTTACACAGAGTCGGTTACAATGGTAGGAGATCTACATATCTGTATCGCGAAGCTTGCCTTCCATGCCAAGGAAAGTCCCATCCGGACACGGGACGAAGTCTTCAATCTTGTATCTTCATAGTCCAGGAGTTCGGCCAACGATGATAGTTCGGCTATCCGGACACCCCCTAATCCAGGACTCCCTCAACTGACATGTGGGACCGGAGTGTGAGCAAACCGATCTCAATTGACGGCAAAATTGCCAACCCGCCGTTCCTTGAGAGAGACGAGGAGCAAGAACACACAGACGGGCTCGCACGGAGGCCAAGATATATTCGAGCATGGTTGATCGATATCATCATTAAATGTTCGATGTTTTTAATACAACTATTTGGTTGCCGTTTTCCTCCCTTCCCCCGAATAAATGTGTACTTTATCAGAGATTAAAATAAAATAAGAGTACATATGCTCCACCATGCGGTTCTAGTAGTAGTAGTACTCGTACTACTAAACCTTGCGCTTGGCTCTTCGCCTCTTCGTGAAGTCGAACAATGATGGTACTCCGCATGTTGGGTACTACAGTGTATGCCTCTGGCAATCTGACACCGAATGAACTGTTGCATGTCCACTGTCTGTGCGAGGGTAGGTTGCATTTGTCAAGAGGCGTACGTGAGCTTCACCTTGTCCTGCAAGCTTCTCCTTGTTCTGCGAGTTGACGGGACACACCAAAAAGTAGTGCTAGTCCATACTCCCTCCTTTCCAGTTAATATGGCCTAATATTTTTTGCGGGTAAATAAGAGAGCTTTGTTCATATATAAGCATTCTTAGGACGATCAGCCAAGAGAGAGTCTCCTAGAAATGAGGTACCCCGCAAAAAAGAAGAAGGAAGCGAGGTGTTTGATCAAGCCAGCTCTCAGCCACATTCAAAGTGCAGCAAGCACAGTTCGCACAAAGATGCGCCGCAGGGTTTGCTGACCTGTTTACATGCTGAATAACAAAAAATGAGAAAATGTTACCGAGCGCTCCTATTTTTAACAGGATATGAGCCAGAATTAAGCGAGAATTGTGGCGAGTGTTCCATGCAATAAACTTCCATTATCACATGCGAGAACCCACGAAGAGAACCAAATGTGTTGAAGATTGCTTTATCACATTTTAAAAATATAATAAGAGTGCAGATGCTCCTCCATCCGGTTCCTAGTACTAGTATAGTACCTCTATAGACTATAGTACTAGTACTAGTACAAGTAAACTTTGCGCTTGGTTGTTCGCATCTTCGGGAAGTGCAACAATAATACTAATTTTAAACGAGATAAATACCTTTATGCATCCTTTGTATATTTGTAAAAATACGGTCGATGGACTTCATATCGCTCATTGCGCTCAATATATACATTTCCGGTGTTTATACGGTCACTAGCTCACCCTGGCTGAGTATGTGTGTGCATGCACGTGTAGGTTGAGCACTTGAGCGTGACCGTGTGTGTTCCGTCATGTGCTCGGACATGCATGCATTAGGGCATCGCACGCGTTTTTGCGTCCATGTGTACGTATGACTGTTGCATGCATGCACGAGGTTGTAGTCCCTCACATTCACATGTTCATAAGTCAATGCTTGGTCAAAACGTTGCATGCAAGGTTTAATCATTCGTTGTTCACGCATGCATTCCCGATATTAATACCTTGGTAAAGACAATTTTTTGAGGAAAACGAGCCCATGAATTGAGTAGAAAGGGGACCAATAAGCCAGGACGGAGGGAGTACCAGTAGTGAACTAGAAGGAGGGAGTAGGTACTAGCAGTACTACGTAACAACATGTAGTAACAAAATTCCTCTATACGCATCCTGTCTATGTGTCATGCAAGAAAATAGAGATAAGTACAAGTGAGACTCAGGAACGGTCATACACGTAGGGGGAGTACGTGTAGGGGCCACTAAGGAGCAATCAAATCACACAGTAAGTTAGTCAGAAGAAGCAACCATCATTTCACTCTTCAATGATATGTACGCAATATAAAGTGGTTGATATGGAGAGAAAAAGAAAACCACTATATGTACACTAGCAGGAGCCTAAGCTACAAGTCTGCTTGCTTGGGTTGCTCTCTTCACAAGCATAGAACGACGGTGGCCACACCGCTGGTCTCAGATCCAGCCTGATCCCGCCGCTGGGGGAAGGGAACGATGTTCTGCGTAGACGCGGTCAACATCAGCGAGGGAGAAAACCCACTGTCGGTGCGTCCCAATCGGGGGTCCCCACGGTATGGGCTGATGCTGCCTCCCAACCGCCCTTCTAGCTACAACCCGACGTCCCAGGTACATCTTCCTTTTGGAGCCGGCTTGCTCCATTACCGCAGCTCCCCACGTAGCTCCATCTCCATGTCGATCTTTCTCTACTTATACCAGCTTCTATTTGTGATGAGTTTATGTCTCATGAACTAGTGCCAATACTATTATTCCAATCACACTTCTTCAATATCTTTGCCATCAGGGATGCTCAGCTCGATTTTAATGGAACTGCACAAAAGCATCGTATGATCCGAGGGTGCTAGCCGTATTTCCTTCGATAGGTTCTACCTAGCCAAAAAATTAAATCATGTTTAGGGTTTAGGGTTTAAGTTGTAGTGACCCCATCAGTAGTTTTTCTTTTGTACACGCTCTCACAACTTTTGTCTTTAGTTGTGAAGTAAATATTGGCTATGATCTGTGAATCATTGAGATGCATCAGCATGCATGTTAGTTTTCCTTTGTATTTAATGGAATGTTGTAATGGGGAAACCTTGGAGTAGGAATGAAAATGAAGTGCAAAGTTTCCATTTTTCCGAAGAAAAAATGGAAACAGAGAGAAACCAACATTTCGTTTCGTTGGATCACGCCATCGAGCAAAACCAGCGTCTAAATCACGTCTATCGCATTCGTGTCTCACCCTCCTCCACGTATCCACCCCACACGGTCGCTCGGCATGCCACTCACCGCAAACCGAGTATATGATAACTTTCCCGTGTGTTTGTCAACGGATCGCGCCATGGAGTACTACCACTACTGGAAGAGATTGACGAGTTGGGGGAGGATAGATAGCTGTAGCTCGGACTCCCAAGAACTTTTTACATGCATGTTGTGGCCGGCTATTGCGACCTTTGAACACGGAGCAGTCGCGTGCACCGAGAAGCTGCGCGGACGACGCTCTCTCGACCGGCACACCACTTCAATGTCGGCGCCAGTGAGAGGCCGCGTCCGCTCTGGCCGGGCTTGAATGTGGCACTGACCGTTTCAGACGGGAAGCACGCGCAGGTGATGAAGAGGGTTTGGGTTGGTCAGGAGCAGGCCTGGCAGCGGCCCGGACGCCCGCAAACAAGAGATTTTGTATGTTAATATTGTTGGGTATATAATTAACAACGTAAATAATGTGCCAGTTGGACAAATATAATTGGAGATGGAGATGGAATTTTACGTAAACACGGATATGCATGTCTATGTCTGTGTTTGTGTGCGCGACGACTCTCACGACCTAGAAGCAGGGGCGTGTTTTTTTTATCAAGTTTTCTTTCTTGGTACGTTAAAAAATTGTCCGCCAGTTTTTGTTTCTTTTTTCTGGGAACATGCATATTCTATTTAAAACCACTGCTATGGAGAGATTTTTTTACTCCATTGTATATATAGCCTCTTGTTTGATAGGGTTTCTCGCATCTCGCTCTCTCACCCTCTCCATATCAAAACAAGATGACAGTGTCCACTCTATCTCTCTCGTCATCGGTGGTCACAGATCCGGCCGAGTCATGTCCGCTGCGGGAGGTGAGGAGGTGCAGTGTTGACGTTGTTGCCGTCAGCGATGGAGGAAGCCGATCCGCACCATCCTCTCGGAGCCGGCGCTGGCGCGGACGAAGGTCCTCCGCGCCCTTGTTCACTGCCGTCGTGTGGGCAAATCCCTCCTGCCCGCCTAAGCGACATCTCACCCACCAGAGGTGTAACTTCTTGTACTGGTCCAGCTCCCCAGGTTACTGCATGCGGGTTATCTTCTATGCGACTACTCCCCAGCCCAACATGTATAGTAGCTAGGGTTCGTCGGCTGGTCCAACATCACCTACTATTATAGAAGAAATGCCACTCGAAAAGTTGTCCTAGTTTATGCCTCAGTGGAGGTATACATGTTGTTTCGACAAAAAGTACAAGGTGGTTGTGTGGTCATTGTCCATATGCTCCTATTGCTGCTGCTAATCTAATACTATCACTGGTTAAATGAAGAAATGCTTTTTTTCTTGGGTATCCTGGTTTAGTTCCCATCAAGATTATCACGATGCTTCTGGTTGTTGGTGTACTTTTCATTAATTCTTATTGTCAATTGAGATGTCGCTGTTAATCTTGTACCACTGCCAAAACAAAGTAACAACACTATATCCCTTTTTATATTTTTGCAAACAGCGATGCGTATCTCATGTCTTCCTCAATTTTACTGGAACTGCACAAAATTGGATGGCCATTGTTGTTTTGCCTCACTGTCCTCTTCCACGTGGTTCTTCCTTCCTCGAGCTTGATTACTGAGAAGAAACAGACCACGGTGAGGATTTTCAAACTTCATAGCTGCCTCACCCAAACTTGATGCCAAATGGATGATGCATCACCATGATGACCTATCGATGTCGGCGTCCTGGGAAAGGGGGTACCCAGACTTGCCTGCCTGCGGCCCACGACGTGGCTCTACCAACGGCCTGGTACGGCCCATCTTCATCAGCAACCGCTCAAGACCCTCGCGAGGGGCCAAGCCTCGCGAAGCGGACGACACGAGACCTTCTCAGGGGCAGCCTCGCTAGGCTCGCTCTCGAGGAGCGGAGATATCTAGGCAGGGCGCACCTCGCGAGTTTCGCGTGATGTGAGCCGTGACGACCGAAGCCGGGCGGACGCCAGCAAGCGCAGAGTGCCAGTTTCCTCTTTGGTGCTAAAGAGGCAGGCGCAAGCGAGGAGTCCCGAGCCATCAGGCAAAGGTTTCCATATCGATGCAACAAGACCAAGACCAGTCGGACGGTAGGACGGTGGTCACCGCGGAGCCCATAGCTGCATCACCACCAGAGCCTTTGGCAGGCGAAGACCATCTTTTGTCAGGATAACTTGTACTAGTTGTCTCCCTTCAAAATTGACCGTTGTGGGATCCCTTCCCGCCTAACATTTGGGAAGAGGACCAAGGCCTCTATAAATAGGACTAGCCACCACTGTAGCTAGGGATCAGCGCATCTTGGATCGGATCCACTCCACAAGGCCATCTCACCAGCTCATCAAGCGCAAGAACACCTCTCCTCAGGAGGCAGTTCCCACCTTGTACTTGTTCATCCTCAGCCTACAAGGCAATCCACCACACCACACTGGAGTAGTGTATTACACCACAATGGTGGCCCAAACCAGTATAAACTCTCGTGTCTCTTGATTCCTTGGGTTCGACAAGCTAGGCCTTGAGATTGTTGCGAGGGCGAACTAGGGAGAGAGAGATCTTCGTGCGCACCCCAGAGTTGGAAGCTCAAGGGTTTGCCGGAACCCCGAATCCGACATTTGGCGCGCCAGGTAGGGGTGCGTCGAAGCTGTTTTCTCCGTCAATCGGCCAGCCACTGCCCCCCGACTCAGATGTCTGATGATCCAAGGACCCAAGCCGACCATTGAGCGGCCTGGCCTGCCCGGGCCCCGCCATCTGCTCCAGAAGACCTCAACTCCATGCTACAGGTGGCCCGGGCGCCGCCCAATGCCCCCGAGCGTGGGCAGAACGGGCCGACGCCCGCCGCCCTCGCGTCATGGCGCATCTTGTGACAGCGATCCTCAGGTTACACTACGGCAACGGCACCACACACCCGCCGGGAGCACGCGAACATGCGAGCCGCGCTCATCATGGCACGGGAGCTGCTACGATGCAGGCAGGCTGAGAGCAGCCACGATGCACTACTGGAGTGAGTCGCCAAACTACTGGACGCCGCCTGCAGGGGCACGCCGCCCTTCTGCTCCTTCACCACACCCCAGGTTGTGGCGGGAGCGCGCGCGAGGCCCCAACGAGCCCGCACGCCCCCTGGGGCGTCAGGGGGATCGGACGACACCGGCGTGGGTCCTGGCGTGGGCCGTCCTAGCGTGACCATGCCATCGCTAGGAGGAACAAGCGCCGACGGCCCGCCGAGAGGACGCGCCAGGATGCTACACAGCGGCCCCCAGGGCCAAGCGCCACGGTGGCGGCTCAAGGCGCGGGGCACCTGGGTGGCGGTTCTGGTGAGGTGGTCACGGACGCCTACATGGCCCGCATGGTGAACCCGGAATACTTGTCAGGGGAAGGCCCCGATCCGTTCCCCGGGCCGGGATGGGTGGCTAGAGGGCCCGAGGCACGGGCCTTTCACGAGCCGCCCGGAGGCTTCGCCGATCCCTTCAGCAACGACGACGGCGGGGTACGGTCAATATCTCAGGAGCAAGCTTACGCTAACCCTGAACTGCAGGAGAACCAGGATGCGGTAGCAGTTAGAGACCTCAGGGCAGTGGCCCAGCCGGCTGCAGGAGTGGTGCTCTGGGGGCTGCGCGGGAGAGGCTCAGAGCCAGGCCCTCCCCCGCGCCACACGGAGCAAGGTGCTGCACGGAGGTAGGCCCTCTGCCGGGGAAGCGTCGGCGAGCCTTTACCCCCGGCAGAGGACCCGTGGTCGCCGAGGGCGCCGCCAGCGTCCTCTTTTCCCCTTGGTCTCGTCCTGGTTTCGGGACGCCCCAATGGTGGTCGAGGGTGGCGCAGGGCGGGGCCCTCTCCTGGCGATATGAAGTAAGGTTCACGCCTATGAAGGTCTCCGCTCGTGACACTCTCACGTAATAACGAGTGGGGCTGTACACGCCCAGAGTCTCCGGAGTGCCGCCCTCTGGCCTCGGGGGCTCCCACCCATGTCCTAGTGGAAGCACCATGCTCCGCGCTGGCCATCGACACTGTCCCCCAATGACTATGCTCACAGCCACTAAAAGCACTTAGCTCCGCGCTGGTGGGAAGACAAGAAGACTAGCTAGGTACCGGACGCAGCCATTTGCTTTCAGCCCCTTTTCTGTAGCTCGATTTGCCACCTTTCGGATTTGAACTTGAAGTCGTATTTCGTTGGCAAGCATGGGGGCGTCTTTTCTCATTCGTGTTGATTTTTCTGACTTTTCTGGTTCCGTGCCTTGTTTCGAGGCCCGCGCCTGCTACCCCTTCCCTTGCGAGCACCTTGCGGGCAGGGGCTGG
The DNA here is from genome assembly GCA_021605205.1 of Aegilops longissima. Classification (NCBI taxonomy): domain Eukaryota; kingdom Viridiplantae; phylum Streptophyta; class Magnoliopsida; order Poales; family Poaceae; genus Aegilops; species Aegilops longissima. Next base: position 164,895,484 of record CM038678.1, read on the forward strand.
GCGTGCCATGTGCGTGCTACGCGCACATCCTGCCATGATCTGGCGCTCGCTTCTCGCGAGGCCCTCTCGGGCAGACTAGCAGGCTCCTCAGAACCCAAAAACCTCACGAGCCCACGAAGGACTCCCCTCTGGAGAAGTGCACATCGGCAACTACAAGACCAGTTCGAGGCCTGCCTGGATTGAGGTAAGTTACAGGAGCAAGCCCGCGGAAGAGCTTGTGGGCTCGCAAAAGCACGTTTCAAGTCTAGCTTATGGAATAAAACAGTAGTCTGATTACATGAGGGCCCCCCCTCCCCAAAATGCTCTTACACCTTGAGGTACCGTGCCCAAGCTTTTGCGTGCAGGTTCAAAGCAAAATAGCGCGGGCTCAATCGGACATGTCGCTCGCAGCATCTTCTGAATTGCTCCTGGACACGCTGCTAGCACTGTCGCTGGCGTCATCTTCACTGTCATCAACCGCGCCGCCTTCATCCGCCATGACCACCACCGCATCATCCTCGGAAGCGAAAGCCCTGACTAGAGCATCCACATTATCGTCCATGCAGGGCGCCAGGTTGTCCCGGATGGCTCCGGCCACTGGAACGATGGCGGCGTCAAAGTCGAAGTGGGGATCGATGTTCTGGAGATGACTGAAAACGCGGGAAAATGCGCGCCCGAGGAGGCCTCGACTCTTTTCTTCAACTAGCTCGTGAGCCCTCTTGGCTCGGTCTTCCAGGCACGTCACGACATCGGTAAAGAAGTGGAGGTGGTTGGCATAGTCTTCAGCATGGGGATGAGGGGCGTGTTCGTCGCAGATGGCGCCCATCGCCTGGTTGGCCCTCACCCTGAGGGCCCAGATCATGGGAGTGTGCTCGCGCTGTAATGTCTACCGGCGGAGCGCTTCCTCCCTGCTCTGTTGTGCAAGGGACTCGGCATCAGTAACCCGCCGCTGAAGCGGGAGCAGTTCGGCACGGGCGGAGGCCAACTCGGCCCGGACAGAGATTAGGGCCGCAGCAGCAGCCTTCTCGCGCTGCTCCGCTTCATACAGTCTTGACCTGAGGGCGGTGCTTCTGCCCTCAACATTGGCTTCCACGAGCTTCAGCTTCAGGTCGTGCCTGTTGGCAAGATCTACACGAGCCTCTGCCACCCTACGGTCAACTTCGTCCTGGATCCTCGCCTCGCGCGCACTGGCGGCATCCTCCGCCTGGGCGACCTGGCGCTCTCTCGTGTCCAACCATTCAAGCTCGAGGCTGCGCTCCATGGATTCCAGCATCAGCGCCTCCTCGCGCTTCAAGATCTCCCCCTCTTCGGAAGGCGCCCCCTTCATCGACGCCAAGGCAGCCATGCGCGCCTCGACCTGCTGCTCCAGGGAGGCGTCCAGAGCCCGAAGCTCCTCTTCGCCCTTCTCTGCGGCCTCGCGGCGGTGGTCAGCCTCCCTGGCCTCCTCCAAGGCTCGGGCACAGGCCTCGCGTGAGGTAGCAAGGGATGCCTCGGCCTTCGCACTGGCGCGTTCATGCTGGAGACGCCCGAAGTCGATGGCCACCTTCAGCTGATGCCATTCATCCGCCAGCCGAAGGCCTTCGGTTTCAAGACAGGCGTCAACATCCACGAGCTCTTCCCCGAGCCAGCTCAGCGCGCCCATCGCCTCCCGAAAGAGTTCATGACGGACGGTGCCACACTTGCACGCAAGCTCGAACGCGTGGCCAGGTCCGTCCTCCGCACCCGGGGTTGTTGGAGAGGTTCGAAGTGGCTCGCCTTCCCCCAGCAGGGGGCTGGAGGCCGGCGCCTTTCCTGCCGCCCTTCGGGCCTCAACGGAGGCCTGGTGGTGCGGGGCCTCGTCGCTCGAGGAGGAGGCCAGGGCCGAGGTCGCCCAGCCGCGGGCAATGACCAGTGGTGGGGCCCTCGGCACACTCCACTACAAAAAATTACACATCCGTGATGATACGTGTTTGTCACAGTTGGTCACATTTTCTGTCATGCATGTACATCCATGACAAATTTATGACAGAATCAAGATAGTCATACATGTGTTGTCGTAGAAGGGTTCCATGACATTACCAAAATTATCATCACGGAAGTGTCCACTTCCATGACGATAAATTACAAGTCACAGAAGTGCTTTCGTTAAGGGTGACCGACATGTGGCATCCACCGTAACAGAATGCCGTTAAGCTATCGGGTCCGGTTTTGGATCCGATAACCCGTTAACAGCCCCGACCAATGGCGATTTTCCACGTGTAAGATCATCATTGGCTGGAGGAAACACGTGTCGTCTCACCGTTGGGACAGATGTCATCCACTCATTGGACCCAGAGCGCCTGTGATACGTCGACACGTGGCACGGCCCAACAGAGGCCCATTCCTGTGAAAAGTCCGGCCCGTTTGACTTGGTCAAAAGGTGGCGGGCCGGCCCACGGCAAGCCTGTGAACGGCCTATTCGCATATAGCCCATTTACAGCCCGCTAACCCAGGGCCTGTTTACGGCCTATCCGAATTAGGCCCAGTAGCGTCATCTGGGCCATCCAATATAATTCCAGCCCGTTTTAACTTCCGGCCCATGTATGGCCCATGACGTCTTTTGGCCATACGAGGCCCTTATTACTCTCGGCCCATTAACGGCCCGTGGTAAAACTGGCCCGTAATGAACAGTGTATTTATACCCATTAACGGCACGTGGTGAAACTGGGCCGTAATGAACAGTGTATCAATTTATACCCATTAACGGCCCATTATTCCGTTAGGCCGTTTCCAGCCCATGTTATCTTTCGGCCTTCTCGGGGCCCATTTATTCTTGGGCTCATTTCCACATTCGTTTACTTACGGCCCGTTACTGTCATTTTCTGCTTGTGAGCCAAATTCAGCCCGTGGTTACAGTCAACCCGTTTGTGGCCCGATAATACGTTGGGCCGTTTTCATGTAAAAAAACGTTGGGCTGTTTTCATAGAGTTATCAAATACGGCCTATTAACGGCCAGTTATTGTCCATGAATAGTACGACCCATGATTGGCGAAATGATGATACGCCCCGTAGAAAGCCCATGGATCCTACGACACGTAAAAGGCCCATGAATCGTACGGCCCGTAGAAGGCCCATGGATCCTACAGTCCGTATAGAAGGCCAATGGATCCTACGGCCCGTAGAATGCCCATGGATCATACGTCCCGCAGGAGGCCCATGGTTACAACAGTCTGTGTGTTGCCATGATTATTTTGGCCTAGTTTCCAAAGATAGGATATTGTGGCCACTAGAAAAACACAGAAAAAGAACTGGAGTGACTACAAGCAAACAACTAAACAAGATAATAAGGAAATAAATAAGCAAGCAATTAACGCTTATAGGGAACAAAGCAGCATATTACATACACTGGCCATCAAAATTGCCCACCAGTGCAAATAAACACGGCAGCAAAACAAGAGCATAACTGAAACAACTTCAGAAGAGCTCAAGAAACGTGGTATCCACCATGCTGGCAATAATCTTAGCAAGTTTATTAGCTTTGTCCTGTTTGGCACTAAAATTCTCCAACACTTGCTGTTGCACCAGAAAGTATGCATCTGAATGTTCCAGGGACTTCCGCAGTCCTTCCGCTTCTTGTCGCAGCACAACTGATCAATGTCTTACAGCTTGTAGTTGAGACTCAAGAAACCGAACTGATTCAGACAGTGAGTTTGAATAGTTTGTTCAAGCGGTAGTGGCCAGTAACTCCAACACTAAACCAAGATAGGACTTTGGGGTTGTCTCACTGTCTTCGAGATAGTCTTCCTTAGCTGTATTATCAGCTTTGTTGGAGACCAACAAGGATGTGTCACTATCCTAAACCTTATCTGCATTACTTCCTTTACAATTGCTTAATAAGGCACTCTTCCCCAATATTCTGTCAGCATTCTAAAAGAAGAAACAAGCAAACAGATAACATTTTAGCATGTACTAGTATATGAAACTCATTTGATGAACCAGTTCATTAGTAAGGTGGACAGGATTAAACTACCAAGTCTTCTATTGTCAAGTACTAGTACATAATAAAAGCATCAAACAAACATATATCTTTGTCCTATGGTCACTGCATTGTCTTGCCAAATCAAAATAGAGACACAGTTCAAATCATATCAGTTCAAGACAAAGCAACAGTGAAAGAATACAAAGCGTGGGAAACTACATGGCACAACAAGATTTCAGATGGGTACTGTCGGTGTCAAAACCGGCGGATCTCGGGTAGGGGGTCCCTAACTGTGCGTCTAAGGCGGATGGTAACAGGAGGCGGGGGACACGATGTTCACCCAGGTTCGGGCCCTCTTGATGGAGGTAATACCCTACTTCCTGCTTGATTGATCTTGATGATATGAGTATTACAAGAGTTGATCTACCACGAGATCGTAGAGGCTAAATCCTAGAAGCTAGCCTATGGTATGATTGTTGTTTTCATACAGACTAAACCCTCCGGTTTATATAGACGCCGGAGGGGGCTAGGGTTACACAGAGTCGGTTACAAGGGAGGAGATCTACATATCCGTATTGCCAAGCTTGCCTTCCACGCCAAGGAGAGTCCAATCCAGACACGAGATGAAGTCTTCAATCTTGTATCTTCATAGTCCAACAGTGCGGCCAAAGGATATAGTCCGGCTGTCCGGAGACCCCCTAATCCAGGACTCCCTCAGTAGCCGCTGAACCAGGCTTCAATGACGATGAGTCCGGCAAGCAGATTGTCTTCGGCATTGCAAGGCGGGTTCTTCCTCCGAATACTCCATAGAAGATTCACAAGGATAGTGTCCGGCTCTGCAAAAAAGATTCCACATACCATCGTAGAGAGAATAATATTTCCACAAATCCAATCTGCCGATCGTTTTTCATAATGTGATGTATTGCTGTGGTCTGGCCATGACGAACCGTCTTTCTCAATCAGCCTGCCACTGCACGTTTGGCGAGGCAATTTTATTGGCACGTCTTGTCGAAGCAGAGATCGTGTCCCCCTTGTCACGAGATTCTCATCAATACAGATGTGGGTAACCCAATCGTTCCCGTTGGTATGACTCCTCGATTTTAGGCAAGTCCCCAATGGCCATGCGGAGGACGCTTGATATTCATCCCCTTTATAATGAGGCCAAGGCATGTCCTTTTTTCTTCTTGCACCCAATCGAATCCTTCCCCCACCTCGAGTTCCAACACCCAAGGCTCAGGTCAGGCGCTTCGGACCTTCAACCATGTCCGGATCCAACCTTCAAGGTCGGTGGATGCCTTCCTCTGTCACAGAGGAAGACATCAAGAAGCTAAGAGAGGCCAGGTATTTGACCGCGAAATATCGCGACAGGTTGCTGCTCGAGGCAGGTCATTCCCACTCCCGAACCGGCGAGAGCGTTGTATTCATTTCTCACTTCCTCCGAGGGCTCGGCCTTGCTCTAGATCCCTTCGTTAGGGGGCTCATGTTCTATTATGGGTTGGATTTCCATGACCTGGCCCCAGATTCCATCCTTCACATCTTGTCGTTCATCGTCGTGTGTGAAGCCTTCCTCCGCATTACCCCACACTTCGGCCTGTGGCTCAAAACTTTCAAAGTGACACCGAAGATGATTGAGGGGCGACACGCAGAGTGCGGAGGTGCCGTAATAAGCAAAGGCGCCGATGTTCCATGGCCAAAGGGTTCCTTCCCGGAGGTGTCCAGTTTATGTCAACGGGAATGGTTATATATCAGAGCTCCCCGGGGTACCAAGTGGGTGGCCACTCCTGCCTTTCGCTCGGGCCCCCCACCACAACAGACGTCATGGATCAACAAGGGGCTGGTGGGGGCGATAAATGATGTGCCGACATTGCAAAAGTCGCATCCGAGATCTCTCGAGAGATGTCGGCCTGGTCCTGATAATGCAAGTCATGCTAGTTCGTCGGGTCTGCCTTGCAAACGTCGACCCCTCGAATGTGGGAGTTCAACCGGAAGGACGGCGAGCTATCCAGCACTTCTTCGGCATGACGCTCGAAGAGATGTACAAATTGTTCTTCGGACCACAAATAAGGTGTCCGGACCTCACCGAGGATGCGGGTCTGAGCTGTAATCGCCAGATACCCAAGTAAGTAATCCCATGGCCGAATACGCTGTCTTTTTATTTATCACAACATGATTATGAAAATTCGCTCTTTGATCAGGATTGGGTAACAAAGGCGAAGATGATCACGTGTTCGGCTCCCCTTCCCGAAGGCTCAGCAGATCCAGTACTGGCCAGAATGCTCGAGCCGGTGCCTTATCAGGCGCCCTTAGGGGAAGATAAAGAGGGGGAATAAAGGGGCTAAAATCGGGCCTCACTCATTATTCATCCAAACCGGGGGAATTAGCGTCTCCGGGAAGGAGGATAACCGGGGAGAAGAATCTGAAATTCCCTCTCCCCAAGGAAGGAAGAGGACCACCTCTGAAGACCCGAAAACAAAGGTTTCCAAACGGGGAAGAAATCTTAGCTAGAGGTTACGCCTCGGAGGTACCCTTGCCGCCTGATGTTCGCAAGGGATCAGCCCTCCACCGAGCTGTAAGTAAAAAGGTGCGTAATAGTAAAAATATCCTGCTTTACCTCTCGAGGACAATAACCAAGCATATGTCTTGTAGTTCGGATCGTAGCCCTTCTCGTGAGTTCGTCTTGAGGATCTTCTTAGGAGATGATGGAGAGCGAAACACCTCCGCAAGCCACCCCGCCTCATGAGGCGGGCGACGCTGAAGTGTCATCGCGAAGGGTTTCTCCTGATCCGCCAAGGCCAGAGGGTAATCCCTCGGCCACCCGAAGTCCTCAGTATTCGGCTCCTGAGGAGAGTAAAAGAAAGAGTCCAGAACCGTCCGGTGTGAGATCGAACACGCTGAAGGATCTTGGGAGCAAGCGGCTATCTAAGAAGCGCATCGTACGCTAATGGGTATGGTGATTCAGAGGATTTCATCCGCCGAAAGCGGGTTGCATGAAGCTTTTATGAGTATGCTGAAAGGCTTTGAGGTACGTGAAATAGTGTATGTTTTTTACGGTACCGCACACGTTAGGTGTGCCCTATGCAGATAGTAGCCCCTGAGACTCTGGTTGCCGTCGAGAACGGCGGCAAATAGAGGATCATAGTCCCAGGTAATAATCAGGCCTCCTTCATGTGCAGGTGGCTGAAGGTCCGGTGGCTAGCCGGACTGGTGAGTTTGCCGAGCTGAAGTGGCAACTTGATGTGGCAGATGCCGACATAGTGCTTGTCAACAAGCGGCTCGACGAGGCACAGGGTCTGGTGATCAACACATAGTAAGAGGAGCATGATGCTAGTATCTTTAATATGTTTGTGACTGCAGATGGAGCTGCCGCCGTGGAGACCCTTCGGGCGGAACTTGCCCGAGCTAAGGAACAAGCCGGTAGTAGTGATGCGGCCGCTCTAAAGGCGGTCGAAGAGCTGAGAGCCGAACAGGCTGCACATTGCAAAAGCAAGGAAAAAATGGCCAAGATGGCCGTTGAGTTGAAAGATGCCGCCGACCGTTACCAGCTTCTTGAAAAAGAAAGCCAAGCGAAGGCGACAGACCTGGAGAAGGCCATGGTAGCAGCCAAGGAAGCCTGCTCTAAAATCAGAGCGGCGAAGGAGGAGCTACGTCAAGCTGGAGATACCGCAGCTGGGAAGCCCTTTTTGTTGCGGACGAAGTTCGGAGATCCGAAGTATGCCCCTCTTGATCAACTATGGAGTTCTGCAGACGCATGCGTGGATTTGGCAGCCAGTGCTGCTGATGCAGCCGAGTACTTCAAGGATCAAAAAGATCGTGAAGTGGAAAAGCTACTCGTCACGATTCGATGGTCGGTGTGTCGCTGCTGTTGAATGGCGAATGGCGAGTGGGCGAGCTCCATAGGTTGTCCGGGCTTGCCATGTGGTCATTGTGGATCATCTGTGCGGAAGGGCCAAGGCGAATAGTTATTTTAGTTTAGTGCAACAGTTCCTTGGTCTTTGTGCCGCTTTATCGGCGCTATGAAGAGGTCGGCGTGCATAGAGGGTGTGGATGGCACTTGCCCGTGTCAAGACATACTGGGCGGAGATGGAGGCCACCGCTATTGCAACCCAGAGTCCGGCCGTGGGCCGAGTATCTGCCGAGCACTACTTTGAAGAAGTCCTTGAAGGTGCTCGTTCAATAGAGGCTCAGTGCTCGAAGAATATTATGTTCTAGTGACATGTATCCCATTGTAAAAACAATGTTTTATTGAATTATAAAGGCTGTGTTTATACTTTTGCCTGAAAGTATTATGATGCCTCCTGTGCGGCCGTTTATGTATATATGTATATAACCTGAAAGTTTGCAGTCATCGGCTTCAGCCCCCACGCATATAATGCGGGGGTGTTCGCAAAAAACTCGTATTCACACTTGATCCAGCGTCTTGGTCCATGAAGGAGGTGGTAGCGCAGCGAACAAGGCAATCGGACTATATTCCTTTAACAGTTTCACTTAGCCATAGGAGTTTGACGGTGGGACTACTATATAGCCCCTGGTACCTCCACGCTCGTCCGAATATGGGGCGCGTACATACATGACCGGGAAACGGCCCTTCGTTAATGCGGAGGAATCCCGAAGATTCCACTAAGTCATCGAGTGGTTGACCAGTCTCGCGCTTTATCATGACAGTCAGTTTTCGGCTTTCTCTACCGAGGTGCTCATCCGGATGAACCAGGGCACAATCGTAGTAGTTCTCCCGGTGCCACCTTAGCGGATAGAGCGGAACGTAAGCTAGAAAAACATGGGAGCCGGGAAAACCCAACATTTGACCAAAGACATGATTCGGAGCTGATGCATATAAGGCCAAACTCGCGACGCCGAACACTCCCTAAGGTATTCGGTCTTTATAACATATGTCGGGCTGAGCAGTGCCCTTGATAATGAACCCCGAAAGTCCAGGTACGTGCAATGCTCTGACGTGGCGAAATGCCAATAACGTAAGCATCCTTCTCGGTTATACTAAGTATCCGGAGGATGTGAACAACAAGAGACAGTAAAAAAGGTTTACGCAGGGTCTTAATCTAAAAAGAAACCTTTGAGCGGGTCCCTGCTGCACGTCTACGCATGTGTCTCCTTTGTGCCGTATCCTAGACGGGTGTGGCGCGATTGTCATCTGTAAAAGAGAAGAACTTAGGTGAAAGTGTTCGTGCCAAAAAATTAGTTATTCTCTATAAACCATTAAAATTCAAGATAAGTCAAGTTGGGCCGAACTAGCCCTGATTACACGCGGGAAGCCCCTGGTGCCGTCTATGGGGGTATAACCATCAAACCATTCTTGGCTTTTATCTAAGCTGTTATAGCTAGTAATGCGCCGGATTCGTCTAGCCGTGTCCGCGGTCTTGACGACCTATCCTTTATTCTGGTTGGAGGGGCCATTTAGTGTTCTGCTGTTAAAGTCGTCGCACATTCTTCCGCTTGTAAGAAACGTTCAACGTTTCTGCTAATGGTGATGATGCCACATGGACCTGGAATCTTAAGCTTGAAAGAAGCGTAATGCGGTACTGCATTAAAACGAGCGAAAGCCGCTCTTCCGAGTAGTGCTTGATAGCCACTTCGGAATGGAGCGACGTCAAAGGTTAACTTTTCGCTTCGGAAGTTGTCGGGAGAACCGAATACAACCTCTAGTAATAGAGAGCCCGTGCAGCGGGCCTCTGGGCCTGGTATTACTCCCTTGAAGGTAGTATTACTGTGGCTGATTTTTGTCGGGTCTATCCCCATTTCACGGATTGTGTCCTGATATATCAGATTAAGAATACTGCCGCCGTCCATAAGGACTCGTGTGAGATGGTATCCATTTATTATTGGGTCTAACACATGGCAGCCAATCCTTCATGCCGGATGCTTGTCAGGTGATCCCTGCGATCAAAAGTGATCGGGCAGGCCAACCAGGGGTTTAACTTAGGGGTGACGGGCTCTACGGTGCGTGTGTCTCAGAGTGCATGTTTGCTTCTCCTCTTCGTCACGTGGATCATGTTTACTGTTTTAACCTCTGGTGGGAATTTTTTCTGTCCCCCAGTGCTTTGCTAGCGAGGCTCGTCCTCGTCTTCACTTGGTGTCTCCCTCCCCTTGTGTTCGGCGTTTAGCTTACCAGCCTGCTTGAAGGCCTAGCATTCTCTATGGGTGTGATTTGCAGGTTTATCGGGGGTGCCGTGAATCTGACATAGTTTGTCTAGAATCTTGTTTAGGCTGGACGGTCCATCTCTGCTGCCTTTGAAAGGCTTTTTCCGTTGACCTGGTCGAGAGCCCCTGAATCCGGCGTTTACCGCCGTATTATCTGGGTTGTCTTCTGTATTTCGACGCTTGCTTTTACTGCATCGTGGTTTTCCATTGCCATCCCTGACTTCGGATGTGCTTGGGTCGCTGGTTCTACTGCGGGCTAACCAGCTATCTTCGCCCGCGCAAAAGCGGGTCATGAGGCTTCTCAGGGCTGCCATTGTTCTCGGTTTTTCTTAGCCGAGGTGTCTGGCGAGCCATTTGTCTCGGACGCTGTGCTTGAAAGCTGCTAAGGCTTCGGCGTCTGGGCAGTCGACAATTTGGTCCTTCTTAATGAGAAACCTTTTCCAAAGCTTTCGGGATGACTCTCCGGGCTGTTGAATTATATAACTTAAATCGTCTACATCTGGAGGTCGGACATAGGTCCCATGAAAATTAACCCGAAAAGCATCCTCGAGCTCCCCCCAACTTCCAATTGAGTTTTCGGGGAGGCTTTTCAGCCAGTGCCGAGCTGGTCCTTTAAGCTTGAGGGGGAAGTACTTGATGGCGTGGAGATCGTCTCCGCGAGCCATATGGATATGGAGGATAAAGTCCTCAATCCAGACCCCAGGGTCTGTGGTCCCATCGTACGCTTCTATGTTCACTGGTTTGAATCCTGTTGGAAATTCGTGGTCCAGCACCTCATCGGTGAAACATAGGGGGTGTGCGGCACCCCTGTACTTAGATGTATCATGGCGTTCAGACGGTTGTAGTATTCGGTTTTGATTTTGTGCCGTAGCGCGCTTCCTAGATCCATAGATGGATCTGGTCATACTGGATTTTTGGCGCAATTCCTCACGTAGATCGTGTGTTGACTTATGTGCGGCCTTGTTAGCCGCTCTATCGCGGCCACAAGGTGGTTGATCCGACCGGTTGGCCGTTTTATTTTTCGGCTATGTGGGCTCTAAGGCCTCATCGTCGAATTTGGGCAATAGCTTGCGCTTTGGATAGCTCTTTGTGTGGTAACTACCACCATACTTTTCTTCATTGTCGAGCACTTTGTTCCATCTATTGTTGAGCGTATTCTGCGCGGCCTTAAGTCTTTGCTTCTGCTTCTTCAGACTACTCGCGGTGGCGGTAAGCCTTCTGCGGAGGTTCTCTTGTTCCAAGTGCCTTTCCGAGATGATGTGTGCATCTTCGTCCAGACTGTTTTCCTCTCCGGAGGGAGGTTGATGAGTTTTATCCTCGGCGTCGCCGTGTTCGGACAGCGGATCCGTACTATGTTCCCCGTTTGCTGGTTCATCCTGCTCTACCGCTGGCTTGATGTGGTCGTCATTTCCTCTGGAATCGACTAGGGTGTTATTTTCTCTTTCGCTGTTATCGCTGTTCTTATCGAGGCGGGATTTGGAGCGGCGTCTACGCCGACGCTTTGTTTGCTTCTCGATGGAGCTGTTCTTCACTGCTTCCTTCCGTTCCTCGTCATTGTTTTCTTTTGATGTATCCACCATATATATGTCATGTGATGAAGTGGTTGTCCAGCGCCTTGTGGGCGGTGGTTCCTGTTCTTCTCCTGCATCGTCGTCCATGTCGTCGATGTCTTCGGAGTCAAAATCGAGCATGTCGGTTAAATCGTCGACAGTGGCTACTAAGTGGGTGGTGGGTGGGCAGCAAATTTCTTCGTCATCTGCATCCCATTCTAGCCGGACATAGTTCGGCCAAGGTTCTCCTGACAGGGAGAGAGACCTTAACGAATTTAGCTCGACGACAAAAGGCGAGTGCTGAAAGATATCCGCGGAGGTAAACTCCATGATCGGCGCCCAATCGGATTCGATAGGCACGGACGCAGGCGGCTCGGAGTCCGTGGCCGGAGACCGTGGTTCGGCAACGCGGCTCTCGTAAGGGGTGAAGTTAGTATCCGGCTCTATCGCCACTGAGAGTGTGGCCACCATGGCGAGGTCTATGCACCCGTCCTTGGATGGCGCAATTTTCTCCGGATTGAGGGCCGGAGTAGTTGCAGGTGTGATCTCCCGAACACCGTCCGACGGTAGAGCTAGATCACGCTCGTCGTGATCGTGTGGCGCACCTGACATGGGCTCGAATCCATCGAAGATCAAATCTCCGTGGATGTTGGCAGTGTAGTTCAAATTTCTGAACCTGACCTGGTGGCCAGGGGCGTAGCTCTCGATCTGCTCTAGATGGCCAAGGGAGTTAGCCCGCAGTGCGAAGCCGCCGAATACGAAGATCTGTCCGGGGAGGAAAACCTCACCCTGGACCGCATCGTTACCGATGATCGAAGGAGCCATAAAGCCTTATGGTGACGACATAGTGGAACTCTCAATGAAAGCACCAATGTCGGTGTCAAAACCGGCGGATCTCGGGTAGGGGGTCCCGAACTGTGCATCTAAGGCAGATGGTAACAAGAGGCGGGGGACACGATGTTCACCCAGGTTCGGGCCCTCTCGATGGAGGTAATACCCTACTTTCTGCTTGATTGATCTTGATGATATGAGTATTACAAAACTTGATCTACCATGAGATCATAGAGGCTAAACCCTAGAAGCTAGCCTATGGTATGATTGTTGTTGTCATACGGACTAAACCCTCCAGTTTATATAGACACAAGAGGGGGCTAGGGTTACACAGAGTCGGTTACAAGGGAGGAGATCTACATATCCGTATTGCCAAGCTTGCCTTCCACGCAAAGGAGAGTCCCATCCGGACACGCGATGAAGTCTTCAATCTTGTATCTTCATAGTCCAACAGTCCGGCTGTCCGGAGACCCCCTAATCCAGGACTCCCTCAGGTACCACGGGTCTACATGTACAACAACACTATTTGCTTTGGTGTGATGCTAGTAATGTGCATGATATGAGAAATCAACTATATACACAATTGAAATTGAAATCAACAGAGCTATTGATAAGAGCAAGCCTGTTTAAGAAACATGTGTGAACATAACTGTTGTGCCATTGGAGTTTCGATTGGATCCTTTGAAAGTGCAACTATCCCTAGGTGGTTTTGGTAATTCATAACAACATACAGCTCATTGAGCTAATGCTATTCCAAGACAAATATTCCAGGAAAGCTCAACGAATGGCATGGCATGGATGATGAAAGTGGATCCCTCAAAATATTAAGGACAAAGGATTAGCTCAAGCTCAAAAGCTCAAGACTCTACATTTTACATTTTAGTGATCCAAGATCACATTGAGTCTATAGGAAAAGCCAATACTATCAAGGAGGGATGAGGTGTTGCTTAATGAGCCTCTTGCTTCATGTGCTTAGTGATATGCTCCAAAACCCTCCACTACTTTCTCACATCCACATATGACCTAAACCTAAAGTCAAACTCGGCCCTACCGATTCTTTCTATCCGGCGCCACCGAGTTCAAATGTCATAGCCACTGCCACAAACCCTAGGCAAATCGGTCTCACCGATAGGGATCTCGGTCTCATCAAGATGGGATTGTAATCTCTCTGTTTCCCTTTGTAACGTTTCGGTCTAACCGAAGTGAGCGATCGGTCCCACCGAGATTGCAATGTAAAAGCTCTGTTTCCCTTTCGTAACTTTTCGGTCTCACCGAAAGAGCGAATCGGACCCAGCGAGTTTACCTGACCAACTCTCTGGTTAACTAATTACCAAAATCGGTCTCACCGATTTTGTGTAATCGGTCTCACCGAGATTACATTATGCCCTAACCCTAACCATATCGGTCCTACCGAGTTGCATGTCAGTCCCACCGAAAACCCTAACGGTCACTAGGTTTACTAAATCGGTCCGACCGAGTTTTATGATTCGGTCCCACCGAGTTTGGTAAATTGTGTGTAACGGTTAGATTTTGTGTGGAGGCTATATATACCCCTCCACCTCCTCTTCATTCGTGGAGAGAGCCATCAGAACAAACCTACACTTCCAACTGACCAGTTTTGAGAGAGAACCACCTACTCATGTGTTGAGGCCAAGATATTCCATTCCAACCATATGAATCTTGATCTCTAGCCTTCCCCAAGTTGCTTTCCACTCAAATCTTCTTTCCACCAAATCCAAATCTTGTGAGAGAGAGAGTTGAGTGATGGGGAGACTATCGTTTGAAGCACAAGAGCAAGGAGTTCATCATCAACACACCATTTGTTACTTATTGGAGAGTGGTGTCTCCTAGATTGGCTAGGTGTCACTTGGGAGCCTCCGACAAAATTGTGGAGTTGAACCAAGGAGTTTGTAAGGGCAAGGAGATCGCCTACTTCGTGAAGATCTACCGCTAGTGAGGCAAGTCCTTCGTGGGCGACGACCATGGTGGGATAGACAAGGTTGCTTCTTCGTGGACCCTTCGTGGGTGGACCCCTCCGTGGACTCGCGCAACCGTTACCCTTCGTGGGTTGAAGTCTCCATCAACGTGGATGTACGATAGCACCACCTATCGGAACCACGACAAAAACATCCGTGTCTCCAATTGCGTTTGAATCCTCCAAACCCTTCCCTTTACATTCTTGCAAGTTGCATTCTTTATTTTCCGCTGCCTATATACTCTTTGCATGCTTGCTTGAATTGCGTGAAGATTGCTTGACTTGCTTAAAGATAGCTAAAATCTGCCAAAGTCTAAAATTGGGAAAAGGTTAAGTTTTTAATTTGTCAAGTAGTCTAATCACCCCCCCCCCTCTAGACATACTTCAAGGTCCTACAAGTGGTATCAGAGATTTGGTCTCCATTTGCTTTGATTTCCATAGCTTTTGGTGGTCATAGCCTTGGTTTCACAACCTAGGAGAGTATGGCGTCTAGCGAGGGAAATTATCACTGTAGAGGTCCTTACTTTGATGGCACTAATTTTGCTAGTTGGAAGCATAAGATGAAAATGCATATTCTCGGACATAATCCCGCCGTTTGGGCTATTGTGTGTATTGGTTTGCAAGGTGAATTCTTTGATGGGAGAGAACCGAACCGTGAAGCTAGTGCGGAAGAGTTGAAGATGTTGCAATACAACGCTCAAGCTTGTGATATCCTGTTCAATGGCTTGTGCCCCGAAGAATTCAACAAAATCAGCTGTCTTGAGAATGCAAAGGAAATTTGGGATACTTTGATTGATATGCATGAAGGTACCGACTCCGTCAAGGAATCCAAGTTGGATGTGCTCCAAAGTCAGCTTGACAAGTTCAAAATGAAGGATGGTGAAGGTGTCGCTAAAATGTACTCTAGGCTTGCTCTTATCACAAATGAGATTGCCGGATTAGGAAGTGAAGAAATGACCGACATATTCATCATCATGAAGATCCTAAGAGCATTGGATGGAAAATATGATATCGTGTGCACATTGATCCAAATGATGCCAAATTACAAAGATCTCAAGCCAACAGAAGTCATTGGAAGAATTGTTGCTCATGAGATGTCACTCAAGGATAAGGAGGAACTTCACAACAAGTCAAGTGGTGCTTACAAAGCCTCATGTGAAGCCCCCACATCATCAAGTGAGAAACAAACCTTCAATGAAGAATTGATCTTAATGGTGAAGAACTTCAACAAATTCTACAAGAGTAGAAGCAAAGAAAGAAGCTCCAAGTCAAGGTCCTACAATGACAAAAGATCTTCTAGTCGAGAGTGAAATTGCTACAATTGTGGGAGACCCGGACACTATTCCAATGAGTGTACAACACCCTACAAAAGAAGAGAAGATTCTCCCAAGAGAAGAATCACCACCAAGAGAGAGAAGGAGTAGAGATGATCGTTATGAACGAAGACCCTCACGGAGAAGCAAGGATTCGGAAAGGAAGGACAAGTCATCAAAGAGCTACACAAAACGAAGACATCAAGCTCATGTTGGTGAATGGGTATCCGGCTCTGACTCCGACAATCACTCCGAGAGAAGCTATCCCTCCGACTCCAAATACACTCAAGATGAAGGTGTTGCCGGTTTAGCACTTGTGTCAACCAACTCCTAAGACATATTTGATTCAGCAAATGAAGGAATTGGAAGATGCTTCATGGCCAAAAGTCCTAAGGTAACACACCCCGAGTATGTTGATTTTAATAGTGATGAAGATGACTTGCTAGGTGATGATGATTTACTTATTGACAACTCTAGTGATGAATACTATGATGAAATGTCAATTAATCATGCTAATCAAGATGAAACGAATGACAATGATAAGGAGAAGATTGAGCGTCTAACTAAAGAACTAAACATTCTTAAGTTAGCTCATGAAACTATCTTCGAAGATCATCGAGAACTTTTAAGGGCTCATGAGAAGTTACACTTTGAAAAGCTCAATCTTGAGCAAGAGCATGAGTTCCTAAAAGCGATCAATGATGATCTCCGTAAGAAAAGTTCTTCTTATATTGCCAAGCGTTTACTCTTATCTACTTACATGCCTCAAGTCAAGTCTAACAACAAGAACAAGAAAGATTCTTCTTCTAGTAGTAACAATAACAATGCTAAATCCAATATTGTTGCTTCTAGTAGCTCTCTTGATTCCACTAATGATTCTCTTAGCCAAGTTACACTTGAGCAAGAAAACAGCTTATTGAAGGGAATTATAGAGAAAGGTGTATACAAGAGGCTTACCGGGAGTAAGCAATTTGAGGAAATTGTACGCAAGCAAGGAAGGCACCAGAAGAATCAAGGCGTTGGTTTTGAACGAAAGTTCAATGCCAATGGAGTTGATTGGGAAGAAGATCAATACCCCAAGACGAAGTTTGTTCCTCAACAAGAGAAGTATGATCCTACTTCCTTCAAGGGAACACAAGCGCAAGATGATCTTCCACCACAAGACCACAAGAACAAGGGCAAGGAAAAGCTTCAAGAGGAGATTGATGCATTTGAAGAAGCACCTAAGGCCTTGGTCAAGTGGGTTCCCAAGACTACGTCAAGTTCTACTTCATCAAGCACAACTACTACACCAAGGATTCCCATCAAGATGATGTGGATCCAGAAGAAGAAGAACTAGAGATTTCTTGAGGGTGACTCCGCCAAATTTTTTCACTCATATCTTTATGGCAAGGACAAGTGCAATCAACTTCCATATCTTGCACTAGTTCAAGGAGTCACAAAACCCTCATGTTGGTAAGGCAAGGGACAAGGTAACCTAAAGTTTTCATGGACATCATTTTGTGTGTGCATCACTCTATGTCTATGGATATTCTTGTTTGTTCCTTGTGGGACTAACCTGTGTAGGTATTGAAAGTGCAACTCACTCCAAAGGATTGCTCCAAAAGATCTACATCAACATTGAGCATCCACATCTTCAACACCTACATGAAGTCATCATCGACAAAACCCAAGGTTAGTTTATCCCTCTAAGGGGGGGATCTCACATCTAGGGGGAGCTTAACTCTAAGAATTGTGTCAAAGCAACTCTAATGATGTGAACACATAAATGCTTTATGTAAAAGTGGTAACCCCACTTGAGCTTAAACGATGAGTATGACCTATGATCAAATGTTCTCATTTGACTCCTAAGTCAATATACTCATATATAGATGACCTAGTCATCGCCAATTGTTTGATAGATGCTAGAATTGGTTGTGCATGCTTTGTCACATATTTCATTTGTCATTTTCTTGTGTGAGCATGTTGGTTGCATATTTTACTCATTCGAGGACATCCACTTGTTGTTTTGATTGATTGGCTTCTTTTTCTTTGGCCAAGTGGATGGACAAGAATACCTAAGAACCTTCTCTAGCTATCTATGCTTTTCTCGTCTCAAACTCTATTCATGCTACATCACAAAATTTGATCAAGTCATATTCGAACCACTCTGTGTGAGGAGCACTCGGAGTCCCCGATTCGTCATAGACTTAAACTTCCAAAACTTCTTTGTGATTTTCGGTCTGACCGATTCCTCCATTTCGGTCATACCGAGATCACTAAGTCGATCTAGGTTTTCAATCTTGGTGCAATCGATTTGAACTTTTCGGTCACACCGAGTTGCTGTAACTGTTAAAAGTTATGAATCTCGGTGCCACCGAGTTGTTCCACTCGGTCACACTGACTGTGTCGGTCTATATATTCACACGGGCAAATTTTGGAAAACTTTCTCTGAAACTCCTCGCCCGCGCATAGCTCGCTCTGCCTACTAGGTCTACAGATCGTCGACTTCGTCGCCAGCCGCCTCCAGCCGCTGGTATCCGCCGCCGTCAACGGAATTCTTCTCCGCCGTTGCCGCCGTAGCGAGTTCACCGCCGAACTAGGGTATGAACTCGATCACAGTGCTATCCTTGTCTGATTCTCAGCACATTGTGTTCGTAATGCATCTTGCCACGATTGAAGCACCTCTATCCAGTCAAAACAATCCTTAGAATAGGTATGATTCGAAAATCTAGGGTTAGGTTACCGTCGAAACCATCTCGGACCCACCGAGTTGAAAAACCCGATCCCACCGATTTGGCTAACGTCATTGCACTAGTAAGTCTCGGTATGACCGAGAATTACAAATCGATGTGACCGATTTTAGAACTTTGTGAAACCCTAGCAGTCTCGGTGCCACCGAACTGTGACTCGGTCTGACCGAGTTCACTAGTTTAGGTTCCAAAACTGCTTCTTTAAAAATTGGTAGATCCGAAATGCTTTCTGTGGAAAACTAAAACTAAGTTTTTGAATCATTCTTTCGCAAAAATCTCTGCATTTTTTGATGCTCATCCACTCTACCTCATCTATAACTATTCACAGGGTCAGTAGTCAGTGTGGGAAGCATGTCAGACCAAAGTGACAGCCAGAACATGTCAGAAGAGCAGATTCACATGAGTGAGGGCACTAGTCCCTCTAGCAGCTCAGATGAGGGGAGCAGAAGCACTCCCAGCAATTTGGCCAAGGCTGCCACAAGGACAAGAAAGAAGAAGACCTCAGAGTCTGAGGATGAATATTATGTGGCAGTTGAGGATGAGGCCAGTTCAAAGAAGAAAGTGCTCAAGAAGGAGTATAGCTCAACAACAGTTAAGCCTGGAATGAAGATCAAAAGGCCAGCAGGTAGACAACCAATGTCCAAAGCCAGAGTCTCCACTCAAGCTTCTTTGGAATCCCAACCCAAAGAACCTGCTGCTGCTGAAGGAAAGAAAAGGAAGGAAAGGGTCAAGGAGACCATGGCCAGAGTGATTGGGAAGCCTTCTATGATGGAGGAAGAAGAAGAAGAAGAAGTTGCTGAACCAGCACCCAAGGCACAAAAGCTGATGGGTGATGCCATAAAATCTGGTGCTGCAACTTCAAAGCCCAAAGCTTCCCCTAAGCCCAAGAGTGCACCAAAGAGGAATACCAGGAGTATACCAGCAGCTGAGAAGAACAAGGCCCCAATGCCTGAAGTTGATGTTGAGGAAGATGAAGAAGGGCAGGTCCTAAGGAAGCTCAAACCCAAGATTCCAGACCACAATGATGCTCATCCTGTGGCTGAGAACATGAAGATCAGGAGAGATCAAGGGTTGAGGCTATGGAGAGAGTCAGATCCATATGCCACCAGGACAAGGACTGCTGTAGATTACAGGTTCCACACAAAGGAGCAGCAGGACTTCTATGAGACCATCTTATTGGATAAGAAGCCTATAGTTTGTGATATGAGGTGGGTCGACTGGACCTACATTCATGAGAATGCGGAACACTATCCTGGAGTGTATGACAACTTCAGTGCGTGTGCAGTTGCAGATTTTGTCAGGCAAAAGCTCACTAACTGGAATGACGAGCTCATTATGCAATTCTACTCCACAACACATTTCTATCCAGATGGCAGGATAGTTTGGATGTCTGAAGGAACAAGATACCAGTCAACCATAGAGGAATTGGCAAGTCTGATCAATGCCCCCAAGGAAAGTGAAGATGACTTGGACATTTATGCCAAGAAGAAGATGGGACACACCTCAATGTCACAGATGTACAAGGAGATCCCAGATGATCCACTTGAGACTTTCAAGTTTGGATCAGTTCATTTTCTTCTGTCAGGGCTGCCTACGATCAACTGGATCCTAAGGCACACTCTGTTGCCCAAATCAGGTGACCACAACATGATCAGAGGGCATGCAATCAATTTGCTTCACATTTTTTATGTGCCTCAGAAATTCAAGGTCATGAGCCTCATAGTTGAAACTATCAAGAGGACAGCAGCAGACCAGAAGAGGAGCTATGGATATGCCCCACAGATTCAGGAGTTGATTAACTCAAAGATGGGCACAGGGAAGTATATGTTGGATAAGGAACACATGGTTCTATATCCTGAATTTTACGACAATCAAGTTGTCATGACTGAGAATGAACCATCATTAGTAGAAGCTCAAGAGAAAAAGGAGAAAGCAAGGAAAGAGAAGGCTGCCAAGATGCCAACTCAAGCAGAGGCATCTGATTACTTTTTGAAGAACAAGTAGGAGCAGCATGGTTACTTGATAGCATCAACTCTGCGGATTGAGAAGGGGCTGGCCACCCTAACTCAAAACCAGGAGAGCCTGGAAAGAATCATGGAACAAAAATTCTATGATCTTGATGTCAAAGTAACGGAGATTCAGTCAGCTGTGGAGCAGCTACAGGATGACATGCAGGAGAGGAAGGGCAGAACATCGACTAATGCATTTTCCAGAGTGCCACGAGCTCAGAGATCAGCTGCAGAGCCAGTCACCAGAGTCATTTCATCAGCTCCAGCTCCAGCTACAGCGCAACCAGCTCCAGCACCAACTCCTTCAGCTCCTTCCACATCTACTGATGCCTTCGTCCTTGGAGTTCTATCTACACCACCACTAGAAGACCAAGCCTGAGAGACGATATAATCCTATGCGTTTACCAAGAAGACAAGAGAGAAAGACGTTGCTTGAGATACTATGTGTTTACCTGTGAGATATTGATGATCATGTGTTTGATCATAAGCTACACTTATGCTTGTTATATGTTATTATCTTACTTATCCTTATATGATCATTCACTGTGCTTGGTGATGAGTGCATGTATTCAATCTTTATTATTTTGAGCGCTCCACCAAGATGTATGTGACATGGAAGAGTAACCCATGATCCTAATTCCTTGTGCATTTGCAGTCCAAAGCAAATCTTAAAATATGCACAAATTTAGGGGGAGCTCTTGCTTATCACATACTTCTCAAAGCGACGATGTTTTTCAGTCTTATTATAATTTGTCTAAGCTTTGATCTATATGTTGTCATCAATTACCAAAAAGGGGGAGATTGAAAGTGCAACTATCCCTAGGTGGATTTGGTAATTCATAACAACATATAGCTCATTGAGCTAATGCTATTCCAAGACAAATATTTCAGGAAAGCTCAATGAATGTCATGGCATGGATGATGAAAGTGGATCCCTCAAAATATTAAGGACAAAGGATTGGCTCAAGCTCAAAAGATCAAGACTCTACATTTTACATTTTAGTGATCCAAGATCACATTGAGTCTATAGGAAAAGCCAATACTATCAAGGAGGGATGAGGTGTTGCTTAATGAGCCTCTTGCTTCATGTGCTTAGTGATATGCTCCAAAACCCTCCACTACTTTCTCACATCCACATATGACCTAAACCTAAAGTCAAACTCGGCCCTACTGATTCTTTCTATCCGGCGCCACCGAGTTCAAATGTCATAGCCACTGCAACAAACCCTAGGCAAATCGGTCTCACCGATAGGGATCTCGGTCTCACCGAGATGGGATTGTAATCTCTCTGTTTCCCTTCGTAACGTTTCGGTCTAACCGAAGTGAGTGATCGGTCCCACTGAGATTGCAATGTAAACTCTCTGTTTCCCTTTCATAACTTTTCGGTCTCACCAAAAGAGAGAATTGGACCCACCGAGTTTACCTGACCAACTCTCTGGTTAGCTAATTACCAAAATCGGTCTCACCGAGTTTGTGTAATTGGTCTCACCAAGATTAGGTTATGCCCTAACCCTAACCATATCGGTCCTACCGACTTGCATGTCAGTCCCACCGAAAACCCTAACAGTCACTAGGTTTACTAAATCGGTCCGACCGAGTTTTATGATTCGGTCCCACCGAGTTTGGTAAATTGTGTGTAACAGTTAGATTTTGTGTGGAGGCTATATATACCCCTCCACCTCCTCTTCATTTGTGGAGAGAGCCATCAGAACAAACCTACACTTCCAACTTACCAGCTCTGAGAGAGAACCACCTACTCATGTGTTGAGGCCAAGATATTCCATTCCAACCATATGAATCTTGATCTCTAGCCTTCCCCAAGTTGCTTTCCACTCAAATCTTCTTTCCACCAAATCCAAATCCTGTGAGAGAGAGTTGAGTGTTGGGGAGACTATCATTTGAAGCACAAGAGCAAGGAGTTCATCATCAACACACCATTTGTTACTTCTTGGAGAGTGGTGTCTCCTAGATTGGCTAGGTGTCACTTGGGAGCCTCCGACAAGATTGTGGAGTTGAACCAAGGAGTTTGTAAGGGCAAGGAGATCGCCTACTTTGTGAAGATCTACCGCTAGTTAGGCAAGTCCTTCGTGGGCGACGGCCATGGTGGGATAGACAAGGTTGCTTCTTCGTTGACCCTTCGTGGGTGGAGCCCTCCGTGGACTCGCGCAACCGTTACCCTTCGTGGGTTGAAGTCTCCATCAACGTGGATGTACGATAGCACCACCTATCGGAACCACGACAAATACATCCGTGTATCCAATTGCATTTGAATCCTCCAAACCCTTCCCTTTACATTCTTGCAAGTTGCATGCTTTATTTTCCGCTGCCTATATACTCTTTGCATGCTTGCTTGAATTGCGTGAAGATTGCTTGACTTGCTTAAAGATAGCTAAAATCTGCCAAAGTCTAAAATTGGGAAAAGGTTAAGTTTTTAATTGGTCAAGTAGTCTAATCACCCCCCTCTAGACATACTTCAAGGTCCCACATCCTTCAATTTAAAAATAAGTTTGTATGAGTAAATACAATGATACAAGAGCAAAGTAGTATGCACGATAGCAATCATAGTTAAAAAAAGGCGCGCCTAAGTGAGCGCTTAAGCGCGCCTAGGCTCTAGGCGTTGGCGAAACGCATTGCACATAACTACGCCTAATCTGTGCATAACTGCGCATAAGCATGCGCTTTGGTCAGTAAAGCGCAAGGTGGTAGCAAAACGCACAATTAACGCCTAGCGCTTTTTGGAACTATGATAGCAATGGAATCTTAAATTAGAACATTTGTTCTTCAGGTTTAGGCACTTGTTCTACATGAACAGAGTACAGTAAGACGCAATAATATAGTACTTAAAAATAGAAAATGACCTCATAGACCTTACCACATTCTTGGTTCGGGACCAGTACAGAACAAGGCATTCCGAGTCATCGTCCAGTAAATGTGTCTTAGTAGAACGTAAGGGAATTTGATGAGTTTCTTTGCCGGTGAAGTACGTTTTCTTCAGGTAATTCCGATACTACCACCAAGCATTATTGAAGATAGCAGAGGTATTAGCACAAGTTACCTCATCCCGAGTTTCCAAATCGGTCCTTCTCTATAGAGAAAAATGGGAAAATTGATTGTATTATAACCTTCATGGAGGTAGGATGTATGGGACAAAGCAAAGTAATTGCCATGAATAACATTACTTACACATAACTCCTGGACAAACACCTGTAACTCGCATTTTCCTTCATCTTCAGTATAATATTTCCAAGACGGGAAGGTACGCACATACGATTTAACAACATCAAATGCGATACATGCTAAAGTATGACTAGCTGGTTGTGCTTCCTCCACAGGAATAGGCGTACTAACTGGTGGAGTTGGGGTTCACCGTGGTAGTACTGGCCCTTTGGGCACTGGAGCTTCCTTACTAACTGCTCTTGTTTGGGAGCTCTGTGGTGGAGATGGTGTTGCGTCAACAGGAACTGAGTTACTATCTGCTGGGGTTGGGGTTAGATTGGGTGAAGCTAGTTCTTTGTCCATCGCAGTAGGGGTAGAATCTGTGAGAGTTTAGGTTATGTGTGGTAGGGCTGGTTCTCGTGCATGTACAACCGGGGTGCTATCTCCACCTAGAGGTAGCACTGTTCTATTTGAAGACCGTGTTTTTAGTCCGCTAGATGCTGGCATCACCCGCTCCAATTCAAATGGCTGATAAACAGGAAACATAGTTGAATGTACAGACATTGTATGAGAGACAGATGCAATAGATAGTGTGGAAAAAAGAGGACATGAAATAGTTGACATGTATATTGTTTAACTAAAATGGATAGCATGACATAATTTCACATATATGATGTCTATCTAAACTGGATAGCATAGCATAACATAATTCAAAGATATGATGAATAACTAAAAGGCCATGCCAAGTTAGAGCATACACCTCGGTGGGGGAATAGGACTGGTCATCTGTCTCTGAATCCATCTCTAAGGAGCTATCCGGACCCAACAAGAGATCTGCTTGACTGGTAGCTTTATGCGCTCTGAAGGCCTTGTTTTCACTCCAGATTTTTCAATCTCCCACCCAAATGGCTGATTCACAGGTAGAGTAGTTTAATGTAGAAACATTGTCGACAAATGGAAATGTAATGAAGAAAAGGATGGGCAAGATATCATTCAAATATATGATGCCTGGTTAAACAGGATGGCATTACACATTTCACATATATTATGGCTGGCTAAAAGACATGAGACTGCATAATTCCCATATATGATATAGAAACTAAACAGGTGACGACAGAACATGTCTAAACTAAGAAGATGACATATATGATGTCAAAAGTAGGCACTGCAAGGCAAAATATGCATGATATGACTAACATCATCATGCCAAGGTAGAGCAAACACCTTGGGGGTAAATAGGAGTGGTCAGCGGCGTCTGAATCCGCCTCAGAACAGATATCTTCCTATGGATTACAATCTGGAGAGGGGTGGGGAGGGTTTGCCATTGAGCCCACCATGGAGCGATGTCTGCATGACATTGTATTGCCACGCAAAACTCTTCTCTTTTCTCTACATGTTCAGCATGACTGTGTACAATATCTGACAGGCATACGAAAAAATATGGTGAGATTATGTAAGGAGAGCATGTAGAAATTTAGAGTGATGGTAACAACGAGTGGATGGATCCAAAAATAATGATAGCAGGCTGATGATTGCTTTAATTTAATAAAAAGACAGATGATGATTGCTTTACTATTTGTTTCCCACCCAAGATGAACAACATAGGCATACCCTAGGTAAACCAGATATTAGACAGAGATACTATTCGTTGCTTCCTCGATATGTGCCCCACAACTAATTTAGAACTCAAGTTTGAACATTAATTTGGACCTGACTTGGAGTCCAAGAGGTGAACAGGACGATAAAGTAGCAGGTACTTTTAAGCAATGCATAACATAAGCAGAATCAAAAGAGTGCGACTTCTCTTGTGGACCCGTGTACTCCTCAGTTTCATCTACTGAGTCAATGATGGTGATGCCGCTGCGGTGGGTGCCGGCGGTAGGGAAGGAGATCTTAGGCTGCGAAAGACGGTCAGGAGTCGTGATGTCTGGTTTGGTGGATGTTTCTGTCGATGGAGCACCTCGGGTGAGGTGGACGACGTCGTGACAGGAGCAGGACAAACCACACAAAGTTCCCTTCGACACCTACCTGTAAATGAAGTAATTCTGTAAGGGCTCATTTGGCTTGCATGATTCTAAAAACACAGGGATAGGAAGAACACCGGAATAGGATAGGAATGCACATGGTAAACAGAGCATTTGTAAACACATGATTTTTGTCAACTTGGGTGTTTGGTTTACAGGAATTGGAAGAGCAGAGGAATGCAAAGAAACATGGCCAAAATAAAGTGAAACCATATGAAAGCGTGTACAGTTAGAATTTTATTCTGCCACTAATGCACTTGGTCTTGTTTTCACGCATAGGATTTTGAAAAGTTGGTCCATGTGGATGTTTTGCTTCATTCCTTTCAACAAAATGCATGAATAACTGAATAGTAGAGTGCCATTGGAAAATTCCTATTGCTATGTTTTTCCGTCGAACCAAAATAGCCCTAATGGATCGACATGAATGTATAATAATAAGTGATGCAACAAGTGTACAACCTCTTTGCCGTAGCCTTGTTGACCTCAGCATGATTGGGTTGGTCGCTAAAGCAGTTGAGGCAGAGGTGGCTGTCGGAGGTGTGGAGGAAGATCTAAGGAATCTGTAGACGGCGTCCAGGGCACTGCTCTGTTGTGATGGATCGTTCTATCGTTGGAGCAGGCCCGGTGATCCGTAAGACGTGAAGGCTGAAGCAGCCCAAGACAGACATCGTCAATCTCAAGTGGGATTCTAATAGCATCTCCAATAGATGATGTAAAATAGATGTAAAATTTACATCACCAAAAACCACCTGACTACAACAGATGAGGTAAAAATTGTTGACTCTGAACTTAACTGTCGAAAATAAAATTTACTGTGGAATCTGAATGTTACTGTCGAAATTGAACGCAATGGTAGTAGAGAGGCACTTGACATGTAGTTTAGGGAGGGCCTGCAGTTCATCTTCAACCTGCACCCCCCCTGATCCGCCAGCCACCACCAGCCAAACCGCCGGCCCGAGCGTTGCCTCGCCGCCCCGAAACAACTCCCCACCGCCGGTCCGCCACTGCCCCGGCCAGCCCTATAGGCCCCAGCCCCCACCCTGAACCCTAAGATAGATAGTGGGGTACCTCTCCGGCGAGCCCCTGTCCCCGCTGCGGGTGGTTCTTCCTTAACTCCGGCGAGCCCCCCGCCCTCTGAAAATCGACTGACCCAAAAGTCGGTTCAGTCGACTGAAGTGTAGCTAAATCGGAGCAGAGCAGGAGCACGAGCGAGGGGGAGAGCAGCAGCAGCAGCGCAAGCGAGAGAGCGAGAGCCGGAGCAGCAGCAGCAGCGTGAGCGAGCGAGCGAGAGCTGGAGGAGCAGCAGCAGCGCGAGTGAGCGAGCGAGAGCCAGAGCAGCAGCAACAGATCCGGCTAATATGGCCGCCGCCGCCGAAGGGGCCTCGCACTGGGGGAGAGCCGCCGGGGAGATGTCGCCCGCGGCACCGGCTTCAAGGTAGCTGCTCCATGGGGGTGCGGGATGGAGCACCGTCGGCACCGTGAGGTCGAGCTAAGGAGAAGGTGCGATGCGATGAGTGTACAATCTCTTTGGTGGCGCCGAGTAGGCCTCGGCTTCGTTCGAGGAGTCGGTGAGGATGTTGCGGTTCCGGTGGAGCAGGTTAAGGCGGCACTGTGGGGATGGAGCAGCCGCGATAGATGAGGCGATCATCGAAGCAGCTCCTTGGAGGTGGAGGACGGGGCAGCTGAACCGTCGGGACGATGGATCCTCATCCGGGGAGGTGGACGAGGGACGTTGAGCTGTTGCGGTGGACGACATCGTCGGGGAAGAGGCTCCGGCTGGGCAGCGGTGAGGTGGCGGACGGAGGAGGGTGGGGTTTCGCGGCTGGAGCGGAGAGGTTATGACGGCCTGGGATTTCGAATGGCAAAAAGCAGGCGATGGGAGGGGGTGAACCATGACTTAGGGACGCGCTTGTCCAAAATGTAGGGTGTGTTACAAAAGTACCCCCCCCCCCACCGACTTGAACTAGCGGCCCTTTCGGCTCAGGGTTAGAAGGGGGATTTCATGTGTCGGGATTTGGCAGCTGGAGGGAGTTTTTGCGCGCGTGTAATTTCGGGATAGCAAGGCGCGGGTTGTCAAGGCGCCAGTTTTGAGAGCACGATATCTGAATTTTCGGGATATAACAATGCGCGGGTTGAATTTTAGGGACAAGCCTAACGTGTAATATTGTACTTGTACGTACCAAATCAATTCACACTTCCCTCAACCAAAAACAAAACGAAAAAAATAAAACTACCCACACCACACAAAGAGAGAGTCTTGCCCCGTTTTACTATAAAAATGCTATCCAAAGCTACTCCCTCCTTCCGTCTATATAGGGCCTAATGCGTTTTTTGATGCTAACTTTGACCAAATATTAGAGCAGTAATATATGACATGCAACTTACACAAAGCACACTATTAAATTCGTATGTGAAAGGTTCTTTCAATGATATAATTTTCACATTGTGCATGCCATGTACTATTAATCTTGTCAATAGTCAAAGGCGGTCTTAAATATGCATTACGCCCTATATAGATGGAAGGAGGGAGTATGAATCCATGTTATGTCCAATTAAATTTTTTCGCTTGTTGTATAATGCATGTAACCTACTCATACTAACATTTTAGTGCATTCAAATGTCTATACTACCGCTGCAATTCGAACTGAATTTGAATTTGTTTCTCTATTTCAATAAGAATCTATAATCATGATTGTTGCCAACTTCAACCATCATTCGTGTATTACCTTAATAACACACCACATGATTACTATAGAGATAGATATGAACTATGTGTACTACATGAACTCAATTCTATTTTTGAATACACTTGATGTTGATTCCAAATAATAGTACATTTGATGTACTAACTATATATTCATAATCTAAACCATGTTCCATACGTGTACACCGTGTTTATCACACATAGTATAGTGCCCCGCCGCCTACATTATGACAAGTATTTAGACCTGAGCTGCAAAAGCCACACATTATCCCAAATTATGATCAATGTTCTATATGTTATATGTAGTACTAGAAAGATGCCCATGCGTTCCATAGAACATCAACATGATCAAGGGGAGGCCTAATTTGCAAAAATGGAGAGCGGTGTGGGTATCTTTTTGCAAAATTTCCATAGTTTCCTTCCTATCCGTCAGATATAAATCGGACGGCCTATATTGCAGGATGGCACCATCATCAACAACTCCGTTTTTTATAAGAGTAGAGATAAAATATATTATATGTAGTATAACATGTTCATAACCACACCATGTGTATCACCATTATATATATTCACACATGCGTCGGTTTAAAACACTATGATAAATTCTTCAAATATCCGAATACGCTTTTTATAATGAAGTATGATCTCTATTCGTCTTTTACACCCACACAATCCTCTTATCTTTGTAGCTTGCTAGCGTTAACTTTGTCTTGTGCATGCAGACGCCCGCATCACTCTCACCCTCCCTCAGCATTCTCTAGCTCCATCGCGCAAATTCGTATTTTCACTTTAGGTACCCATGGTGTGTGTAAGCCCCCCAGCTCCTTCTTTACGGCACTCATCGATCGATATGCCTCTCTAGCCAGGTGTGCCTAGCACAAAACACAAGCTTCCCCTCTTCTCTTATCACCGTCCATGCCTCACTCCCACCACTCTTTTCATCAATCTCGTACTCGCACACTCCTCCCCATTCGATATAGTATGACTCTCGCACCACCTCCTAGATGCATCCCTCTCTCTCTATCCTTCTCCCCGTGCCTCATTTTCTTCTAACACACACGTGCATGTATACCGATCGATCTACCAACATATACCTAGGCCGACTTTAACTATCCCCCCCCCATCGATCGACGTACCTCACAAGTTATGTCTCTCCTTTCTCTGACAAAGGATGATTGATCTTCCTATGTAGTTATGTCTGCTTACCACAGCCATATGGCCCCCCCTCATCATTCGTGCATGCCTCCTGACCCGTGTCTCACACGCAGGTGCACAGACAGGAAGCCATCCGCTCTCTTATTGATATTGCAGGCGTGCCCTCCAATTGTCTAGCAAGCCTATCCCACCATTTCTTAGAAGCAACTCCACTACCACCCCCTCCAACACTCTAGCTCTGTCTCTCTCCCAACCTTATTCCTCTCCTACACATATGCATGGATGCCGATCGATCTCCCTTAATACATGAGGTAGATCGATCTACCTTAATACATGAGGTAGGCCTCTCTCCTCCTCGACACATATACCAGCCATTGTACCTCTATAGTTAATTAGGCCTCCCCCCCGACCACACACCGATAGTCGAGCGTTGTAGGTAGGTATCCATGCCATAGAGACAAACTGCACCTGTCCCCTCTCACGTTCTAGTAGGCCAGCCACTCTATATCTTTGACGTGGGCACACACAGATTCGCGCGCGCACACACACACATCATCCCTCTCTTCGATTCTAGGGACACCTCAAGCCGATGATACCTCCACTCTCTTCTCGTGGATCCCCCTTTATATATATGATATATCCAGGACTCTATTTCACACACATTGCATATGTTACATTTTTTGATTGACCCCACCCCCCAAAAAACTCACGAACGCACACACTATATCTCTCTACGTTTGTATCTCTCTCACACAACCCCACGTAGGTGGTGTACGTATACAAGAAGAGAATAGGTGCACCATGCACGTACTCACACTTTGTGCCCAGCCACACCCACGCGGGTACACGGTGGAGCTCATTTCTGTACGAAATGGCAGTCCATGTGCTAATTTGAACGCGTGTTGCGGTTGTTTACCTACGGAGGTCGTCTACCACGCGTGCACGAAACAAAGTTCGACTTGATGTGTTGGCGCGTTATTTTTAAATAAAGTTATATCGCTCAATGGCACGTACACAGAATATAAAACATTTTTATGGATAAAAAGGTAGTCCACTCCACTATATACAATGGAGCCTGCCTGCCTGGTTTGTCTCTCTTCAGAGTATCTCACAGAAGGCTGTGGTGGCCTCTCTCTTTCTCTCACCGTTGGTCACTGATCCGGCCGCATCCTGTCCACCGGCGGAAAGGGAGGACGTGCATCGTTTCTCCGTTCGACGGCGCCGAGGCAGCACGTCCAAATCTGCGATACACGCCGTTCTCTCTGACCAAGCTCTGGCGTGGTAGGGCCTATGCCACCTGCTCGCTGCCGCAGTATGGGCAGATTCCGCCCGCCGCCGCTCACCTAGTTACATCCCGGCGACCTCCAGGTATCCCCTCCGGCCTTGCTCCGCTGCCCGTCTTCCCACGTCGCTGCATGTGGATCTTCCATAGTTCTTTGCCCAAAACATAGCTCGTCCGACGTACTTTCCATATTGCAATCTCGTCCTCACACCGTTTTAGACAAACACAACCGTGTTGTTATCTTCCCTTAGGACAAGGAATATGCTTCTTTTTTGTTGTCGCATGTGTCATCAACTGTTATTGGCCAGTAATTGTTTCCTTTCTACCTCTTTTTTGCAAACAGGCTTATCCATTTCACCTCGTTGCTATTGCGACCTTTTGGTGAACTGCACAAATCACTTTTTTCTTAAGAGTGTTTTGTGCAGTTCTACCAAAATGTCATACGGGCAACATCTCTACATTTCAGTGCGACTGCACAAAGGGAGATTGGTTTTGCTCTATCCTCCTCATCCAGCTCCGAGCCTAATCTTATCCAACTAGTTAGTCTTAAGAGAGACTGCAAAGGTGACCGGCTTCTATTTGTGTGTTTATTGTTTCATCAGCAGTCCTCTATTATCGTAATCACACTTAATATCTTTGGAACAGCGACGCTCAGCTCTATTTTAGTGGAACTGCACAAAATGATCGGAATGTTGCATGCTCCAGACAACTACATTTTTTCCCAACATGCCTTGTTGATTTAGACAGATCTGGGGTGACGTTGCTGCCAATGAAAGCATGGATCAATTTTAATTTAACACCTTCTCACAACTTTGTCTTCAGTTGTGATGTAAATATTAGCTCGATTAGCAAGGAAGTTAGTTTTTTATTGCTTCTGAAAGAGCATCGATGGCAAGACACACGAAACAAAAGCTGGAAGCTCACACCATTGTACAATTTCATGTCGCTGGAAAATTATTTGTATAGTACGTCAATTATGTAAACAAATGCTGGAAGCTTGATAGCATTGCCAGAAGCCTCTTCGGCATCCGGATCCATGTGCCATGCACAAAATTATACTCGTTCATTCCTAAATATTTTTCTTTTTACAAATTTCAAATGGGTATATTTTAGAGTGTAGATTCACTCATTTTGCTTCTTATGTGTACTCCCTCCATTCCTAAATATTTGTCTTTCTAGATATTTTTACAAGTAACTACATACAGATCAAAATGAGTGAATCTACACTCTAAAATATGTCTATATACATCTGTATGTAGTAGTCCATTTGAATATCTAAAAAGACAAATATTTGAGTAGTCACTCTTTGAAATCTCTAGAAAGACAAATACTCCAGAGTATATTTAAGAACCGAGGGGTAGTGCACAGCCGCATGGGAGACTCAGACCGGTCGTTGTGCCGCATTAATAGTGAGTAATGAGCAGTCAAATCATAAGCCCCACCTTTCCCACTGTAAGTTGCTCGGAAGAAGCAACCATCAATACGCTCTTCTTTGAATCCACTCATACTACTCCATCCGTCACTGTTTATAGAGCGCGCTTCATAAAAACAGAAAATTTTTGGGACCAAGGTGACTAGCGATCGGCCTGAAAAATAGCATTGGTAGTTATAGCATGGCATCCACCCTGGGTACACACATGCATGCACTTACTCCACTCCGTAGTACTACATCGAGAGTAAATTGCGGTTACCATGCCCTAATTAATTGAGCATTAAACCAAACGTGTCTAAAGTCTCTCTGGTGGTGGAAATGCATTGAGAGAAATGCATCATAATCAAGCGTGCCCTGTACACTGGGACGGAGGGAGGAGGAGTATGAAGGTGCAAAACCAAGTACGCGTATGGCCTGTCGGTTAACGCACTTCCTCTTGGCATATCACTGACATGTGGGACCAGAGTGTGAGCAAAACGATCTCAATTGATGGCAAAATGGCCAACCCTCCATTCCTTGAGAGAGACGAGGAGCAAGAACACACAGACGGGCTCGCACAGAGGCCAAGATATATTCGAGCATGGTTGATCGATATCATCATTACATGTTGGGCTGCCGTTTCCCGCCCTTCTCCAGAATAAATGTGTACTTTATCAGAGATTAAAAAAATAAGAGTACAAAGGCTCCACCATGCGGTTCTAGTAGTAGTACTACTCGTACTACTAAACCTTGCGCTTGGCTCTTCGCCTCTTCATGAAATCGAACAATGATGGTACTCCGCATGTTCAGTACTACAGTGTATGCCTCTGGCAATCTGACACCGAATGAACTGATGCTTGTCCACCGCCTGGGCCAGGGTATGTTGCATTAGTCAAAAGGCGTAATCAAGCTTCACCTTGTCCTGCAGGCTTCTCCTTGTTCTGCGAGTTGACAGGACACACCAACAAGTAGTGCTATTCCATACTCCCTCCTTTCCGGTTAATATGGCTTAATCTTTTTTGCATGTAAATGAGAGAGCTTTATTCATATATAAGCATTCTTAGGACGATCAGTCAAGACACTAGTCACTAGGAAGCGAGGGACCCCGCAAAAAAATAAGTAGGAAGCGAGGTGTTTCATCAAGCCAACTCTCGGCCACATTCAAAGTGCAGCAAGCACGGTTCGCACAAAGATGCGCCGCAAGGTTTGCTGACCTGTGTACATGCTGAATAACAAAAAAGAGAGGAAATATTACCGAGCGCTCCTATTTGTAACAGGATATGAGCCAGAATTAAGCGAGAATTGTGGCGAGTGTTCCATGCAATCAACTTCCATTATCAAATGCGAGAACCCTCGAAGAGAACCAAATGTGTTGAAGATTTCTTTATCACATTTTAAAAATATAATAAGAGTGCAGATGCTCCTCCATCTGGTTCCTAGTACTAGTATAGTACCTCTATAGACTATAGTACTAGTACTAGTACCAGTAAACTTTGCACTTGGTTGTTCGCCCCTTCGGGAAGTGCAACAATAATACTACTAGTATAGTGTATGCTTCTGGCAATCTGACACCGAATTAACTGTTGCACGTCCACCGCCTGAGCGAAGGACAGCTTGAACTAGTCAAAATTTTCTCCTTGTCCTGCGAGCCACCGCGCGCAAGCTTCTCCCGTCCTGCAAGCTTCTCCTTGTTCGGCAAGTTGATGAGACACAACAAAGTAATGCTAGTCCATACTGCCTCCTCTCCGGTTAATATGGCTTAATTTCAAACAAGATAAATACATTGTCTGTCACTGTATATTTGTAAAAATACGGTCAGTGGACTTCATAATACGCTCATTGCGCTCAATATATACATTTTCCGGTGTTTATACGATCACTAGATCACCCTGGCTATGTGTGTGCATGTACGTGTAGGTTGATCACTTGAGCGTGACCGTGCGTGTTCCCTCGTGTGCTCGGACATGCATGCATTAGGGCGTCGCGCGCGCTTTTGCATCCATGTGTACGTGTGACTGTTGCATACACGTAGGGGGAGTACGTGTAGGGGCCACTAAAGGAGCAGTCAAATCACACAGTAAGTTAGTCAGAAGAAGCAACCATCATTTCACTCTTCAATGACACGCACGCAATATAAAATGGTTGATATGGAGAGGAAAAGAAAACCACTATATATACACTAGCAGGAGCCTAAGCTACAAGCCTGCTTGCTTGGGTTGCTCTCTTCACAAGCATAGATCGATGGTGGCCACACCGCTGGTCACATATCCGGCCTGATCCCGCAGCTAGGGGGAAGGGAACAATGTTCTGCGTAGACGCGGTCGACATCGGAGAGGGAGAAAATCCACAGTCGGTGCGTCCCAATCGGGGGTCACCGTCGGTATGGGCCGATGCCACGTCCCAACCGCCCTTCTAGCTACAGCCTGACGTCCCAGGTAGTCCATCTTACTTTTGGAGCCGGCTTGCTCCACTGCCGCAGCTCCCCACGTAGCTCCATCTCCATGTCGATCTTTCTTTACTTCTACCGGCTTCTAGTTGTGATGAGTTTATGTCTCATGAACTAGTGCCAGTACTATTATTCTAATCACACTTCTTCAATATCTTTTCCATCAGGGATGCTTAGCTCGATTTTAGTGGAACTGCACAAAAGCATCGTATGATCCGAGGGTGCCAGTCGTCTTTCCTTCGGCAGGTTCTACCTGGCCAGGAAATTAAATCCTGTTTAGGGTTTAGGGTTTAAGTCGTAGTGACCCCATCAGTAGTTTTTCTTTCATACACGCTCTCACAACTTTTGTCTTTAGTTGTGAAGTAAATATTGGCTATGATCTGTGAATCATTGAGATGCATCAGCATGCGTGTTAGTTTTCCTTTGTATCTGATGGAATGTTGTAATTGGGCAACCTTGGAGTAGGAATGAAAATAGAGTGGAAAGTTTCCGTTTTTCCGGAGAAAAAATGGAAATGGAGAGAAACCAATGTTTCGTTTCGTTGGATCACGCCATCGAGCAAAACCAACGTTTAAATCACGTCTGTCGCGTTCGTGTCTCACCCTCCTCCACGGCTCTACCCCACATGGTCGCTCGGCATGCCACTCACCGCAAACCGAGTATACGATAACTTTCCCGCCTGCTTGTCGATGGATCGCGCCATGGAGTACTAGTACTACTGGAAGAGATTGACGAGTTGGGGGAGGACAGCTTGCTGTAGCACGGACTCCCAAGAACTTTTTACATGCATGTTGTGGCCGGCTATTGCGACCTTTGAACGCGGAGCAGTCACGTGCACCAGGACGCAGCGCGGGCGACGCTCTCTCGGCGGGCGGGCCACTTCAATGCCGACGTCAGTGAGAGGTCGCGTCCGCTCTGGCCGGGCATGAATGCGTAATCGACTGTTTGGCGGGAAGCACGCTGGCATGGCGAAGAGGGTTTGGGTTGGTCAGGAACGGCCATGGCAGCGGTCCGGACGCCCGCAAACAAGAGATGTTGTACGTTAATATTGCTGCGTATATAATTAACAACGTAAATAATGTGCCAGTTGGACAAATATGATTGGAGATGTAGATGGAAATGGAATTTTACGTAAACACGTATATGCATGTCTATCTCTATGTGTGTGTGCGCGATGACTCTTGCGACCTGGAAGCGGGGGCGTGTTTTTGATTGAGTTTTCTTTCTTTGTACTTTAAAAAATTGTCCAGTTTTCGTTTCTTTTTTCCGGGAACGCGTGTATTCTATTTAAAACTACTGCTATGGAGAGATTGTTTTAATCCATTATAGCCTCTTGTTTGTTAGAGTTTCTCGCGTCTTGCTCTCTCACCCTCTCCATATCAAAACAAGATGACAGTTTCCACACTATCTCTCTCCTCACCGGTGGTCACAGATCCGGCCGAATCCCGTCCGCTGTGGGAGGTGAGGAGGTGCAGCGTTGACGTTGTCACCGTCGGTGATGGAGGAAGCCGATGCGCATCGTCCTCTTGGAGCCGGCGCTGGCGTGGAGAAGGTCCTCCGCGCCCTTGTTCGGTGCCGTCATGTGGGCAAATCCCGCCCACCCGCCTAAGCGACATCTCGCCCAACTGAGGTATAACTTCTTGTACTGGGCCAGCTCCCCAGGTCACTGCATGCAGGTTTTCTTCTATGCGACTACTCCCCAGCTCCCCATGTATAGTAGCTAGGGTTCGTCGG
Source organism: Aegilops longissima (assembly GCA_021605205.1). NCBI lineage: Eukaryota > Viridiplantae > Streptophyta > Magnoliopsida > Poales > Poaceae > Aegilops > Aegilops longissima. The sequence continues at coordinate 164,931,875 of CM038678.1, forward strand.
CTGGTCCAACATCACCTACTATTACAGAGGAAATGCCACTCGAAAATTTGTCCTGATTTATGCCTCGGTGGAGGTATACATGTTGTTTCGACAAAAAGTACATCGTGGTTGTGCGGTCATTGTCCATATGCTCCTATTGCTGCTGCTAATCTAATACTGTCACTGGTTAGATGAAGAAATGCTTTTTTTCTCGGGTATCCTGGTTTAGTTCCCATAAAGATAATCATGATGCTTCTATTTGTTGGTGTACTTTACATAATTATTATTGACAATTGAGATGTCGTTGTTAATCTTGTAAAACAAAGTAGCAACACTATATCCCTTTTTTATATTTTTGGAAACAGCGACACGTATCATACCCGGGCATATCTTCCTCAATTTTAGTGGAACTGCACAAAATTGGATGGCCATTGTTGTTCCGCCTCACTATCCTCTGCCATGTGGTTCTTCCTTCCTCGAGCTTGACTACTGAGAAGAAACATACCACAATGAGGATTTGTCGAACTTCATAGGTGCCTCACCCAAACTTGATGCCAAATGGATGATGCATCACTACGATGACCTATCGATGCTCATGGTTGCGCCTCATGGTTACGTCGGCTGGTGAAGCTGATCGATTTTCAATGAAAAACAAGCTGTCTTCCATCAGTGCTCTTTGCTTGTTACCCACAAACATGATATCCTTCGTCAGTTCACCTTGGTTGCGTTGGAGACGTAGTCTTTCACGTTGGTGCAATTTTATCACACAATTGGCTATGAACCAAATGTTTCCTCGAAGAAGGATCGACGTTGGTACTAAGAGCATAAGTTTTGTATTGATTTCTAAGCCTTCTCACAACTTTGTCTCCAGCTCCCCTGTAATTTTATTTGTCCAGCTATTAACTTTGATTAAAAATGGTGTGGACTAAAACCGGATGGACGTAGTAGCTCCATTTTTATTTAATCCGATATTAGATTTGATCAAGTCAAACTTTGTAAAGTTTGACCAAGTTTAGCCGAACACAACAAACCATAATTATTAGAGAGGGCAAACTGTACATACTCTCAAACCTTTCCGATAATTGAAATTAAAATTCTTTATTTGTACACACTCTCACACGTTTTCGATAATTTGGCGCATGTGTGGTTGTTCACTTAAGGGAGGGTAGTGTACCGCACGTGATGGACAGGAAGTGCGACCATGACGCGCGGATCGTTAGTTCATCGAAAGTACTCCCTCCGTTCCTAAATATTTGTCTTTCAAGTGGTTTGCAATGGACTACCAAATACGGATGTATATAGACATTTTTTACAGTATAGGTTCACTCATTTTTCTCTGTATGTAGTCATTTGTTGAAATCTCTAGAAAGACAAATATTTAGGAACATAGGGAGTAGTAGTTTTCTTCACTGGTATGTTAAATAAAGAGTTTCGTTTCATACTTACACAATTTAAAACGATTGTTATGGAGAGAATTAGAAAACCACTCCACTATATATTAGTCGTATACACCACTACTATATGGACGCAGCTTCATTGACTTTAGTGCACCTGCCTTTGGGTTTATCACAGGTTGGCCCAAAATGTGGCTGGCCCACCTATCATACAGCCAAAAGTAGGTGCAGTTAAGGCACCAGAGCTCAGTGCGTACTACAGTATATATATAAGATGGAGCCTCAGCGCTTGTTCGCTAGGGTTTGCACTCTCCACACTCTCGCCGCACTACATATATATATACATGCTGGAGGCTCAGCATTCCTTTGCTAGGGTTTGCTATATTCACTGTCTCTCACCCTCTGCACCAGATCTAAACAAGACTGCGTTGTGGCCTCTGTCTCTCTCACCCCCCTTACAGCTGGCGAAGGAGGCATCCGGATCCCGTCGCACCGGGAAGGGGAGGAGGTGCAACGTTCACTCTATCGCCTTTGGCGAGGGAGGCAATCCACTGTCGGCTGTGCTTTTCTCTTTCACTCAGCGCCTGTGCAGGAGGGCCACCGAACCCTTCTTCCTCGCTGCCGTACGTAGTGTGGGCAGATCCGACCTCCCGCCGCACGCCTTGCCACATCCCGACGACCCTAAGGTATAAGTTTCTTTGAAACCGTCATTGGTCTAGCTGCATGCTGATCTTTTTCGATTCTATAGTCAAATCTAGGTCTTGGTTCAAAGAGGAAAGAAGGGTGCGGTGGGGTGGAGCATGAATCTAGGACATGGTTCAATGAGGAAAGGAGGGAGGGAAAGTAGTACTCCCTCCGGTCCTTTTTACTCTGCACATTGGATTTGCCGAAAGTCAAACTTAGCTAAGTTTGACCAAATTTATATTAGAAATTATTAGCATATATAATATCTAATAAATATAATATGAAAATATATTCCGAGATGAATCTAATGATATTGGTGTTGTTATGTAAATGTCAATAATTTTTTATATAAACTTGGTCAAAGTTGGATGAGATTGACTTCAGACAAACCTAATATGCAGAGTAAAAAGGACCGGAGGGAGTATAGACTAGCTATCCAGCCGCTTTGTTGGTCGAAAAGGGAAAAAGGGGGTAACCCAGTACACACATCTGTAAGGAACCGAACTCTTTGTTGAAAAGGGAAAGAAACTGGGGGTTCAGGTAGTTTGTGCAGGACTGGATTTGCTGCCTTCACATCGGAAAAAGTTTCAAAGAGATCAAATATGGGACCAACGCAGATATGCTGCTTGGCTACATACTCTGCATCACCCATTTATACGTGTGGACGCACATGGTGCTGTCATGTCCCATGTCCCATCCACATGATCGTGCAATGTGTTCTGAGATGTTGTGCTACTTGTATTGGTACTGTTTTAAATAAATGTTGAATTGAAGCTATTGTATTTTAAGCAAAGCCACTCTCAGAATTAACTGCTGAACTATTTTAAGAGAATTTCTCTTTTAATATGAATCAATGCAACCATTTTAGAAATTCTACTCTCCTATACTTTGTTTTCCATCAAGATAAGGTAGATGCTTCATTTTGTGGCCGCATGTTTCATCCTCCTTTATTGGCAGTAGTTGTTTCCTTTTTTGCCTCTGTTAAATCAGGGATATCTATTCAACTTGCTGCTATAGCAAACTTAAATGTCACACTGGCGACTTTACTTGATTTCAGAGTAACTGCACAAAACGAGATTGGATTTCCTATTCGTGTTGGCAGATTCATACGTGATCTTGTGTGCATCATGACAGGTTGGTACTTGCCTTCATCCACATGATCGTGTAGTGCGTTTTGAGATGATGTGCTACTTGTATTGGTAATGTTTTAAATAAATGTTGAATTGAAGCTATTGTATTGCTGTCTTTTCCCATTAAGTAGTGAACAAAAATGGGACCAACCCAGACATTATGCTTGTTGCTTTGTTACAACAAACTCTGGATCACCCCCTTTATAAGTAGATGGAAGTACATGTTGTTGTTGCACCCACTCTCCCCTGGAACTGTTTATGCTTTTTGTTAATCTAATGCCGCTAGTAAAATTAAGCAATGCCACTCTCAGAATTAACTCTGAATCTTATTTCAAAACTGCAACACTTATTAGGGATTGGCGGGATTACCATTTTTGTGGCCGCATGTTTCATCCTCCTTTATTGGCCAGTAATTGATTCCTTTTTTGCCTCTGTTAAAACAGGGATATCTATTCAACTTGTTGCTATTGCGACATTTTGCTTCGCTTAATTTTGGTGGAACTGCACAAAATGAGACCGGATTTCCATATATGTGTTGAAATCTCTCTGAGGTCTTCCTCACGAGTTATTTCAAATCTTGGTCTTGAAAGGTCAGTACCGACTTTCCTCAGAATTAACTACTGAATCTTAGTTCAAAACTGCAACACTTGTTAGGGATCGGCGGGAGTACCATTTCTGTTAGGGATCGGCCGGAGTACATGTGTAAGAAATGTATTGTTCAGATAATGTTTCTTTTATTATTTATCAGTTACAGTGTTTTACAAATGGTACTATCTTGCTTTTTAGTTCTTTCTACATGTTTAACCAAGGTATTGTTAAGATAATGTCTCTGTTAAAATGAATCAGCCGCATTGTTTTAGGAATGATACTTTTCTGCTTTGTCGTTCTTTATACATGTTGAAACAAGGCATTGTTAAGATAATGTCTCAGTTAATATGAATGAATCACACTAATTGAGAATTGCTACTCTCCTTCTTTGTTTCCCATTAAGATAAGGTAGATCAGTAGATGTTTTTCTTCTGGGAGTACGAGTCATCAACCGTTATTTCTCAGTAATTGTTTCCCTTATACCTTTTGTTTCTTACAGGGATATCAAAATTAAAGCTCGATTTTATTCCGACTTTGATTTTAGTTGAACTGCACAAAAGGAGCAAATGTGTCTAAGGCAAACTGCTGCATTAGTGGGTCCAGTTGGTCTTACCACTTTGCAGAAAGAAGCGATCCTTGTTTGCGCTACATTACACAAGGAATGATTGTAGCGACCTGACCCAAAATCGGTCAAATCTACGTGTCTGTACCATCCCAAGATCATCTTTGGTACTCACAAGACATCGATAAAGTAATCAAAGTTCAATCACACCTGAATATCATTAAACGATTCTCATATAGAGTCTTTATTACAAGGGAATAAATTCGCTCAAGGCCAACTCATGAGAAATAAACTAAAAGTGCTGCGGAAGCGTCAAGATAAGCGAGTCCATCCGACTCCAAAGGGCAATCGCCAAGCGGAGCGTAGCCTCACTCCCGATCGAATATATCTCGCAACATAATACGTTGCAGCCATGTAGGTCAGCTTTTGGAATAAGTGGCAAGTCATGAAGAATAACAATAATAAAGTTACTAACTCTATATGCATTTTGGCTGTGGAGCTCTAAGTTTCATCATTTTATGTAAAGCCAATTTTATCCTACTACGGTGGACTTATATGCAAATTACTACAAATTGTTGGTAGTTATTGAGATGGTTCCGCCAACCAAAATCTCGCTCCCAAATTATTAAGTCATAAACCCTCAAATTAATCCATTAATTTTAGTGTTGAGATATCCGAATACTTCCAAGGTCCAGAGGCTCAAATGTCCGTGAATCGGGACACGGCTAATCGATTAGGTTATAACCTCTGCAGAGGTTTATGACTTTCCCGCAAGAATCATTCCTCCTTTAAAGTCTTCGCACTTCATGGTGTTTGAAGACGGACGAATGAAACAGGTCTTCCAAAGAGTTCTTCCGCCACCGCCGTACCCATCCAATCCTACCGCTCGTCTACTTCTCGTAGTACCGCCCAGCCAGCGTCACTACTAGGGTCAACCCAGCCAGAGCCCATAATGGCTTGCGGCTGCATGTAAGCTTCCGGTCATGGGGCATCCATCCTTCTCTTCGTGGCTGGGTGAAGCTTTCCGCAGGATGTCATGGCGCTTCTCCATGCATCCCGCCACCACTGGGTGCTCCAGGTGCCCGTCAACCGCCCTCCACCCAGAGTGATTTTCCAAGTCCATCTTGATCATTGTAGTCCATGGGTTGTCATCATCATTGACTCTCACATCTTGCTTATGAATTTCACTCATCCCAAATCCCGTCTACGAGCATAGCAAAATAACTACTACGTCCCGGGGTCATGGTAACAAGGGGATTGGTTCATCCTACCACATGATACTACTCAAGATTTAATGACTTCAAGATTTCACTACTGCATGCAATGGTGGGGTGGTGACAACTACTAATGCACAAAAACATAGGTATAGAAATAACATGATCAAAACTTGCCTTGCTGATGATCCTCGTAAGCTAAAGAGTCGTAGTAGCAAGCTTCGCACTCCGGAAACTCAAACGAGACAAACAATAACACAATAAGCACAAAGCAAGAGGATCACACAAGATAACAAAAGTAACATAGCACAACAAAACAATCAAAACCAAATCAAAAAGAAAAAATCAAAGGAACCAATTCAAAGTTTTTTCCCTACTCCAAACAATAACTAAAATAGTTTTTATATAGCAAAAATTCCTTAATATAACCTAATCATGTTTTTGAGTTAACTTAACAGAAAAGGATTCACTAAGCAATTAGGAGCAAAAAGAATTAATTAAAAGCTATTATAAAACTCATTTTAGGCCTAATCCAATTTCTATTAAGAAAATTAATTTAAAACTTTTATTAATTATAAATAAAAGTTCATCTACTAGCATGACCGAAACTAACCTAGAATAACTAATCACAAGTTAAAAATAAATTAATTTACTAATTAATTAATTAGGAAAACAGGAACTAGTTAATTAATTAGGATTAATAGGATTCTGTCTAAAACTAATTATTTATTAATCCTAAAATACCCAAATTAATTTCTAGGGTTTGGCAATGTCAAAATAAAGTGGTGACAAAAGAATCATGCAAAAATAATTTTTCTAACTAAAGTTATAGCAGATTTGCTATTCTGACTAAAACAATATTAAAGAATTTTTAATTATTTTTAACATAGCTAAATATATATTTTTCAGAAACTACATAAAATTTGCAATCCAACAAAAAAAGAATCACTCAAAAATATTAAACAGAATAAAAGATATACATTTTTGAAAACTGAAACTATTCGGCTAAAACAGAAAATTAAAATAAAAGAAGAAGGCCTAATGGGCCTATACTGTGCACTAGGCGTAACTTAGTCTAAACGGGCTTTAGGGTTTAAACTAAAAGAACCGGCCTAAAAAAATAAAAACCTAAACTAAAAACTAAACCGATCGGACCGGCCGGTTTTATAAAATAAAACCTAACCCTTCGGGGTTCTAATCCTAGCCCTAGATCTAGGATCGGACGGTGGGGGATTGCGGTGACTTACGGACTCGGCATGACGGCGGGCATGGGCGGCGAAAGTCGTCAGGCGTCAAGGCGTCGGGAGCTCGGCGACTGTCGGGAAGATGCGCACGGGTCGGGAGGGGTTGGTGGTGTTGGGGGGTCGGGTGGACTAGGGGCTCGACGGCGGCAACAATGGCGGCGGGGAGGTGCTCGGGACTCCGGCGACGTCGAGCGGGAGGAAGAGGGGGTGCGGCGAGCTCTCGGGGGGGGGGGGAATGGGGTGCGGGGGCTCGGCCCTTTATAGCCCTGGGGTCGGGCTTGCTCCGGAAGGGCATCGAGGCGATCGGGATCCGGATCCTTGGGATCCGTGGATCTCAGCGAGGTCGGTGGCGTGGGCGAGGGGAAAGAAGAGGGCGGGTCCCACGAGTCAGCGGGAGAGAGAGAGGCGAGGGGGTCGGGTGGCCGAGGCCTAGCGCCGGGGCGAAGGGCGACGGGGGTGCGGCGCTGGGCTGGCTGGCTGGTGCTGGGCTCTTGTAGATTGGGCCGGGCTCACTGGTTGGCTTGGGCCAAAGCTGGGGCTGAGGGTGAGGCGCTGGCTGGGCCTGGGTGGTTTGGCTGGCGCCGAGGTTTTTTTTTTTTTTTTTTATAAAACTAAAACAAAAATAAAACCAAATCTAGAAATAATTTATATAGGGTATATATATACCAAAATGATCAGGGAATATTCCTTTAATTTGAACATTTTTCCAAAGTCAAAATCCAAACTTCATAAAAATCTATTTTTTCAAATTCAAATAAAATTTCAGATTTGAATCCAAATCTTTTGGCAATGTTTCCTCCGATATTTTTGGAGTGTCATGTTTGCTCCTCTCATACTTTTGATCAAGTATTTATCAGCTTAGTTTTTGAATTGTTTCACATGCCAAAGTTTGAAATTCAAATTCAAACTCAAATTGCTCAAACTTCAAATGACAATCAAATTCAAACAGAATGCATAGGATGCTTATCTATAATTGTAAAACATTCCAAATAGGAAATTTGGGATGTTACAAACCTACCACCTTAAGATGAATCTCGCCCTCGAGATTCGGGTTGGCTAGCAATAGGTGCGGATGGTCTCGACGAAGATCTTCTTCGCTCCTGTGTGGCTTTTTCCTCGGTGTGGTGACTCCACAAGACCTTGCAAAACTTGATGACCTTGCTGCGGGTGACTCGCTTGCAGTCTCGAGAATTCGGACGGGTTTCTCCTTGTAAGTTAGATCACTGTCAAGCTGTATGGCCTCTAGGGGCACTGTGTCTCTCAACGGAACATCGGCCATGTCGGCATGACACTTCTTCAACTGAGAAACGTGGAAGACATCATGAACTCCGGACAACCCTTCCGGCAATTCCAACTTGTATGCAACTTCTCCACGACGTTCGAGGATTTTGTAGGGGCCAATGAATCGGGTGCTAATTTTCCTTGACTCCAAACCTCTTGATTCCACGAAGTGGAGACACACGAAGATATGCTCGGTCTCCCACTTCGTAAGTCACCTCCTTGCGCCATCGTCGGCATAACTCTTCCGTCTCGATCGTGCTATCTTGAGCCTGTCTCGAATCAGCTTGACTTTTCTTCGAATCCTTGATAAGATCGGAACCGAAAAGTGATCGATCTCCAACACTATCCCACAGCAATGGTGTTCTGCACCTCCTTCCGTATAGAGCTTCGAAAGGGGCCACCTTCAAACTGGATTGATAACTGTTGTTGTATGAGAACTCTGCGCACGGCAAATTATCATCCCAGCTAGACCCATAGTCTAGCACACAAGCTCTCAACATGTCTTCCAGAATCTGATTGACTCTCTCGGTCTGTCCATCTATCTGCGGATGAAAAGCTGTATCAATTCCAGCCTCGCACTCCAAAGTTTCATGCAATTGCTTCCAAAACTTTGAGGTAAACTGTGTTCCTCTATCCGACACGATTTTCCTCGAACTCCATGCAGACATACGATCCTGGTCATGTATATCTTGGCCAACTTGGCACTGGTATAGGTAGTCTTCACGGAATGAAGTGAGCTACCTTAGTCAAACGATCAACCACTACCCAGATAGAATCATAACCTGAACGGGTCCCGGTAATCCTGTGATGAAATCCATACCAAGTTTCTCCCATTTCCAATCGGAATCGCAAAGGTTGAAGTAACCCTGCTGGCTTCGATGTTCTCGCCTTTACACGCTGGCAAACATCGATATCGCTACGCACTCGCAATATCCTTCTTCATACCGTCCACCGTAAACTTTGCTTCAAATCCGGTACATCTTGGTGTTGCCGGATGAATCGAGTACGGTGAATCATGAGCCTCTCAAGAATTAGCTTCTGAGCTCGGGATCATTGGGCACATAAATATGATCCTCAAACCATATAGTTCCATGTTCATCCTTTCGAATCCTTTAGCTTTTCCTTCCTCCATCTTTTGCTTTATCTCATCGATTTCCTTGTCCGACTTCTGGGCTTCACGAATCCTTTCGGTCAAGGTGGACTGAACTTCTAGGGTTGCAACAAATCCTTTCGAAACTATCTCCACCGGAGATCTCGAGGTCATCGACTAACTCCGGGTAATCCTCCCGCTGTAAGAGTGTTCACATAACTCTTACGGCTCAAAGCATCTGCTACAACATTAGCTTTACCGGGTGGTAGTGCAATCTCATGTCGTAGTCCTTTATCAACTCTAGCCATCTCCTCTGCTCGAGGTTCAATTCTTCTGCGTGAAGATATACTTTAAACTCTTGTGATCAGATAGACATCACAACGATTTTCGATGAGGAAATGTCTCTGTGTCTTGAGTGCATGCACTACAACTGCTAACTCCAAATCATGCGTGGCATAATTCATCTCATGAGGCCGTAGCTGTCCGGAGGCATAAGCTACAACCTTACCTTCCTGCATCAATACTCCTCCGAGTCCTTGACGAGAAGCGCCACAATAAACCTGGTATTCCTTGTGTATGTCCGCAATATCAACACCGGGCTGTGACCAACCGTATCTTCAATTCCTGAAAACTGGCTTCACATTCCTCGGTCCAAACATACTTGGCTTCCTTCTTCAACAACTCAGTCATGGGCTTGGCAATCTTTGAGAAGTTCTCAATGAACCTCCGATAATATCCTCGCGAGTCCGAGAAAACTGCGGATCTCCTTGATCGAGGTAGGTGATCGCCAATCGGTGATCGATTCAACCTTGGCGGGATCAACAGCTATTCCTTCTCCTGAAATAACATGTCCGAGGAATCCAACTTCCTTCAACCAAAATTCACATTTGCTGAATTTGGCATACAGCTGATGTTCTCGAAGTTTCTCCAGAACTAGACGCAAATGTTCCTTGTGCTCTTCCTCGCTCTTGGAGAATATCAATATGTCATCGATGAACACCACGACAAACTTGTCCAAATACTCCATGAACACCTTGTTCATCAAATTCATGAAGTATGCAGGAGCATTAGTCAATCCAAATGACATGACGGTATACTCATATAAACCATACCGTGGTGAATGCTGTTTTGGGTATATCCTTTTCACGAATCTTCAATCGATGATACCCCGATCAAGATCGATCTTAGAGAATACCTTGGCTCCAACAAGCTGATCAAACAAGTCATTGATCATCGGCAGAGGGTACTTGTTCTTGATGGTTACTTCGCTCAAAGCACGGTAATCCACAACCATCCTCAAGCTTCCATCCTTCTTCTCTACCAAAAGAACTGGGCTCCCCAAGGTGATGAGCTTGGACGAATATATCCTTTCTCCAATAACTCATTTATTTGATCCTTGATCTCTTTCAACTCATTCGTGGCATCCGATAAGGTCTCTTGGATATTGGGGCTGTGCCGGCAATAGCTCAATCAGAAATTCAATGTCCCCGTCCGCGGCATTCCTGGTAATTCCTCCGAAACACATCGGAAAATCTTGCACCATCGGCACTTCCTCCTGAACAACTCCCGTGAGGGAATGCACTGATTCTTCATCCGGCTGTGCTGGCTACATACTTGATCCTCTTCGCTCCCGGTGGTGAGCAGAATAGACTTATGGGCACGACCAATGTTCCTTCATACTTTGACAACCAATCCATGCCTAGGATTACATCCAAGGTCTGAGTTTCCAACACTATGAGTTCTACGGGAAATTTGTGGTTCCCGATGTTGAGGGTTGCAGGACAGCTTAAACCTGCCATCATTTCTCCTCCTGCGGAACTGACGCGAAGGGGGCTTCTAAGGGTTCTAGTGCGTAATCCGTACTTTTCCACAACTACCCTTGATATGAATGAATGCGCTGCACCGTAATCAAAGAGAACCAAAACTGAACGTGAATTCAATAAAACTTACCAACCACGATGTCCGGCTGATCATAGACGCCCTCACGCCGATATGGTTCACCCGAGCACGAGGGAACGGATTGGGCTTCTTCGCTGAGCCTCCATTGCCATTACCATTCCTCCGCTTGGCCTCCGGCAGTCGGTGGCGAGTGCCCCTGTCTTCCGCACTTGAAGCAGGTGATGTGGCTCAGATCCTTCGGAGCCGGGGCAGAACGGTGCTGATTGCCATTACCATTGCCATTGCCATTGCCATGGCCTGACTTGTTGTCCTGGCTGCGGTTGTTCCCATTTCCTCCATGGTTATGAACTCCATGGTTATGATGGGTGTGCCCTCCCGAGTACGGTGCATAACGGGCTTCGCTGAGCTCCCGAGTTGTGCTTCCCTGGTTGTACTTCCGCTATGCGCTTTCTATCTGCTGCTGCTTGCCTTCCGAATGGTGGCCTTGTCTACCAGCTCCTGGTAGTTGTTGAAAGTAGCCACAATAAGCTGCATGCTCAGTTCATCATTGAGTCCCTCAAGGAACTTCTCCGCTTGGCGGCATCTGTGGCCACATCATCGGGGCATAGCGAGCAAGCTTGCTGATTCCTCCACGCATCGTGCCACAAGACGGTTCCCTGGCGTAAGTTGCGGAACTCACGCTTCTTCGCACTCATGGCTCCAGGTGAGACATGAGCAGTCGGAAGGCCTGCTGGAATTGATCCCAAGTGATGCCACCCATGGGAAAGGTGGCGTGTAATTCTCCCACCAAGAAGCTGCAGGTCCATCCAGGTTGATGCGCTGCAAAGTGCACCTTCTCAAAGATCGCAGCATCCAACGGTGACTAGCTCTCTTCCGATTTTATGGAGCCAATCATCAGCCACAATCGGCTCGGTGCTACTAGAGAACACCGCGGATTCAACCTCGTAAAACGAGTCAAGTTGTCCACAGTGGGTGGTGGCGGTGGTGGTGGATTGTTGGCGGTGTTGTTCGATTCGAATAAGGAGCTGCATCGGTGCATTTCGCTGCTGGAGCAGCTGGGTGAGCTCCGCGGAAACCAAAGGTCACGCCTCGGAGGCATCCGTGTTTTGGAGTGGGTGAGAAAATTAGAATAGAACAATGGTCTATGAGAATTACACTACCCATATGAATGCACAATCATAACACACCAAACATTTATTCATTCCACTCAAACATGGTTCAAACTCGATTACAAAAGCTGATGACTAATCAAGGAAAACATCGCCTAACTGATCGATTTAAAAAGAAATAAAAGATAACATGGTGGTCGACTAAAAGTCTTCATCTGGCGCCTCCTCTTGGGGTTTCCTTCAGTGGTACTCCTTCAAAATCCTGATCATTGCTCACGAGGGTGCTTCATCTCCACTGGTAAAGGTCCTCTCCCAAGTCCATCTTCTCCTCAATCGCTGCAAGCTTCATCTTCGGTCGTCGACTATCTCCATGAAGTCCGTGATTTCTTCCTCATGGCCAAGGAAGTCTCGCGTGTTTTCTCCTCCAGCCCATTCATGGAACAAAGCTTCCGTGTGTCTTCGAGTTACGGCGAGCCTGAATCTCCGCTTCCTAAGAAGACACTCCAAGTCCTGGATGTGAGAGAGTGGAATCGTCCTCAATGGTACGGATGATATCTCCATTCCTTGCTCGCGAGAAACCATGGCGAGGTCTCGAGTGATCGAGCTCGCCCTGACTCTCTCGGAGATGTCCAAGTGCTCGGTAGATCGCCACGCCCTTCCGATGATCTAGTTGAACTCGTGAACTCAAAGTTGATAGGCTCCGTGTGTCCTCCAAAGGTTCTCCCAGGATATGCACCTCAATCTCAGTAGCGGTGTCCGCCGGAAGTGCATTAGTGGGTTTCCAGTGATCGAGGGCAGAGCAATTTTCAGCAGCTTCACCATCTGGACCAGCTTCCTTCGAAGGGCATCGCCTCATCGGGCTGGCGTAACTCCGTAGCAAAACTGGGGTGAACTCGACGGCCATCTAGAATGTTGCAAAGGGAGAAGAGTCGAATTGAACAGGAAGAAATATAGAATGAAAAGGGGTTCAAAGTAAATGGTCTCGCTATGGCTTTCCGATCCTAGGGGTTACGATCCACGGTCAGCGTGTGCTTTGATACCATCTCTCAGAGCGACCGACCCAAAATCGGTCAAATCTCTACGTGTCTGCATTCATCCCAAGATCATCTTTGGTACTCACAAGACATCGATAAAGTAATCAAAGTTCAATCACACCTGAATATCATTAAACGATTCTCATATAGAGTCTTTATTACAAGGAATAAATTCGCTCAAGGCCAACTCATGAGAAATAAACTAAAAGTGCTGCGGAAGCGTCAAGATAAGCGAGTCCATCCGACTCCAAAGGGCAATCGCCAAGCGCGGAGCGTAGCCTCACCCTGATCGATATATCTCTCGCAACATAATACGTTGCAGCCATGTAGGTCAGCTTTTGGAATAAGTCGGCAAGTCATGAAGAATAACAATAATAAAGTTACTAACTCTATATGCATTTTGGCTGTGGAGCTCTAAGTTTCATCATTTTATGTAAAGCCAATTTTATCCTACTACAAAGGACTTATATGCAAATTACTACAAATTGTTGGTAGTTATTGAGATGGTTCCGCCAACCAAAATCTCGCTCCCAAATTATTAAGTCATAAACCCTCAAATTAATCCATTAATTTTAGTGTTGAGATATCCGAATACTTCCAAGGTCCAGAGGCTCAAATGTCCAGAATCGGGACACGGCTAATCGATTAGGTTATAACCCTCGCAGAGGTTTGCGACTTTCCCGCAAGAATCATTCCTCCTTTAAAGTCTTCGCACTTCATGGTGTTTGAAGACGGACGAATGAAACAGGTCTTCCAAAGAGTTCTTCCGCCACCGCCGTACCCATCCAATCCTACCGTTCGTCTACTTCTCGTAGTACCGCCCAGCCAGCGTCACTACTAGGGTCAACCCAGCCAGAGCCCATAATGGCTTGCGGCTGCATGTAAGCTTCCGGTCATGGGGCATCCATCCTTCTCTTCGTGGCTGGGTGAAGCTTTCGCAGGATGTCATGGCGCTTCTCCATGCATCCCGCCACCACTGGGTGCTCCAGGTGCCCGCCAACCGCCCTCCACCCAAGAGTGATTTTCCAAGTCCATCTTGATCATTGTAGTCCATGGGTTGTCATCATCATTGACTCTCACATCTTGCTTATGAATTTCACTCATCCCAAATCCCGCCTACGAGCATAGCAAAATAACTACTACGTCCGGGGTCATGGTAACAAGGGATTGGTTCATCCTACCACATGATACTACTCAAGATTTAATGACTTCAAGATTTCACTACTGCATGCAATGGTGGGTGGTGACAACTACTAATGCACAAAAACATAGGTATAGAAATAACATGATCAAAACTTGCCTTGCTGATGATCCTCGTAAGCTAAAGAGTCGAGTAGCAAGCTTCAGACTCTGAAACTCTACCGAGACAAACAATAACACAATAAGCACAAAGCAAGAGGATCACACAAGATAACAAAAGTAACATAGCACAACAAAACAATCAAAACCAAATCAAAAGAAAAACTCAAAGGAACCAATTCAAAGTTTTTCCCTACTCCAAACAATAACTAAAATAGTTTTTATATAGCAAAAATTCCTTAATATAACCTAATCATGTTTTTGAGTTAACTTAACAGAAAAGGATTCACTAAGCAATTAGGAGCAAAAAGAATTAATTAAAAGCTATTATAAAACTCATTTTAGGCCTAATCCAATTTCTATTAAGAAAATTAATTTAAAACTTTTATTAATTATAAATAAAAGTTCATCTACTAGCATGACCGAAACTAACCTAGAATAACTAATCACAAGTTAAAAATAAATTAATTTACTAATTAATTAATTAGGAAAACAGGAACTAGTTAATTAATTAGGATTAATAGGATTCTGTCTAAAACTAATTATTTATTAATCCTAAAATACCCAAATTAATTTCTAGGGTTTGGCAATGTCAAAATAAAGTGGTGACAAAAAGAATCATGCAAAAATAATTTTTCTAACTAAAGTTATAGCAGATTTTCTATTCTGACTAAAACAATATTAAAGCATTTTTATTTATTTTAACATAGCTAAATATATATTTTTCAGAAACTACATAAAATTTGCAATCCAACAAAAAAAGAATCACTCAAAAATATTAAACAGAATAAAAGATATACATTTTTGAAAACTGAAACTATTCGGCTAAAACAGAAAATTAAAATAAAAGAAGAAGGCCTAATGGGCCTATACTGTGCACTAGGCGTAACTTAGTCTAAACGGGCTTTAGGGTTTAAACTAAAAGAACCGGCCTAAAAAAATAAAAACCTAAACTAAAAACTAAACCGATCGGACCGGCCGGTTTTATAAAATAAAACCTAACCCTTCGGGGTTCTAATCCTAGCCCTAGATCTAGGATCGGACGGTGGGGGGGATTGCCGGTGACTTACCGGACTCCGGCGACGGCGGCGGCGGCGGCGAAAGTGCGTCGGGGCGTCTGGGCGTCGGGGAGCTCCGGCGACTCGTCGGGAAGATGCGCACGGGGTCGGGGAGGGGTTCGGTGGTGTTGGGGGGGTCGGGGTGGACTAGGGGCTCGACGGCGGCAACAATGGCGGCGGGGAGGTGCTCGGGACTCCGGCGACGTCGAGCGGGAGGAAGAGGGGTGCGCGAGCTCTGGGGGAATGGGGTGCGGGGCTCGGCCCTTTATAGCCCTGGGGTCGGGCTTGCTCCGGAAGGGCATCGGAGGCGATCGGGGATCCCGGATCCTTCGGGATCCGTGGATCTCAGCAGGTCGGTGGCGTGGGCGAGGGGGAAAGAAGAGGGGCGGGTCCCACGAGTCAGCGGAGAGAGAGAGAGGCGAGGGGGTCGGTGGCCGAGGCCTAGCGCCGGGCAAGAAGCGGGCGACGGGGTGCGGCGCTGGGCTGGCCTGGCTGGTGCTGGGCTGCCCAGTTGGGCCGGCTCGGCTGGTTGGCTTGGGCCAGGCGCGGGGGGGCTGAGGGGTGAGGCGGCGCTGGCTGGGCCTGGGGTGGCCTGGCTGGCGCCCGAGGGTTTTTTTTTTTTATAAAACTAAAACAAAAATAAAACCAAATCTAGAAATAATTTATATAGGGTATATATATACCAAAATGATCAGGGGAATATTCCCTTTAATTTGAACATTTTTCCAAAGTCAAAATCCAAACTTCATAAAAATCTATTTTTTTCAAATTCAAATAAAATTTCAGATTTGAATCCAAATCTTTTGGCAATGTTTCCTCTGATATTTTTGGAGTGTCATGTTTGCTCCTCTCATACTTTTGATCAAGTATTTATCAGGCTTAGTTTTTGAATTGTTTCCCACATGCCAAAGTTTGAAATTCAAATTCAAACTCAAATTGCTCTGAAACTTCAAATGACAATCAAATTCAAACAGAATGCATAGGATGCTTATCTATAATTGTAAAACATTCCAAATAGGAAATTTGGGATGTTACAATGATCGAGAAGCGTTACAGAGTATTAGTAGACGCTGGTGACATGACTAGTCTATAGAGAGCATAGGAAACTCTACAACACGTGGAGTGCACTGGGCAAAAAAGTGCCCAAACAAGTACAGAAAGCCAGGACAGGACTCCAAATCTGTCAATGTCATTCTAAGCAACTGTGTATGGTAATCTGTTTACCGTACTTTCAGTTTGTTAGTCCACCGATTGGTGGGTTGAGACTGGGGACAATATTCATGTGTGTGTTGTTGTGTCTTTGTTTTCTTGCAGCATATAAATACGATATCCACAGGGATGCTCAGCTTGATTTCAGTGGAACTGCACAAAATGTCTAGATGGTTTGTGTCCTCCATAATACTTCATCATGCACAATACATCGAATGTTTCTCTAATCATTCGTCGTCACCTTGAGCCACCGGACTATATGTTTAAATGGTGCTGCCATCGTCGTCCATTAAGAAGGGTAAGAAGAAAAACAAAAAGAGAGATGGCTGCTTTACTTGTGGTTCGGAGGAACACTGGGCAAACAAGTGCTTAAACAAGTACCAAAGCCAGGACAGAACTCCAAGTCTGTCAATATCACTCTAAGCAACAATGATGGGGCATCTGGGTATGGTAATCTGTTTACCGTACTTTCAGTTTGTTAGTCCACCGATTGGTGGGTTGACACCGGGGCCAATATTCATGTGTGTGCTGATGTGTCTTTGTTTTCTGGCAGCATATAAATACGAAATCCACAGGGATGCTCAGCTTGATTTTAGTGGAACTGCACAAAATAATACTTCATCATGCACAATACATCGAATGGTTCTCTAATCATTTGTCGTCACCTTGAGCCACCGGACTATCAGGTGACAAACTGATGACAAACCCTACCCGTTCCACAATCATAGGCATTACATATTTTGAATGGGAAAAGCTTGTCAAAGTTGACATTAGTTTAATATATTGGAATTGGAAAACCTTGTCAATTTTTGCTCATTAATGTTAGCCAGAAGACATGCATTTGATATTTTTTAGTGGGACGCCCTTTGCTGTGAGCAACGTCGATCGTTTTTTCCTATTCTTGTCTTCAGTTCAGAAGTAAATATTTACTTTGCTGAGATGCATAGTCACATGAATGTTGACTTATGTAAGATATTTTAAGAGTTTGTTCTGAATATTGTCTATGTAATGCCAGGCCTTGTGTTTGATTGCAAAGTTGAGATTGGAATGTTGCGGCATGCGACATCACGAGCTGTTCACCGTGCCACATCAGAATAATGCTTCGTATTGTTTTGCATGTCGATCTAATGCCAGTGATTTGCTTGTTAGGAAGATCATCCTCTTCTGTTGTTTCCGTGCTTAAGAAGTTCATCGTCTTATGTTTCATTCATAGCCTATACGACAAGTCGGGTAGGTTAGACGTGAAACCATATGATCTTCCGACCAACTCATCATCTTAGGCCGTGATTGGATTGTTGTTTTCCAACCAAAACTGCCGCTTGTAAAACAGACGCTTGTAAATAAAAGCAGATGGTCTCGGGCGAAGCGCTTGGTTGGTCGATTTAGACTAGTAAAATATACACCGGTCTCTCAAATTACACGCGTAACCTGCCAGTTTTACTTACAGACCTCGGACCCTGGTTTCATTACGCCTGTATTTTACGTGTTGTTTCCGATGACGAGTAAATTACATTTGTATCTTAATACATGTGTGAAATAAACTAGAGCTCCCAAGCGTGGCCTTACCGTTTCATGCCGTCTCAGTCTCTCGAAGGTGCTCATAGGTGTCCGATGATCCTGGCTTCCTAAATGAGCAGCGGGCACTGTATCAGACCATCCGTAGGGCCCGCGAGGCCTTCTCTGTCGTCCTTCGAGTTGTTTTCGCTCGTCGTGGCTCCGAGCATGGTTAACATGGTCAATGAACATGAGGATTCAGGAGATGACTTTATTTTGACTGGTTGACAGTAGGGACCCACTAGGGCCATAGCCGTATGTACGCAAGTGCCTCCTTATTATGTACAACTATATTTTTTTGCTTCCTCCTGGTTTCCTGACATCACAGTCCCACACCATTGTCAACCTATGTACACAATATAAACGAGAGAATTGCACAAGGTGCGGCCGACAGCGGGGACCAAGCAGCTCGAGCAGTATTTGTGTTTTTGAGGCGTGAGCACTGCAGAGTTTCTCTTGGAGATGTTTTTGTTGGTGTTCAGAGGAGAGCAGGGTGTTAATTGGGCGGGTTGTGGCCCGTCTAGCCCAGGACAAATATCCAGCCCAGATATTATTTTTTTTCAAGATGAAAATGGCTAGCCCAGCTATACGTTTTTTTGAGGAATACCCAGGCAAGGTCAACTTGTTATTCTCCGCCCCGCTGGGCTGCAAATCTTTCCTAGGAGGGATGCATTAGGCTTAACAGGAAAATGATCTTTAAAAAATAATAAATGGATGTAATTATAAAAACTGGGCAGTAACTATAAAAAATGCACCAAGCACGAAATTAGTTTATAAAATATTATTATGGATTTTGAAAATCTTATTTTTTAATTGTTGCGCGCGCAATGTTTCGTTAGATTTTTACGTAATACAAATTTATATTTAATCTAATTAGAAATTTCGGGATAAAAATATTTCGGATCCCATCAAAAAGTGGGAAATTTTATTGAATTCTGTCTTGAACGGTTGGTTGAAATTATTAATCGTTGTCCTAGCTAGAAAATGGGTTGTACTTTTAACAAACTGTAAAATGAGCCCAGTTTATTTTTTCTGAAGAATACCCAATCCAGGCCTATTTATTTTTCTACGCCCTGATGGGATGCAACTCTTTCAAGACACGTGCAAATCTTGAAAGTAATATGAAATTGGTTGTAAATATAAAAACAGATGACAAATTGGCAATTACTTTATAATTTCTGAATTTTTTCACATTTTCAGATTCCTATTTCACTTGGCATTAACCTAATTTAAATGTATCTTCAAAGTAATTTAAATCTGGCTCGACATTTCGGTATTAATAATGGTTTGGAACCCACAGAAATATGCGAAATTGGCCCTGGCCAACAAAAAAACGGACTACAATAAATTGCATAAGAAGTCGCAATGAGCTATATATAAATTATTAAAAAAAGATGGAGTGGTCTGACTTATGGGCCTATTAAGTTGACGCGTATGCAAGATTTTTAGTTATTATATATGTCAACAAAAGATTCTAGCAGACGTAACCGTTGGATGTCAATCCAACGGCCGTCATGTTTCTTCAATCTCTGATCTTCTTGCTCCAGCCGCCAAATCCAGCACGGGCGGGACCGCCTGCTCCTGCCTCCCATGCAGGCCTCACCGCCCCTACTACTGCCACCGCTGGCCAGGGCATCCCTCTATTCACTCACACCCCTGTTATTCTGCGGCGACGGCAGCCTCGCACCGCAGCCGAACCAGTGAACCCTCGTACTCCTCTCCGCGTGCGCATCCACTGCCGCGTCTTCCCCGGCTCCGCATCGTCCCCTTCCTATGCCTCGTCGCCGTCCACTGCCCTGGTGCTCTCGACACGGCGTGGTCAACATGGTCAAGGAACGATTTCCATCGGAAGAGTACTGTCGTGGAGAGGCTGACAGCTGGGTCCACGGTAGCCGCAAGGAAGTGCCTCCTTATTATGCGGAAAATAATTATTCCTCCACCTGATAGCAAGGACCCACCGGACAGGCCACCTTATTTGGCGTAAAAGCGTTTCCCCCTGACTACTGGGACCCACCGGACGGGCCACCTTATTTCTCTAAAAAACATTCCCCCCGCTCTCAGCTCGGACCCATCGCAAGTGCCTCCTTATTACGCACAAAAAAATGAATACCCCCCTGCTAGCTGGGACCCAGTATAATGGGAGGCTGACTTGTGGGCCTACTAAGTTGACGGGGACGGAGGGCTTTTTCAACTTAGTCAATATGCACGATTCTAGCTCCATTGACCGTACGATGTCCATCCCACGGCCGTAGTGCCTCTTCAACCTCTGGTCTTCTTGCTCAAGTCGCCCAAACAAGCGCCGGTCGTGCTTCGTGCTCCTGCCTCCCGTGGCCGGCTGCGATGCCGCGGAGGCCTCACCGCCTCCTACTGCTCCCACCGCTGGCCAGGCCATCCCTCTACTCACCCACACCCCCTGTTATTCTCAAGGGCGACGCAGCCTCACACCGTAGCCGAACCAGTGAACCCTCGTACTCCTCTCCGCGTGGGCATCCACTGCCGCGTCTTCCCTAGCTCCGCCTCATCCCCTTCCTAGGCCTCGCCATCGTCCACCGCCTTGGTGCTCTCGGCGCGGCATGGTCAATGTGGTCAACAACCGACTTCCATCGAAAGAGTACTGTACGTGGAGAGGCTGACAGCTAGGTCCACGGCTGCAGCAAGGAAGTGCCCCCTTATTACACGCAAAATAATTATTCCTTCACCTGACAGCGGGGACCCACCAGACGGGCCATTGTATTTCGTGCAAAAACATTTCCCCCTGACTGCTGGGACCCACCAGCTACATCTTCACACACAAGGAAGTGCGCCTGGGCAAAAAAAAAACGATTCCCTCCCCTAACTGCTGGGACCCACCAGCTACATCTACGCACGCAAGGAAGTGCCTGACAGTTGGGACCCACCTGGTCGAAGCGTACGTAGCGTTGTCATTCTGGTCGCGAACGTGTACGTACATACTGGTCGATGTAGAGGCGCGCACCTATCGTAGTAGAGGCGTGCACGTAGCATGTACACGTACGTATAGTGGCCAGGGTGCAAGAAAGTAAATACGGCCATGTACATACATACGGGCAGGGTCTTGAACGCCTACTCGCGCGTACGTACGGCCAGGGCTCGTGTACATGGCTTGATCGGAACAGAGAAACAACATCGTCGTCGTGTTCATGGGGAGCCAACCGGCTGGGTCAGAACGGAATGCATCGTCGTGTTCATCGGGAGGGCTTGGACAGAACAGCCGATGGAAACGAGGCCTGGCGTACCGCAAAACGGAGGAAACGGCCTTGTGTTCGACCGGCCACATTCGAAACGAGATCCTGTTCATCGGGAGGGGTCTGGTGTACCGCAAAACGGAGGAAACGGACCTACTACGGTCGAAACAGGGGTCCTGTTGATCAGGAGGGGTGTGGCGTACCGCAAAACGGAGGAAACAGACTTGTGTTGGAGCGCTACGGTCGAAATGGGGGTCCTGTTCATCGGGAGGGGTGTGGCGTACCGCAAAACAGGACTCCACGGATCTTATTCATCTTCGCCGACCCCTCTAGCCTCCACGGGCTACTGCTCATCCACCGTCGACCTCCTCCAGCCTCCACTGCGGACGGTTCATCCACGGGCTCCTGCTCATCTAGCCTCCACCGCGCTACTCCACCGCCATCGCTCAACCAGCCCTCTCCACGGGCTCTGCTCAACCACCCTCCACGGGCTACCGCTCATCCAGCCCTCCACCGTCTCTGCTCATCCTGTCCTCCACAGGGTGGTCCTGTTCATCCAGCCCTCCACGGGGTCCTGTTCATCCAGCCCCAACCGGCTCAATCGATCGGGGTCCTCTTCATCCAGAGGCAACCCCACGGGGTCCTGTTCATCCACCCCCACCGGGAACTGTTCATCCAAACCCCCCAGCAACGCTCACTGTTCATCCAGAGGCAACACCATGGGGTCCTGTTCATCCACCCCCACCGGGAACTATTCATCCAAACCCCCCCAGCAATGCTCACTATTCATCCAGAGGCGGCATCGATCGGCTTCAGTTAGCAGCAGTAGCAAAGGAATCGCTCGATCGGGTTCAGTTAACAGCCATCGATCGATCACTCAGGTTCAGTAACGCGTAGCCTGCAGTGCAATCACTCAGGTTTAGTTAGAGCCCAACGCCCCGCTCGGGTTCAGTTAGAGCCCAACGCCTCGCACCCACGCGCATGCGTGTACCAGAGAAACGCGCATCGCTCGTCCCCGACCACCCACCATAACCGGGAACACCTCGATATTTTCCTTGCCCTCAATTCTACCACGGTTTTTTCAATCATGGACGGCCCAAAGAATGTCATGCAGCTGCGTCTCCGGCCCGCTCAGGACGAAAATCCCATTTTCTGTCATGATTTTTTGTCATAGCAGTAGGACCCCACCACATCTATGATGATACCGGGTTTTGTCACAATTATCGTCATAGAAGTGTCATAAGTATGACAGAAAAAATGCGTTTGGCCCAAAATGTCACGGATGTGTCTTTTTTTGTAGTGCTCTCCGCACCCGAGGCAGGACCATGAAGGAGGGACGACAAGATCGCAGGGTCAAGACACCAGGCTGGCGCGTCCGCCTCTTCGGCAGGCCTCACGCCACACGCGGCAGGCCGGCATGAGGCGCTCAGGGTTAGCGGAGGGCCCGAAGCAGACGGAGATCGCTTCTCAGGAGACTTCATCGCCCTAGCAAGAGGGACCGTAAGGAACTGCAGTCAGGAGAAGAAGCAACGCTCAAGAAATTACAAAGATAAGGTACTCACTCGTCTAGGGCAATGTACTTCCTCTGCTTCAATGGCCGGAAGGCGTCACTGCTGCAGCTTGGAGACTCCTTCCTTTTTCAGAGCGCTTCGAAGTTCGGTCGGAGCCGTCCGAAAGCCTGGGTACGGTCACCAATGCTCGGCATGGCTGGTGTGACTCCTGAGGAGGCGACCTCAGGAATGCTGGCCTACGCGGAGTCCTTGGTCTCCGCCTCGCGGCGACTCGCCAGGGCCTTGGGGGCTTCAGCCTCAGGAACATCGGACTGTGTCGGCCCCCGGCCACTTCCTCAGGACGTATCTCTCGAGCCCTAGGGGACAACGCTTCAGGAGACCCAAGCGACGCCGGTTCCTCAGTAGCCGCGTCGCTAGTGCTCGACAACAACCATCCCCCTGCGCCCACTTCTGGGGCGAGCACCACGCTGGCGGCGGGCAGGGGGGCCACAAAGACGGGGGGTCTCACGAGGCCCTTCAAGGCCAACCAGGCATAGTCCCCATTCGTCAAAGGGGAGGCATCTGCCTCGTGAATTCCACCTTGTTCGAGCAGCAGTACAAGAGGCAGCCCTCCTCCAGCATATTGGCTGGCAACTGGTCTCCCGTCAGGAGCTCAAGCACAATTTGTTGCGCCTCAAGAGGAAGCCCAAGCTCGTGAAGCCTTATGCGGTCCTTGCTGCCGGAGAAGGTCCACATTGGGTGAGAATGGCGTTGGAGCGGAGCAATGCGGCGCCTGATGAACTCCTTCACCACCATGGTCGCCGTCACGCCGAGATCCTTCGGCCTAGTCAGCCGGCACCAGACATGGGTAAGACGCGGGTCAGCGAGCTTCTCATGCCCCCAGCTGGAGCTGGGAGCAGCGGGTGCCGTCGGAAGAAAGAGCAGGGGGCTGAGCACGCCGGCATCCACGAACACCCACCGCCTCCAGAACCCGCTCACAGATGGCGAAAGCTCGAAGTCAATCCCCGCGCCGGCTGTCGCGGACACGACCTGGAAGCTCAAGCATACCGAGGCTGCCGAGGGTTAGTCAGATGCAACGAGAAGAAGTGGCAGAGTAAGGCCATGGAGGGAGCAATGCCCACCATGGCCTCGCAGACAAAGGAGAAGACGGCAAGAACGATGATGCACCTAGGATCCAGGTGCAGCATATTGATTTGGTAGTGAGCAAGCACGGTGTTGAAGAAGGTGAAGAAGGGGGGAATCAGGCTAGCCCAGAGGGCGTGAAGATGGATAGGGATCTTAGTATCTGTCCTGTCGAACGCAGCGCGGGATGCGGGCCAAGACACCATCTTCCCCCACTCATTGAATTCAGCAGCGATTGCTGGGCGAACCTTGTCCATCGCCTCCTGGTTGAGCACCACCGACCGCTCGACGGCGGGCTCGAATGCCGGCGGTGCTTCGGCTGAAGCTTGGGGCTTCTTCTTTCCCATCTTCTTCCGGCTCAGCGCCATGGTGGCGGGGAGGATTGGATCCTGGTTTGATTGGAAAAGGGGACCATTTCTTTCAGAAGACGGAGGAGTTGGGGAGTGCGATGCCAATGATGAAGGTGGAGCTATGTAGACCGTGGTGGCCGCCTAGCCAGGCGGATATCAAGGTGGTGTGGGGAAGTGGAGACACCCACGTCCTGTCAATCACCATGTGTCCATCAAGGCCGTGGGCGGTTGGGGCCCGCGGCACTCCGCACTTGCCCTTTGGCTTCGCCTGGAAGCCAAGTCCGAGCGTGCCTTGGGCCCGGGGGCTACTGTCGGCATCCTGGGAATGGAGGTACCCAGACTTTCCTGCCTGCGGCCCATGACATGGCTCTACCAACGGCCCGGTACGACCCATCTTCATCAGCAACCGCTCAAGACCCTCGCGAGGAGCCAAGCCTCATGAGGCGGACGACACGAGACCTCCTCAGGGGCAGCCTCGCTAGGCTGGCTCCCGAGGAGGAGAGATATCAAGGCAAGGGGCACCTCACGAAGTCCGTGTGACGTGAGCTGTGATGACTGAAGCCAGGCGAACGCCAGCAAACGCAGAGTGCCAGTTTCCTCTTTGGTGCTAAAGAGGCAGGCGCAGGCGAGGAGTCCTGAGGCATCAGGCAAAGGTTTCCATATCGGTGCAACAAGACCAAGACCAGCAGGACAGCAGGACGAAGGTCACCGTGGAGCCCACAGCTGCATCACCACCAGAGCCTTTGGCAGGCGAAGACCACGTTTTATCAGGATAACTTGTACTAGTTATCTCCCTTCAAAATTGGCCGTTGTGGGATCCCTTCCCGCCTAACATTTGGGAAGAGGACTAGGGCCTCTATAAATAGGACTAGCCACCACCATAGCTAGGGATCAGCTCATCTTGGATCGGATCCACTCCGAAAGGCCATCTCACCAGCTCATTGAGCGCAAGAACATCTCTCCTCAAGAGGTTGTTCCCAACTTGTACTTGTTCATCCTCAGCCTACAAGGCAATCCACCACACCACACTGGAGTAGGGTATTACACAACAACGGTGGCCCGAACCAGTATAAACTCTCGTGTCTCTTGATTCCTTGGGTTCGGCGAGCTAGGCCTTGAGATCGTTGTGAGGGCGAACTAGGGAGAGAGAGAGATCTTCATGCGAACCCCAGAGTTCGAACCTCAAGGATTTGCCAGAACCCTGAATCCGACAATCGGTGCTCATGGTTGCGCCTCATGGTTGCATCGGCTGGTGAAGCTGATCGATTTCCAATGAAAAACAAGTTGTCTTCCATCAGTTCTCTTTGCTTGTTACCCATATATATGATATCCTTCATCAGTTCACCTTGGTTGCGTTGGAGACGCAGTCGTCTTTCACGTTGGTGCAATTTTATCACACAATTGGCTATGAACCAAATGTCTCCTTGAAGAAGGATCGACGTTGGTACTAAGAGCATAAGTTTTGTATTGATTTCTAAGCTTTCTCACAACTTTGTCTTCAGCTCCCCTGTAATTTTATTTGTCCAGCTATTAACTTTGATTAAAAAATGGTGTGGACTAAAAACCCAGATGGACGTAGTAGCCCTCCATTTTTATCTACTCCGCATATTAGATTTGACTGAAGTCAAACTTTATAAAGTTTGACCAAGTTTAGGCTGAACACAACAAACCATAACTATTGAGAGAGGGGAAACTGTACATACTCTCAAACCTTTCCGATAATTGAAATTAAAATTCTTTATTTGTACACACTCTCACACATTTCGGATAATTTGGCGCATGTGTGGTTGTTCACTTAAGGGAGGGTAGTGTACTGCACGTGAATGACAGGAAGTGTGACCAGGACGCGTGGATCATTAGTACATCAGAAGTAGTAGTTTTCTTCATTGGTACGTTAAGTAAAGAGTTTTGTTTTGTACTTACACAATTTAAAACGATTGTTATGGAGAGAATAAGAAAACCACTCCACTATATATTTGTAGTATACACGAGTACTATATGGACGCAGCTTCATTGACTTAGTGCACCTGCCTTTGGGTGTATGACAGGTGGGCCCAAAATGTGGCTAGCCCACCTGTCATGGAGCCAAAGGCAGGTGCAGTTAAGGCACCGGGGCTCAGGCCGTACTACAGTATATATGTAGTACCATATAAGCTGGAGCCTCAGCGCTTGTTTGCTAGGGTTTGCACTCTCCACACTCTCGGCACTACACTATATATATATATATATATATATATATATATATATATATATATATATATATATATATATATATATATATATATATATATATATATATATATATACAGGCTGGAGGCTCAACGTTCCTTTCCTAGGGTTTGCTATATTCACAGTCTCTCAGCCTCTTCACCAGATCTAAACAAGACTGCGTTGGCCTCTATCTCTCTCTCCCCCCTCACAACTGGTGAAGGAGGCTGAGGGAGTCCTGGATTAGGGGGTCCTCGGACAGCCGGACTATTGGACTATGAAGATACAAGATTGAAGACTTCGTCCCGTGTCCGGATGGGACTCTCCTTGGTGTGGAAGGCAAGCTTGGCAATACGGATATGTAGATCTCCTCCCTTGTAACCGACTCTGTGTAAACCTAGCCCCCTCCGGTGTCTATATAAACCGGAGGGTTTAGTCCGTAGGACAACAACAATCATACCATAGGCTAGCTTCTAGGGTTTAGCCTCTCCAATCATGTGGTAGATCAACTCTTGTAATACTCATATCATCAAGATCAATCAAGCAGGAAGTAGGGTATTACCTCCATCAAGAGGGCCCGAACCTGGGTAAACATCGTGTCCCCTGCCTCCTATTACCATCCGCCTTAGACGCACAGTTCGGGACCCCCTACCTGAGATCCGCCGGTTTTGACACCGACATTGGTGCTTTCATTGAGAGTTCCACTGTGCCGTCACCACAAGGCTTGATGGCTCCTTCGATCATCGGCAACGATGTGATCCAGGGTGAGGTTTTCCTCCCCGGCCAGATCTTCGTATTCGGCGGCTTCATACTGCGGGCCAACTCGCTTGGTCATCTGGAGCAGATCGAGAGCTACGCCCCTGGCCGTCAGGTCAGGTTTGGAAATGTAAACTACACTGCCGACATCCGCGGAGACTTGATCTTTGACGGATTCGAGCCCATGTCAGGTGGGCCGCATAGTCACGACGAGCACGACATAGCTCTGCCGTCGGACGGTGTTCGGGAGATCACACCTATGGCTACTCCTGCCCTAGATCTGGAGTCTATTGCACCGTCTGAGGACGGGTGGATGGACCCCGCCTGGGAGGCCACACACTCAGTGGCGATAGAGCCGAATACTTACTTCACCTCCTATGAGACCTGTGTCACCGGATCCTCGGATTCGTCCCCAGCCACAGGCCCCGAACCGCCTGTGTCCGTGCCTATCGAATCCGATTGGGCGCCAATCATGGAGTTTTCCTCCGCGGATATCTTTCAGCACTCGCCTCTGGGCGATGTGCTAAATTCATTAAGGTCTCTCTCCTTGTCAGGAGACCCTCGGCCGAACTATATACGACCTGAGTGGGAAGCGGACGATGAAGAAATCCGTTCCCCACCCACCACCCACTTAATAGCCACTATCGATGACTTAACCGACATGCTCGATTTTGACTCCGAAGACATCGACGGTATGGACGACGATGCAGGAGAGGAACAGGAACCACAGGGCGCTGGACAGCCACTTCAGCACACGATGTATATATGGCGGATACACCCAAAGAAAACAATGATGAGGAACGGAAGGATGCAGCAAAGGATAGTTCCCTCGAGAAGCAACCAAATCGACGACATAGACGCTGCTCCAAATCCCGCCTTGGCAAAAACAACGACAACAGCGCAGGAAAAAATAATACCCAGGTCGACCCCAAAGGAAACAACGACCACATGGATCCAGCGACAGAGCAGGATGAACCAGCGGACGACGAACATAGTACAGAGCCGCTGTCCGATCACGGCGACGCCGAGGATAAAACTCATCAGCCTCCCTTCGGAGAGGAAAACAGTCGGACGACGATGCACACATCATCCCGGAAAAGCACTTGGATCAAGAGAACCTCTATAGAAGGCTTATTGCCACCACGTGGAGTCTGAAGAAGTAGAAGCAAAGGCTTAAGGCCGCGCAGAATACGCTCAACAGTAGATGGAACAAAGTGCTCGACACTGAAGAAAAGTATGGTGGTAGTCGCCACACAAAGAGCTATCCAAAGCGCAAGTTGTTGCCTGAATTCGATGATGAGGCCTTAGAACCTACACAACCAAAAAATAAAATGGCCGACCAGTCGGATCGACCACCTCGTGGCCGTGTAGGGCGGCTAACGAAGCCGCACATAAGTCAGCACACGATTCACGCAAGGACTTGCATCAAAAAGCCGACGTGACCAGATCCATCTATGGATCTAGGAAGCACGCTCCAGCGCAGAATCAAAATCGAACACTACAACCGTCCCCCTATGCTTCACCGATGAGGTGCTGGATCACGAATTTCTAGAGGGATTCAAGCCCGTGAACATAGAGGCGTACGACGGAACAACAGACCCTGGGGTCTGGATTGAGGACTTCATCCTCCATATCCATATGGCTCGCGGAGACGATCTCCACGCCATCAAATACTTGCCCCTCAAGCTGAAAGGACCAGCTCATCTTTGGCTGAAGAGCCTCCCCGAATACTCAATTGGAAATTGGGAGGAGCTTGAGGATGCTTTTAGGGCTAACTTTGAAGGGACCTATGTCCGACCTCCGGATGCAGACGATTTAAGTCATATAATTCAACAGCCCGGAGAGTCAGCAAAGCTTTGGAACAGATTTCTCACTAAGAAGAATCAAATCGCCGATCGCCTGGACGCCAAGCCTTAGCAGCTTTCAAACACAAGCATCGAGGCGAATGGCTGCTTGAGACACCTCGCCAAGAAAACCGAGGACAATGGCAGCCCTAATAAGTTTTATGACCCGCTTTTGCGGTCGAAGATAGCTGGCTGGCCCGTAGTAGCACCAGCGACCCAGGCACATCCGAAGTCAGGGATGGCAATGGAAAACCACGACGCAGTAAAAGCAAGCGTCAAAATAATGAAGACAACCCAGAAAACACGGCGGTAAACGCCGGATTTAGGGGCTCTTGACCTGGTCGACGGAAAAAGCCTTTTAAAGGCAACAGAGATGGACCGTCCAGCCTAAATGAAAGCAGAAGTGCTCCCTGGGTGATTTTGGTAATTAATGTCAACATATCTCTTGTTGGACTAACACTTTTACCCAGTATGTTTCAGACAAGTTCAACAAATTAAGTAGCACAGACTAAAGGATGTGGAACCCCTTCAAAATGCTAAGGATAAAAGGATTGGCTCAAGCTTTAAGTACAAGACTCTACATTTTATATTTTAGTGATCCAATATCACATTGAGTCTATAGGAAAAGCCAATACTATCAAGAGGGGATGAGGTGTTTCTTAATGGCTTGCTTGCTCAAAGTGCTTAGTGATATGCTCCAAAGCCCTCAACTACTTTCTCACATCCACTTATGTCCTAAACCAAAGGTCTAACTCGGCCCCACCGATTCTTTCTATCCGGCGCCACCGAGTTCAGATGTCATAGCCACTGCCACAAACCCTAGGCAAATCGGTCTCACCGATAGGGATCTCGTTCTCACCGAGATGGGATTGTAATCTCTCTGTTTCCCTTCGTAACGTTTCGGTCCTAGTGAGATGAGCGATCGGTCCCACCGAGATTGCAATGTAAACTCTCTGTTTCCTTTTGTAACATTTCGGTCCCACCGAAATGAGCGAATCGGTCCCACCGAGTTTACCTGACCAACTCTCTAGTTAGCTTATTACCAAAATCGGTCCCACCGAGTTTGTGTAATCGGTCTCACCGAGATTATGTTATGCCCTAACCGTAACCATATCGGTCCAACCGAGTTGCATGTCCGTCCCACCGAAAATCCTAACGGTCACTAGATTTGCTGAATCGGTCTGACCGAGTTTAACAATTCGGTCCCACCGAGTTTGGCAAGTTGTGTGTAATGGTTAGATTTTGTGTGGAGGCTATATATACCCCTCCACCTCCTCTTCATTCGTGGAGAGAGCCATCAGAACGAACCTACACTTCCAATACACATTTTCTGAGAGAGAACCACTTACACTTGTGTTGAGACCAAGATATTCCATTCCTACCATATGAATCTTGATCTCTAGCCTTCCTCAAGTTGCTTTCCACTCAAATCTTCTTTCCACCAAATCCAAATCCTGTGAGAGAGAGTTGAGTGTTGGGGAGACTATCATTTGAAGCACAAGAGCAAGGAGTTCATCATCAACACACCATTTGTTACTTCTTGGAGAGTGGTGTCTCCTAGATTGGCTAGGTGTCACTTGGGAGCCTCCGACAAGATTGTGGAGTTGAACCAAGGAGTTTGTAAGGGCAAGGAGATCGCCTACTTCATGAAGATCTGCCGCTAGTGAGGAAAGTCCTTCGTGGGCGACGACCATGGTGGGATAGACAAGGTTGCTTCTTCATGGACCCTTCGTGGGTGGAGCCCTCCGTGGACTCGCGCAACCGTTACCCTTCGTGGGTTGAAGTCTCCATCAACGTCGATGTACGATAGCACCACCTATCGGAACCACGACAAAAACATCAGTGTCTCCAATTGCGTTTGAATCCTCCAAACCCTTCCCTTTACATTCTCGCAAGTTGCATGATTTACTTTCCGCTGCTCATATACTCTTTGCATGCTTGCTCGATATGTATTGTGAGTGTTAAACTTGTGCCTAAACTCCACTCCAACTTAAAGAAGTTAAAAATTGCAACTTTTGGTACTTAGTGTCTAATCACCCCCCCTCTAGACACCTCTTGTCGATCCTTTCAATTGGTATCAGAGCTTTGGTCTCCATTGCCTTGGTTTAAACACCTTTGGAGGAAGATGGATGTGTCTACTTTGGGGAGTCTTATACATAGAGTGCCTATTCTTGATGGAGAATATTTTCATGAGTGGAAAAATGAAATGCTTGAGATTTTCAATGAATATCATTTGAACAAGTACGTTGCTAGCCCTTGTGCACCTCATATTGATCCCTTGCATCCCACACCCAAAGAGGATCTTGACATGATTCGCAATCTTAGAACCATCAATCTTATCATAAGAGGATTGTCCAAAAATTTGATTGCTAGTTTGCCTACTCTTGATTGTGCCTATACTATATGGAAATTTCTTGAGGAACGATTTCCAGATTATTCCTTAAAAATTTTAGAAATTCTCCATAAGTCTATTGGCTTGAGTAAGATGAATTCTAGTGATCCTAGCTTTAGTGATTGTCTATTTGAGCTTACAAATCTCATGCGTGCCATAGGAGATGTTGGAATCATTAGCAATATTATTTCCGAAGCTATTAGAATCCATAAGACAATCATAGAAATGATCATTTGTCTAATGGATTACCCTCTCTAGGAATTGATCAATCACAAGATGATGTTGAACATGGATACTATGATGAGGATGATGATAGTGAATATGATCTTGACGATGCAATGAGACACTTTGGTCTTATGGCAAATTTTCGCGGCTACATGGCTGGAGGAAAGGAATGGGTCCTTGATAGTGGATGTACTGATCATATGACCGGAGATAAAGACATGTTCCGTGAGCTTGCTGAAAACGACGGCCTTTGAAAATATGTCACTTTGGTGATAATTCAAAGGGTAAGGTGGATGGCCTTGGTAAGGTGGCCATCTCACATGATAGCTCCATACAAAATGTCATGCTCGTTGAATCTCTTGGCTACAACTTACTTTCAGTATCTAGACTTGCTGATTTTGGTTTCAATGTCCTATTTATCAAGTAGATTGCCAAGTGTTTCATAGAGATAATCATAAAATGGTCTTTACCGGTGTACGTAGAGGTGATCTCTACATTGTTGATTTCACTAAAAAGGCTCAACCTAGAACTTGCTTTATTGCTAAATCCTCTAAAGGCTGGTTGTGGCATAGAAGACTAGGTCATGTTGGTATGTGAAATCTTGACAAGCTTATTAAAGGAAATCATATACTTGGCGTTAACGATGTCATATTTGATAAGGATAGACTTTGCAGCGCTTGTCAAGCAGGTAAACAGGTTGGAGGAAGGCATCCCGTGAAGAACATCATGACCACAAGGAGGCCACTCGAGCTACTTCACATGTATCTTTTTGGTCCCAATGCTTGCAAAACTCTCGGTGGAAATTCTTTTGGTATAGTTATAGTAGATGATTTTTCAAGTTTTACGTGGGTATTCTTTCTCGATGATAAATTGCAGGTCCAAAAGATCTTCAAAAACTTCACTAGGAAGGCCCAAAATCAATTTGACGTGAAAATCAAGAAGGTTCGAAGCGACAATGGAACGGAGTTCAAGAACGCAAATGTGGATACCTTTCTTGACGAAGAAGGGATTTCACATGAGTTCTCGGCTACGTACACACCTCAACAAAATGGAGTCGTTGAGAGGAATAACCAGACTCTTATAGAGATGGCAAGAACGATGCTTGATGAGTACAAGACGCCAAAGCACTTTTGGGCAGAAGCGATTGAGACAACTTGTCATGCAACAAATCGCTTGTATCCTCACAAGCTACTCGGCAAGATGTCATACGAGCTCCTCACCGGTAACAAACCCCAAGTTGGATACTTTTGAGTATTCGGCTCAAAGTGCTACATTCTTGATAAGCATCGTCGTTCTAAATTTGCTCCTAAGTCTCATGAAGGTTTCCTACTTGGTTATGGCTCAAACTCTCACACATACCGTGTCTACAACAATTTCACCCGGAAGGTTGAAGAAACGGTAGATGTGAAGTTTGATGAATCTAACGGCTCGCAAGTAGAGCAATTGCCAATTGATGTAGGAGACAAAGATCCCTCAGAAGCAATCCAAGACTTGTCTATTGGCAAGATTCGTCCAACGGAGGTGATGGAGAGTACCTCGTCCGTCCAAGTGGAAGCTTCTATCTCACGACAAGGTGAACCAAGAGTTGATATGGAGGCATCCACAAGTGGGACACACCAAGATGAAGAAAACGAGGAAGTGCACCAAGACGAACGCCAACAACCTCCTTCTCCACCATGATAAGAGAACGACAACACCAACAATGAAGAAGGCCAAGAAGAAGAACAAGATGAAGAAGATGTTCAACCAAGACCCAAGCAAAAGCTTTTGCGAGTTCGAGCAAGAATTGCTAAAGACCATCCCGTTGAGAAAATCTACAAAGATATCCAAACCGGGAGAATCACTCGCTCTAAAACTCGTTTAGCTAACTTTTGTGAACACTATTCATTAATCTATAGCACTGAACCTATGAAGGTTGAAGAAGTATTGGAAGATCCGGACTGGATAAACGCTATGCATGAAGAACTACACAACTTTGAGAGAAATCAAGTGTGGACATTGGTTGAGAAGCCCGACAACAACCACAACAACATCGATACCAAATGGGTGTTTCGCAACAAGCAAGATCAAGATGGACAAGTAGTCCGCAACAAATCACATCTCGTCGCCAAAGGCTACACACAAGTCGAAGGTATGGACTATGGTGAGACTTATGCTCCTGTTGCTAGACTTGAGTCCATTCGCATCTTACTTTCTTATGCTAATCACCATGATATCACCTTATACCAAATGGACATTAAAAGTGCTTTTCTAAATGGTGAAATTGAGGAGGAAGTTTATGTTAAGCAACGTCCCGGCTTTGTCAATCCTAAGAAGCCTGATCATGTCTACAAACTTCACAAAGCCCTTTATGGTCTTAAACAAGCTCCTAGAGCATGGTATAAATGCTTGACCAAGTTCCTTATTGAAAAAGGCTTTGAAATTGGTAAAATTGATTCTACTCTTTTTACAAAAAGGGTTAATGGGGAACTATTTGTGTGCCAAATTTATGTTGATCTAACCCTCATTTTAGTAAAAAGTCTGGGAAGCTAATGTCGGAGAAGTTTGAGATGTCTATGATGAGTGAACTCAAATTCTTTCTTGGTTTGCAAATCAAGAAAACTAAGGAAGGTACCTTTGTCTCTCAAATGAAGTAAACCAAGGACTTATTCAAGAAGTTCAATATGCAAGAATGCAAAGGTATGACTACACCCATGCCTACTAGTGGACATCTTGATTTGACCAAAGATGGTGAACCGGTTGATCAAAAGGTTTATCGCTCTATGATTGGTTCATTGTTATATCTATGTGCTTCACGTCCCGATATCATGCTAAGTGTGTGCATGTGTGCACGATATCAAGCTGCTCCTAAGGAATGTCATCTTAAGGTCGTGAAAAGGATAGTGAGATACTTAATACATACACCAAATTTTGGCATTTGGTATCCTAAGAGGTCTTCTTTCGATCTTGTTGGCTACTCCGACTCGGACTATGCCGGTGACAAGGTTGATAGAAAGTCCACTTCGGGTACTTGTCAATTTCTTGGTAGATCTCTTGTGTCTTGGTCTTCCAAGAAACAAAACTCGGTATCCTTATCCACCGCCGAAGCGGAATACAATGCCGCTGGTTCATGTTGTGCTCAATTACTTTGGATGACCCAAACTCTTAAAGATTGTGGGATATATGTGAAACATGTTCCATTACTTTGTGACAATGAAAGTGCTATCAAGATTGCTCACAATCCCGTGCAACACTCTCGAACTAAGCATATTGAAGTTCGTCATCATTTCATTCGAGATCACGTTGCTAAGGGTGACATTAATCTTAAGCATTTTCGCACCGACAAGCATTTGGCGGATATATTCACTAAACCACTTGATGAGAAAGTGTATTGCAGGTTAAGAGGTGAATTGAACATCATTGATGATTCAAACTTGGAGTATCAATTCCATTGGATACATGCAAGACTTGAGCTTATGACTAATCCTTGATATTTCTCTTATGATGATTATCTTATGTCTTGGATATATTTGCATCTTGCATGTTATCTAACCCTTTTAGGTACTTGGATGAATCTAAATCTATGATATCACAACTCACTCACATCTTGAGCAATCTCTACATCACCAAGTCTCTACACAATGGTGGTTGAAGACAAGGAAGCACGAAACCATTCAAACATATCCTTTAACAAATTCTATGTTGAGTTTCATGATTGTCATTTTGGATACACAAGTGCTCTTCCTTGCAAAAACTAACCCATGTAGGTAGATGAACTCAAATTCCAAGTGGTGCTCCCAACTCTTGATGAGCTACATCAACCTTGAGCAACCCACACAAGTTCAACTACATGATCACGAAACACCACCACCCAAGGTATGTTATTCCATCTTAGAGAAGCTTTACTCCAAGTCATGAGTCAAAGCAACTCGACAAGATGTGAATACATCAAGATGCTTAAACGAAAAATGGCAACCCCATTTTTGAGCTTAAACGATGAGTATGACCTATGATCAAGTGACCTCACTTGACTCCTAAGTCAATATACTCTAACATAGGTGACTTTGTTGCCGACCATCTCTAGATGAAGTTTTCTTGTGTTCTTTTCTGTGCCCTTGCATTTGTCTCATGCATATTTGTTTCCCCTTTCAAAAAAAACTTCATCTAGATTTCCTTCCTTTTCTTCTCTTTTCTTTTCTATTTGTTCTGCATTCCCTGCATCCAATTCATTGCAAATCATTCAGTTAATTCCTCGGTCTAACCGAAGTTTTTCGATGCAACCGAAGCATACAACTCGGTGCCACCGATTTCACTACAGGAAAACATTTTGCCATTTATTCCTGCTTTACTCTTGATCCAGCTCCACTCAATGAATGTTTTCCTCTACAAGCATCACATTTACCTTAGTGCTTTGTGCTGTGACTCAAGGACCAAACTCATTCACGACAAATTCCAGAAGGCCCTTCTTGGAAATTGATGTCAAAGGGGGAGAGAGAGATCACCTCAAAGCTTAATCATATCTCTAGGGGGAGAGAATACTCACATCTCTAGGGGGAGGGAATACTCAAGGAAAGAGTAATCTTCAAGGATCCCAGATGCTTGGTGTTCAAGAGGAGAGATGCCACATGTCTTCTTGAGGGAAAGACATGTTCATATGTGCTTATTTGCATTAGCTCTATTCATTTGTTTCTTTGAGCTCTGATTTTCTGTTCCCTATCTTCTCCCAGTATCCCATGCTAGATTCAGGGGGAGCAAGACATCTAAGGGAAAGAAATTTCTTAAATTCATTGCACATCTTTACCTTTGGGGAAATGTCAATATCTATTGTGGTACTTAGTACTCACTCTACATGTCATCCCAGTCTTGGTACTCTTGTGGTTTCTTTCTGTCTGCTCTGGCTAGTAGGTGCATCTGTGTTATCTAACCTCATTTTCACAGGTTCATTCCATCCTAAGCCAACTCAAGACCACAAGGTAAGTATATGCATCACAATCATGTGTATGAGGAATTCTTGCTGATGTACATATTGTTTGCAAGAAGGACTCGTGATCATGAAGGTACATTTCCCACATTCACATCTTTTGCTCTGATGCATATAGCCAAGATACATGTAACACATTGCCTACTCTGTCATGGTTAGGCTCTCACCTGCTTCAATATTCCATATTCACATGATTGCATACATGTAGGGGGAGCCTATACATGTTACATGTATTTCCAAAGCTTTACTTGCTATTCTCTATATCTTTATCTAAAGCTTTGATGTATGTTGCCATCAATTACCAAAAAGGGGGAGATTGAAAGCACAAGTGCTCCCTGGGTGATTTTGGTAATTAATGTCAACATATATCTTGTTGGACTAACACTTTTACCTAGTATGTTTCAGACAAGTTCAAAAAATTAAGTGGCATGGACTAAAGGATGTGGAACCCCTTCAAAATTCTAAGTATAAAAGGATTGGCTCAAGCTTCAAGTACAAGACTCTACATTTTATATTTTAGCGATCCAAGATCACATTGAGTCTATAGGAAAAGCCAATACTATCAAGAGGGGCTAAGGTGTTGCTTAATGGATTGCTTGCTCAAAGTGCTTAGTGATATGCTCCAAAGACCTCAACTACTTTCTCACATCCACTTATGTCCTAAACCAATGGTCTAACTCGGCCCCACCGATTGTTTCTATCCGGCGCCACCGAGTTCAGATGTCTTAGCCACTGCCACAAACCCTAGGCAAATCGGTCTCACCGATAGGGATCTCGGTCTCACCGAGATGGGATTGTAATCTCTCTGTTTCCCTTCGTAACGTTTCGGTCCTACCGAGATGAGCGATCGGTCCCACCAAGATTGCAATGTAAACTTTCTGTTTCCTTTTGTAACATTTTGGTCCCACCGAAATGAGCGAATCGGTCCCACCGAGTTTACCTGACCAACTCTCTGGTTAGCTTATTACCAAAATCGGTCCCACCGAGTTTGTGTAATCGGTCTCACCAAGATTACGTTATGCCCTAACCCTAACCATATCGATCCTACCGAGTTGCATGTCGGTCCCACCGAAAAATCTAACTGTCACTAGATTTTCTGAATCGGTCTGACCGAGTTTAAAAATTCGGTCCCACCGAGTTTGGCAAGTTGTGTGTAATGGTTAGATATTGTGCCGAGGCTATATATACCCCTCCACCTCCTCTTCATTCGTGGAGAGAGTCAAGCTACACTTCCA
The DNA here is from genome assembly GCA_021605205.1 of Aegilops longissima. Classification (NCBI taxonomy): domain Eukaryota; kingdom Viridiplantae; phylum Streptophyta; class Magnoliopsida; order Poales; family Poaceae; genus Aegilops; species Aegilops longissima. The sequence goes on from CM038678.1 coordinate 164,970,009, forward strand.
ATACACATTTTCCTAGAGAGAACCACCTACACTTGTGTTGAGACCAAGATATTCCATTCCTACCATATGAATCTTGATATCTAGCCTTCCTCAAGTTGCTTTCCACTCAAATCTTCTTTTCACCAAATCCAAATCATGTGAGAGAGAGTTGAGTGTTGGGGAGACTATCATTTGAAGCACAAGAGCAAGGAGTTCATCATCAACACACCATTTGTTACTTCTTGGAGAGTGGTGTCTCCTAGATTGGCTAGGTGTCACTTGGGAGCCTTCGACAAGATTGTGGAGTTGAACCAAGGAGTTTGTAAGGGCAAGGAGATTGCCTACTTCGTGAAGATCTACCGCTTGTGAGGCAAGTCCTTCGTGGGCGACGGCCATGGTGGGATAGACAAGGTTGCTTCTTCGTGGACCCTTCGTGGGTGGAGCCCTCCGTGGACTCACGCAACTGTTACCCTTCATGGGTTGAAGTCTCCATCAACGTGGATGTACGATAGCACCACCTATCGGAACCACGACAAAAACATCCATGTCTCCAATTGCATTTGAATCCTACAAACCCTTCCCTTTACATTCTCGCAAGTTGCATGCTTTACTTTCTGCTGCTCATATACTCTTTGCATGCTTGCTTGATATGTATTGTGAGTGTTAAACTTGTGCCTAAACTCCACTCCAACTTAAAGAAGTTAAAAACTGCAACTTTTGGTACTTTGTGTCTAATCACCCCCCCTCTAGACACCTCTTCCCGATCCTTTCACTAAACAAGATTCTAGACAAGTTATATCAGATTCATGGCACCTCTGATAAACCTGCAAATCACACCCACAGAGAATGCTGGGTCTGCAAGCAGGCCGACAAGCTAAACGCCGAACACAAGGGTAGGGAGACGCCAAGTGAAGACGAGGATGAGCCTCGCCAGCAAAACACTGGGGGACAAAAAAAATTCCCACCAGTGGTCAAAACAGTGAACATGATTCACGTAACAAAAAGAAGGAGCAAACACGCACTCCGAGACATATGCGCCGCAGAGCCCGTCACCCCTAAGTTCAACCCTTGGTCGGCCTGCCCGATCACTTTTGATCGCAGTGATCACCCGACTAGTATCCGACACGGAGGATTGGCTGCCTTGGTGCTAGACCCAATAATCGATGGATACCATCTCACCCAAGTCCTCATGGACGGCGGCAGTAGTCTTAATCTGATATATCAGGACACAGTCCACAAAATGGGGATAGACCCGACAAGAATCTGCCAAAGCAATACTACCTTTAAAGGAGTAATACCAGGCCCAGAGGCCCGCTGAACGGGCTCTCTAGTACTAGAGGTTGTATTCGGTTCTCCCGACAACATCCGAAGTGAAAGGTTAACCTTCGACATCGCTCCATTCCGCAGCGGCTATCAAGCACTACTCGGAAGAATAGCCTTCGCTCGTTTTAATGCAGTACCGCATTACGCTTCTCTTAAGCTTAAGATGCCCAGTCCACATGGCATCATCATAGTTAGCGGAAACACCGAGCGTTCCTTACACGCGGAAGAACGTGTGGCAGCTGAAAGCACAAGTGCTCCCTAGGTGGTTTTGGTAATTAATATCAACATATCTCTTGTTGGACTAACACTTTTATCTAGTATATTTCAGATAAGTTCAACAATGGAGTGGCATGGACTAAAGGATGTGGGAACTCCTTCAAGATGCTAAGGACAAAGGATTGGCTCAAGCTTCAAGCTCAAGACTCTTCATTTTACGTTTTAGTGATCCAAGATCACATTGAGTCTATAGGAAAAGCCAATACTATCAAGGAGGGATGAGGTGTTGCTTAATGAGCCTCTTGCTTCATGTGCTTAGTGATATGCTCCAAAACCCTCAACTACTTTCCCACTTCCACACATATGACCTAAACCTAAAGTCAAACTTGGCCCCACCGATTCTTTCTATCCGGCGCCACCGAGTTCAGTTGTCATAGCCACTGCCACAAACCCTAGGCAAATTGGTTTCACCGATAGGGATCTCGGTCTCACCGAGATCGGATTGTAATCTTTCTGTGTATGTCCATTACCAAAATCGGTCTCACCGAGTTTGCGCAATCGGTACTATCGAGATTACAATGCAAACTCTCTGGTTAACGTATTACCAAAATCGGCCTCATCGAGTTTGAGTAATTGGTTCCACCGAGTTTGTCTGACCAACTCTCTGGTTAGCTAATTACCAAAATCGGTCTCACCGAGTTTGTGTAATCGGTCTCACTGAGATTACGTTATGCCCTAACCCTAACCATATCGGTCCTACCGAGTTGCATGTCAGTCCCACCGAAAACCCTAACGGTCACTAGGTTTACTAAATCGGTCCGACCGAGTTTGTTGATTCGGTCCCACCGAGTTTGGTAAATTGTGTGTAACGGTTAGATTTTGTGTGGAGGCTATATATACCCCTCCACCTCCTCTTCATTCGTGGAGAGAGCCATCAGAATAAGCCTACACCTCCAGCATCCTATTTCTGAGATAGAACTACCTACTCATGTGTTGAGGCCAAGATATTCCATTCCTACCATATGAATCTTGATCTCTAGCCTTCCCCAAGTTGTTTTCCACTCAAATCTTCTTTCCACCAGATCCAAATCCTATGAGAGAGAGTTGAGTGTTGGGGAGACTATCATTTGAAGCAGAAGAGCAAGGAATTCATCATCAACACACCATTTGTTACTTCTTGGAGAGTGGTGTCTCCTAGATTGGCTAGGTGTCACTTGGGAGCCTCCGACAAGATTGTGGAGTTGAACCAAGGAGTTTGTAAGGGTAAGGAGATCGCCTACTTCGTGAAGATCTACCGCTAGTGAGGCAAGTCCTTCGTGGGCGACGGCCATGGTGGGATAGACAAGGTTGCTTCTTCGTGGACCCTTTGTGGGTGGAGCCCTCCGTGGACTCGCGCAACCGTTACCCTTCGTGGGTTGAAGTCTCCATCAATGTGGATGTACGATAGCACCACCTATCGGAACCACGACAAAAACATCTGTGTCTCCAATTGCATTTGAATCCTCCAAAACCCTTCCCTTTACATTTTTGCAAGTTGCATGCTTTACTTTCCGCTGCTCATATACTCTTTGCATGCTTGCTTGTTATGTATTGTGGATGTTAAACTTGTGCCTAAACTCCACTTAAATCTAAAGAAGTTAAAAAACTGCAACTTTGGTACTTAGTGTCTAATCACTCCCCCTCTAGACACCTCTTCTCAAGATCCTACAAGGGGTATCAGAGCTTTGGTCTCCATTGCCTTGGTTTAATCACCATTGGAGGAAGATGGATGAGTCTACTTTGGGGAGTCTTAGACATAGAGTGCCTATTCTTGATGGAGAGTATTTTCATGAGTGAAAAAATGAGATGCTTGTAATTTTCAATTAATATCACTTGAACAAGTACATTGCTAGCCCTTGTGCACCTCATGTTGATCCTATGCATCCTACCCTTGATGAATCTATTGATATGATTAGGAACCTTAGAACTGTTAATCTTATCTCTAGAGGCTTGCCTAGAAACTTAATTAGAAACTTGCCTACTCTTGAGTGTGCCTACACTATATGGAAATTCCTTGAGGAACGCTTTCCAAATTATTCCTTGAAAAAACTAGATGAGATTCTCCAAAAGTCTATTGCCTTGAGTAAGATAAATACTAGTGATCCTATGTATGGTGATCATCTATTTGAACTTACAGACCTTATGCGTGCCAAAGGAGATGTTGGAATTATTGGTGATATTATTTCCGAAGCTATAAGAATTCATAAGCAAGATAATTGTCAAACTCACTCTAACGAATTACCCTCTCTAGGACTTGATCCACCACATGACGATGTTGAACATGGATACTATGATGAGGATGATGATAGTGACTTCGATCTTGATGATGCAATGAGACATTTCAGTCTTATGGCAAATCTTCGGGGATATGTGTCAGGAGGACAGGAATGGGTTCTTGACAGTGGATGTACCGATCACATGACCGGAGATAAAGACATGTTTCATGAGCTTGCTGAAAATGATAGTCCTCGAAAGTATGTCACTTTTGGTGACAACTCAAAGGGTAAGGTGGTTGGCCTCGGTAAGGTGGCCATCTCACATGATAGCTCCATTCAGAATGTCATGCTCGTTGAATCTCTTGGCTACAACTTACTTTCAGCATCTAGACTTGCTGATTTCGGTTTCAATGTCCTATTTACTGAAGTAGATTGCCAAGTGTTTCATCGAGACAATCATAAAATGGTCTTTACCGGCATACGTAGAGGTGATCTTTACATTGTTGATTTCTCTAAAAAGGCACAACCTAAAACTTGCTTCATTGCTAAATCTTCAAAAGGTTGGTTATGGCATAGACGCTAGGTCACGTTGGCATGAGAAACCTTGACAAGCTCATTAAAGGAAATCATATCCTTGGAGTTAACGATGTCATATTTGATAAGGATAGACTTTGCAGCGCTTGTCAGGCAGGTAAACAGGTTGGAGGAAGGCATCCCGTGAAGAACATCATGACCACAAGAAGACCACTCGAGCTACTTCATATGGATCTCTTTGGTCCCAACGCTTACAAAAGCCTCGGTGGAAATTCTTTTGGTCTAGTTATAGTTGATGATTTTTCAAGATTTACGTGGGTGTTCTTTCTCGATGATAAATCGCAGGTCCAAAAGATCTTCAAAAACTTCGCTAGGAAGGCCCAAAATCAGTTTGAAGTGAAGATCAAGAAGGTTCGCAGCGACAACGGAACGGAGTTCAAGAACGCAAATGTGGACACCTTTCTTGACGAAGAAGGGATTTCACACGAGTTCTCGGCTACGTACACACCTCAACAAAATGGAGTTGTTGAGAGGAAGAACCAGATGCTCATCAAAATGGCGAGAACGATGCTTGATGAGTAGAAGACGCCGAAGCACTTTTGGACAAAAGCGGTTGAGACAGCTTGTCATGCAACAAATCGCTTGTATCTTCACAAGCTACTCGGCAAGACGGCATACGAGCTCCTCAGCGGTAACAAACCCCAAGTTGGATACTTTCGAGTATTCGGCTCAAAGTGCTACATTCTTGATAAGCATCATCGTTCAAAATTTGCTCCTAAGTCTCATGAAGGTTTCCTACTAGGTTATGGCTCAAACTCTCACACTTACCGTGTCTACAACAATTTCACCCGAAAGGTTGAAGAGACGGTAGATGTGAAGTTTGATGAATCTAACGGCTCGCAAGTAGAGCAATTGCCAATTGATGTAGGAGACAAAGACCCTTCGGAGGCAATCCAAGACTTGTCTATTGGCAAGGTCCGTCCAACGGAGGTGAAGAAGAGTACCTCGTCCGTCCAAGTGGAAGCTTCTACTTCACGACAAGGTGAACCAAGAGTTGATACGGAAGCATCCACAAGTGGAACACACCAAGGTGAAGAAAACGAGGAGGAACATCACGAGCGTCAACGACCTCCTTCTCCACCACGACAAGAGAACGACAACGCTAAGAATGAAGAAGGCCGAGAAGAAGAACAAGATGAAGAAGATGTTCAACCAAAACCCAAGCAAAAGCTTTCACGAGTTCAAGCAAGAATTGCTAAAGACCATCCCATGGAGCAAATCTACAATGATATTCAAACCGGGAGAATCACTCGCTCTAAAACTCGTTTAGCTAACTTTTGTGAAAACTATTCTTTCATCTCTAGCATTGAACCTATCAAGGTCGAAGAAGCATTGGAAGATCCGGATTGGATAAATGCTATGCATGAAGAGCTACACAACTTTGAGAGAAACCAAGTTTGGACGTTGGTTGAGAAGCCCGACAACAACCACAACATCATCGGTACAAAATGGGTGTTTCGCAACAAGCAAGTTGAACATGGACAAGTAGTTCGTAACAAAGCACGTCTCGTCGCCCAAGGCTACACATAAGTCAAAGGTATGGACTATGGTGAGACTTATGCTCCCGTTTCTAGACTTGAGTCCATTCGCATCTTACTTGCCTATGCTAATCACCATGATATCACCTTGTACCAAATGGACATTTAAAGTGCTTTTCTAAATGGTGAAATAGAGGAGGAAGTTTATGTTAAACAAACTCCCGGATTTCTCAGTCCTAAGAAACCAAATCATGTTTACAAACTTCAAAAAGCCCTTTATGGTCTTAAACAAGCTCCTAGAGCTTGCTATAAATGCTTGACCAAGTTCCTTATTGAAAAAGGCTTTGAAATTCGGAAAATTGATTCCACACTTTTTACTAAAAGGGTTAATGGAGAACTATTCGTATGCCAAATTTATGTTGATGATATTATATTTGGTTCAACTAACCCTCATTTTAGTGAAAAGTTTGGAAAGCTAATGTGGGAGAAGTTTGAGATGTCAATGATGAGTGAACTCAAATTCTTTCTTGGGTTGCAAATCAAGCAAACTAAGGAAGGTACATTTGTTTCTCAAACAAAGTACACTAAGGACTTATTCAAGAAGTTAAATATGCAAGAGTGAAAAGGTATGTCTACACCCATGCCTACTAGTGGACATCTTGATTTGACCAAAGATGGTAAACCAGTTGACCAAAAGGTTAATCGCTCTATGATTGGTTCACTGTTATACCTATGTGCTTCACGTCCCGATATTATGCTAAGTGTGTGCATGTGTGCAAGATATCAAGCTTCTCCTAAAGAATGTCATCTTAAGGCCGTAAAAAGGATAGTGAGATACTTAATTCATACACCAAATTTTGGCATTTGGTATCCTAACAGGGCCTCTTTCGATCTTGTTGGCTACTCCGACTCGGACTATGCCGGAGACAAGGTTGATAGAAAGTCCACTTCGGGTACTTGTCAATTTCTTGGTAGATCTCTTGTGTCTTGGTCCTCCACGAAACAAAACTCGGTATCCTTATCTACCGCTGAAGCGGAGTACATTGCCGCTGGTTCATGTTGTGCTCAATTACTTTGGATGACCCAAACTCCTAAAGATTATGGGATATATGTGAAACATGTTCCATTGATTTGTGACAATGAAAGTGCTATCAAAATTGGTCATAATCCTGTACAACATTCTCGAACTAAGCATATTGAAGTTCGTCATCATTTCATTCGAGATCATGTTGCTAAGGGTGACATTAATCTTAAGCATGTTCGCACCGAAAAGCAATTAGCAGATATATTCACTAAACCCCTTGATGAGAAAGTGTTTTGCAGGTTGAGAGGAGAATTGAACATCATTGATGCTTCAAACTTGGAGTAGAAACTCCATTGGATACATGCAAGACATGAGCTTATGACTAATCCATGATATCTCTCTTATGATGGAAATATTATATCCTGGATATATTTGCATCTTGCATGTTATCTAACCCATGTAGGTACTTGGTTGAGACAATTTCCATGAGATATTAATCTACTCACATCTTGAGCAATCTCTACATCACCAAGTCTCTACACTATGGTGGTTGAAGACAAGGAAGCACAGAATCATTCAAACATATCCTTTGACAAACTCTATGTTGAGCTTCATGATTATCATTTTTGGATACACAAGTGCTACTCCTTGCAAGAACTAACCCATGTAGGTAGATGGACTCAAATTCCAAGTGGTGCTCCCAACTCTTGATGAGCTACATCAACCTTGAGCAACCCACACAAGTTCAACTACATGGTCAACACCACCACCAACATGAGCTAAAGCAACTCGACAAGATGTGAATACATCAAGATGCTTAAACGAAAAATGGTAACCTCATTTTGAGCTTAAACGATGAGTATGACCAATGATCAAGTGATCTCACTTGTCTCCTAAGTCAATATACTCTAACATAGGTGACTATGTCGCCGACCATCTCTAGATGAAGTTCTCTCGTGTTCTTTTCTGAGTTTTTGCATATGTCTCATGCATATTTGTTTCCCCTTTCAAAAAAAACTTCATCTAGATTTCTTTCTTTTCTTTTCTGTTGCTCTGCATTTCCTCCATCCAATTCATTGCATATCATTCAGTTAATTCCTTGCAAATCTTTGTGAGATCTTACTAGTCTAGTGAGCTGAGGTGACAAGTGTTTTCTCTGCGATGAACTCGGTTTCACCGATTTGTTGTTTTCGATCCAACCGAATCCTTTCGGTACAACCGAACATACCACTCGGTGCCACCGATTTCACAACAGGAAAAATAGTTTTCCACTTATTCCGTGTTTCTTCTGATCCAGCTCCACTCAATGAATCTTGTCCTCTACAAGCATCACAATTTTATCCAGTGCTTTGTGTTGTGACTCAAGGACCAAACCCATTCACAACAAATTCCAGAAAACCCTTCTTGGAAATTGATGTCAAAGGGGGAGAGAGAGATCACATCAAAGCTTATCACTTCCAAAAGGGAGAGAGTATTACTTCCACATGGGGAGAAAGAGATCTCCAGGGGGAGAGAATACTCAAGTAGAAAGTATTTATCAAGGATCCCAGATGCTTGATGTTCAAGAGGAGAGATGCCACATGTCTTCTTGGGGGAAAGACATGTTCACATGTGCTTAGTTGCATTTGCTCTGTTCTTTATATCTTTCAGCCCTGATTTACTGTTCCCTATCTTCTCCCAGTATCCCATGCTAGATTCAGGGGGAGCAAGACATCTAAGGGAAAGGAATCATTTAAATTCATTGCATATCTTTACTCTTGGGGACATGTCTAATCCAATGTGGTACTCAGTACTCACTCTCTACATGTCATCCTAGTCTTGATATTCTTGTGGTTTCTTCTGTTTGCTCTGGCTAGTAGATGTACGTGTGTTATCTAACCTTGTTCGTGCGGGTTCATTCCACCCTAAGACAACTGAAGACTACAAGGTAAGTATATGTATCACACTCATGTGTATGAGGAATTCTTGCTGATGTACATACTGTTTGCAAGAAGAGCATGAAGGTATTTTCTTTAATATTCTTTGCTCTGATGCATATGGCCAAGATACATGTAACACATTGCCTACTCTATCATGGTTATGCTCTCACATGTTTCTATATTTCATGTTCACATGATTGCATACATATAGGGGGATCCTATGCTTGTTACATGTCTTTCCGAAGCTTTACTTGCTATTCTTTATATCTTTATCTAAAGCTTTGATGTATGTTGCCATCAATTACCAAAAAGGGGGAGATTGAAAGCACAAGTGCTCCCTAGGTGGTTTTGGTAATTAATGTCAACATATCTCTTGTTGGACTAACACTTTTATCTAGTATATTTCAGATAAGTTCAACAATGGAGTGGCATGGTGAGGGAGTCATGGATTAGGGGGTGTCTGGATGGCCGGACTATGACCTTTGGCCGGACTCCTGGACTATGAAGATACAATATTGAAGACTTCGTCCCGTGTCCGGATGGGACTTTCCTTGGCGTGGAAGGCAAGCTTGGCGATACGGATATGTAGATCTCCTCCCATTGTAACCGACTCTGTGTAACCCTAGCCCTCTCCGGTGTCTATATAAATCGGAGGGTTTTAGTCCGTAGGACGAACAACAATCATACCATAGGCTAGCTTCTAGGGTTTAGCCTCTCTGATTTCGTGGTAGATCTACTCTTGTACTACCCATATCATCAATATTAATCAAGCAGGAGTAGGGTTTTACCTCCATCGAGAGAGCCCAAACCTGGGTAAAAACATCGTGTCCCTTGTCTCCTGTTACCATCCGCCTGGAGGCACAGTTCGGGATCCCCTACCCGAGATCCGCCGGTTTTGACACCGACATTGGTGCTTTCATTGAGAGTTCCTCTGTGTCGTCATCTTTTAGGCCCGATTGCTCCTCCGATTGTCAACAATGATGCGGTCCAGGGCGAGACTTTTCTCCCCGGACAGATCTTCATATTCGGCGGCTTTGCACTGCAGGCCAATTTGCTTGGCCATCTGGAGCAGATCGAAAGCTACGCCCCTGGCCATCAGGTCAGATTTGGAAGTTTGAACTACACGACCGATGTCCGCGGAGACTTGATCTTCGACGGGTTCGAGCCACAGCCAAGCGCGCCGCACTGTCACGATGGGCATGATCTAGCTCTACTGCCGAACAGGCCTCGAGGGCGCACACAGTGTCCGCCTCGACCCCTAGCTCGAGCCGATTGCATAATCGAGGACGGGTGGTTGGACACCGCCTCGGGCGCTGCAATCTCTACGGTGATCGAGCCAAACACCATACCTGTCCTTTACAAAGCTCATGAGTCCAAAGTGCCGGACTCCTCTCCGGACTCCGAACCTTCCGCGCCCCTACCAATCGAATGCGATTGGGCGCCGATCATGGAGTTCATCGCCACGGACATCTTTCAGCACTCGCCTTTCGGCGACATTCTGAATTCACTAAAATCTCTTTATCAAGAGAGCCCTGGCCGGACTATGGTCAGCAAGGTTGGGATGCAGACGACGAAGAAATTCAAAGCCCACCCACCACCCACTTCATAGCCACTATCGATGATTTAACCGACATGCTCGACTTCGACTCCGAAGACATCGACGGTATGGACGTCGATGCAGGAGAGACGACTCAAGAACCAGCGCCTACTGTGGCACCGGAAGGCCACCTCGTCAGATGCCATATACATGGTGGACACCCCAAAAGAAGGAACGGCGATGGAACAACGGAGGATGACCCTCCAAGAAACAGCCTAAGCGCCCGGCGTCGTGGCGCCGCCTAAATCCCGCCCAACAAAAACGGCGATTCCGCACGGAGATAATAACACCCTGCATAAAGGTCAAGGCAATCCCTCCAGCAGGATTCAGCGCAGACGATGGAGAAACCAGCCTCATGAGAGAGCGGCAGACAAAGAGGTAGAGGACGATAATTACATGCCTCCTCCAAGACGAGGCAAGCCTCGACGACGCATTTAATTTGTCGTGCTCGAGGATCCCGTCGAACAAGAGCGTTTCAAACGCAGGCTTATGGCCACGGCGAGCAGCCTCAAGAAAAAACAGCAACAGCTCGTAGCTGACCAATACTTGCTAGCCGACGATGGATCAAGTCCTTGCAGCCAAGAGTACGAACTCGAACGCCCCTCCAAGAGCTACCCAAAACGCTGGCTGCTACCCTGATTAGAGGAGGAAGCACCTAGACCTACATCACCAGCGGATGATGCGGAAGACCGGCCACCCCGTGGCCGCGATAGAGAGGCCTCTCGGCCCTCCGCTCAAGCCGCACCCCGGCGTCGCTCCAAAAATACCAAGGCACGGGGAAATGCGCCAGACTTGCGAGATATATTGGAGGACAAGGCAAGGCAAACAAGGTCGATCTACGGATTGCGTGGGCGCCCCACGACACGTGACAATAACCGTCATGCCGGTGACGGAAAATCGGGCTGGGCCGAACACAGTAGACAAAGCTCATTTGAGCTACGTCGTGATATAGCCCAATCGGGTTGGGCCGCACACCCACTAAGCTTCACAGATGAAGTAATGGATCATCAAAATCCCGAGTGTTTCAAACTGGTAAATATCGAATCATACGATGGCACAACAGATCCGGCGGTACGGATGGAGGATTATCTCCTTCATATCCATATGGCCCGCGGCGATGATCTACACGCCATCAAATACCTCCCACTCAAGCTTAAATGACCAGCTTGGCATTGGCTTAACAGCTTGCCAGCAGAATCAATTGGTTGTTGGGAGGACCTGGAAGCCGCATTCCTCGACAACTTCCAGGGCACCTATGTGCGACCACCAGACGCCGATGACCTAAGCCACATAATTCAGCAGCCATAGGAATCGGCCAGACAATTCTAGACACGGTTCCTAACCAAGAAAAATCAAATAGTTGACTGTCCGGACGCAGAGGCCCTTGCAGCCTTCAAGCATAACATCCGTGACGAGTGGCTTGCCCGGCACCTAGGACAGGAAAAGCCGAAATCCATGGCAGCCCTCACAACACTCATGACCCGCTTTTGCGCGGGAGAAGACAACTCGCTAGCTCGTAGTAATAACATGACCAACAGCCCTGGTAATTCGGATACCAAGGACATCATTGGCAGGTCGCCTCGCAACAAGCAAAAGCACCGCATTAACGGCGACAATGCTGAGGATACAACAGTTAATGCCAGATTCAGAGGCTCTAAACCCGGTCAGCGGAAAAAGCCATTCAAAAGAAATACTCCGGGCCCGTCAATTTGGACCGAATACTCGATCGCTCGTGCGGATACACGGCACTTCAAAACCAGCCAACCACACCAACATGGATTGTTGGGTGTTCAAGCAGGCAGGCAAGTTAAACGCTGAAAACAATGACAAGGGGCTGCATAGCGATGACGAGGAGGAGCCCCGGCCGCCGAATAATAGGGGATAGAAGGGCTTCCCCCCCACAAGTGCGGACGGTGAACATGATATACGCAACCCACATACCCAAAAGGGAGCGGAAGCGTGCACTCGTGGACGATATGCGCTGGAGCCAGTCGCCCCAAAGTTCAACCCATGGTCCTCCTGCCCGATCACTTTTGATCGAAGGGACCACCCCACTAGCATCCGCCATGGAGGATTCGCCGCATTGGTTCTAGACCCAATCATTGACGGATTTCACCTCACTAGAGTCCTTATGGACGGCGGCAGCAGCCTGAACCTGCTTTATCAGGATACAGTGCGAAAAATGGGCATATATCCCTCAAGGATTAAACCCACAAAGACGACCTTTAAAGGCATCATACCAGGTGTAGAGGCCAACTGTACATGCTCAGTTACACTTGAGGTGGTCTTCGGATCCCCGGATAATTTCCGAAGTGAGGAGTTAATCTTCGACATAGTCCCGTTCCGCAGCGGCTATCACGCACTGCTCGGACGAACCGCATTTGCAAAGTTCAATGCAGTTCCGCACTACGCATACCTCAAGCTCAAGATGCCAGGCCCTCGAGGAGTCATTACGGTCAATGGAAACACCGAACGCTCTCTCCGAACAGAGGAGCATACGGCGGCCCTCGCGGCGGAAGTACAAAGCAGCCTCTCAAGGCAATTCTCTAGTCCGGCCATTAAACGTCCGGACACCGTCAAGCGCGCCCAAAGTAACCTACAGCAGGACCGCCTGGCACGTTCCGAGCACGCGTAGCAATGCGGCCCCAACCCCAGCCCTCGCAAAATTGCGAAACCAGTACTACGCGTACATAACTACGCTCTGGAAATACCATGGGCATAGGGGGAAGGGCACGACCACGACATGCCCAAAATGCGGCTCAACCGCACCAGGGGCTCCCGATTTTGTCATTCTTTTTTTCTTACTTTCAGGACTCCACTTTCCGGAAGGCCGGTCCGGCAGTATAATCGCCGAACACACGATGCAACAGCCAGGGAGGCAGAAAGCTACGTCGAGTGTCCAGGTGGTCCCTATAATGAGCAGTATACTTGTTTCACATATCATCTCGCAGCTCGCCCCTAGAGGGGGACATGTCAAATAGTCCCATCTCTTGCTTATCGCACTATTTGTATCGTTCTGCTTTTACCGCAGACTTTTCGAATAAACAAAACATAGCTCTTGTCTATTATTGCATTCCTTTTTTTTTAAATATGTTCAGTTATGACATTATGCAACCGTACGCTTTGGTACGGCTAATACACCGTGGGCTTACGCACTTCTGAATATGGTGTGAGAAGTCCGAACACTCTCATGAGTGCGGCACCTCAACTTATAGCCTTATATGCATCGGCTCCAATCATGTCTTGGGTCAATAGTTGGGTTTGCCCGGCTCCCATGTTTTGGTACCTTACGTTCGTTATATCGGCTAAGGTAGCACTGGGAGAACCACTACGATTGTGCCCTGCTGAGCTGGGCTAAGCACCTCGATGGAGAAAGCTAAAACTGACCGTCATGATAGGGCGAGAGCTGGTCGCTGTTCGAGAGGTTTCGAGTCCCTAAAGACTTATGCCGCTTAGAGCGAGGAGTCGGCTTTGTCCGCCTAGGCGTGGATAGCGCCTCAACTCGGTCTTCGAATATTAGGGGCTTCACGAAATTTAAAATTATAGAATTCTATGGCTAAGTGAGAGTGTTCAAGCATTATTGTCCGATTGCCTTGTTCGCTGTGTTGAGCACCTCCTCAAGGACCCAATAATGGGAAAAAGAGCGCCAAGTTTATCCCGAACACCCAAAGCACTTTCATGGCATGGGGGCAGAAGCCGACGACTCGCCATCTCTCAATTTTAATAAACGGCCGCACTGAAGGTAATATTTTAAAATCAAAAGCGTTGCTTAGCGCATATGAACAAGTTTTCAGCGTACAGGATCACAAATGCGAGTTTACTCAAAAATTACATCTTTGGAGCACTCATCCGCTATAAGGCGGGCACCCTTCAGGATGCCCTCATAATACATCTCGGGCTTGCAATGCTCCTTGCTCGGCGGTGGTCCATCCGTCACAAGCTTCTCAGCGTCCATCTTGCCCCAGTGAACTTTAGCACGGGCAAGGGCCCTACGGGCACCTTCGATGCACACAGAGCGCTTGATGACTTCAAGCCATGGACAGGCATCCACCAGCTGCCTCACCAGCCCGAAATAGCTCCCAGGCATGTCTTCCCCAGGCCACAACCGGACTACAGACCCTTCATGGCCTATTCGGACACCTTATGGAGCTCGACCAGCTGCTTCAGCTGGTCGCTCAAGGGCACCGGGTGGCCGGCCTCAGCATACTGAGACCAGAACACCTTCTCCGTCGAGTTCCCCTCTTCGGCTCGGCAGAATGCGGCAGCGTCGGACACACTCTGAGGAAGATCTGCTAATGCTCCTGGAGAGCTCCGGACTCGGGTAAGTAACAAGTAATTCACTTTCACATGCTTGCTTTGCATAAAGAATGCCTTACTCGCCGCTATCTTCTTCATCGCCTCAATTTCGGAGGGCTTTTTGGGCTTCGCCTTGGCAGATTTGGCGCCTCAAGCGCCGAGGCGAGCCTCGGACTCGAGTCTTTGAGTCAAGCTCCAAACTCGTGTTTTTTCACGAGCCCGGAGCTCTTGCTACACCTCCGCCACCCGCGCCTCCTGCTTTTCTTGCTGGGTACGCTCCACGGCCGCATTTTCTTCAGCCTTGGACAGTGCTTCCTTCAGGGTTGCCACCTGGGTTGTGGCCCCTATAATACTCACGTTGGTCCTGTCATTTTTTGCAACCACACCTTTTTTATGTACTTACATAAGGTATTACTTACTGAAGGAAATATGCCCTAGAGGCAATAATAAATGTTATTATTTATTTCCTTATATCATGATAAATGTTTATTATTCATGCTAGAATTGTATTAACCGGAAACATAATACATGTGTGAATACATAAACCTACAGAGTGTCACTAGTATGCCTCTACTTGACTAGCTCGTTAATCAAAGATGGTTATGTTTCCTAACCATGAACAAGGAGTTGTTATTTGATTAATGGGATCACATCATTAGTTGAATGATCTGATTGACATGACCCATTCCATTAGCATAGCACCTGATCGTATAGTTTGTTGCTAGTGCTTTTCTTCATGACTTATACATGTTCCTATGACTATGAGATTATGCAACTCCCGCTTGCCCGAGGAACACTTTTGGTGCTACCAAACGTCACAACGAATCGGGTGATTATAAAGGTGCATTACAGGTGTCTCCGAAGGTACATGTTGGGTTGGCATATTTCGAGATTAGGATTTGTCACTCCGATTGTCGGAGAGGTATCTCTGGGCCCTCTCGGTAATGCACATCACATAAGACTTGCAAGCATTGCAACTAAATGTGTTAGTTGTGAGATGATGTATTACGGAACGAGAAAAGAGACTTGCCAAGAACTAGATTGAACTAGGTATTGATACCGACGATCGAATCTCGGGCAAGTAACATACCGATGACAAAGGAACAACGATGTTGTTATGCGGTCCGACCGATAAAGATCTTCGAGAATATGTAGGAACCAATATGGGCATCCAGGTCCCGCTATTGGTTATTGACCGAGAGGTGTCTCGGTCATGTCTACATAGTTCTCGAACCCGTAGGGTCCGCACGCTTAACGCTTCGATGGCAGTTATTATGAGTTTATATGATATTGATGTACCAAGGTTGTTCGAGTCCCGGATGAGATCACGGACATGACGAGGAGTCTCAAATGGTCGAGACATAAAGATTGATATATTGAAGCCTATGTTTGACTCCGAATCACTCCGGTGAAATTGGGAATTTTACCGAGTACCGGGGTTACGGAACCTCCCGGGAGTCAATGGGCCTTGATGGGCCTTAAGGGGAAGAGAAAAGGGGCCATATGCTGGCCGCAGCCTTCCCCTTCCCTAGTCCTATTAGGATTAGGAGAGGGGTGGCGCCTCTCTCCCTCTCCCTTGGTCAAATCCTAGTTGGACTAGGATTGGGGAATCCTACTCCGGTGGGAGTAGGACTCTGTGCGCAGCCATAGGTGGCCGGCCAGCCCTCCCTTCCCTCCTTTATATACAGGGCAGAGGGCACCCCATGACACACAAGTTGATCTACGGATCTTTCCTTAGCGTGTGCGGTGCCCCTTCCACCATATTCCACCTCGGTCATATCGTCATGAGCTTAGGTGAAGCCCCGCTGGAGAAGTCATATCGTCATGAGCTTAGGCGAAGCCCGCGCCGGTGGAGCATCATCATCGCCACCACGCCGTCGT
This sequence comes from Aegilops longissima, assembly GCA_021605205.1. Lineage (NCBI taxonomy): Eukaryota > Viridiplantae > Streptophyta > Magnoliopsida > Poales > Poaceae > Aegilops > Aegilops longissima. The sequence goes on from CM038678.1 coordinate 164,986,571, forward strand.
CTCGACGGAACTCATCCCCGACACTTTGCTGGATCGAGTCCGGGATCGCCATCGAGCTGAACGTGTGCAGAACTCGGAGGTGCCGACGCTCGGTACTTGGATCGGTCGGGTCGTGAAGACGCACGACTACATCAACCGCGTTGTTATAACGCTTCGCTTTCGGTCTCACGAGGGTACGTGGACGGACACTCTTCCTCTCGTTGCTATGCCATCACCATGGTCTTGCGTGATCGTAGGAAAATTTTTGAAATTACTACGCTCCCCAACAAAGTGGCATCCGAGCCTGGTTTTATGCGTTGATGTCATATGCACGAGTAGAACACAAGTGAGTTGTGGGCGATACAAGTCATACTACCTACCAGCATGTCATACTTTGGTTCAGCGGTATTGTGAGATGAAGCGGCCGGACCGACATTACGCAGACGCTTACGCGAGACTGGTTTCACCGCTGTGAGCACTCGTTGCTTAAAGGTGGTGGCGGGTGTCTGCTCTCTCACTTTAGTTGAACTGAGTGGCTACGCCCGGTCCTTGAGAAGGTTAAAACAGAGTCTATTTGACGAAGTATCGCTGTGGTTTTGATGCGTAGGTAAGAACGGTTCTTGCTCAGCCCGTAGCAGCCACGTAAAATTTGCAACAACAAAGTAGAGGACGCCTAACTTGTTTTTGCAGGGCATGTTGTGATGTGATATGGTCAAGACGTGATGCTATATTTCATTGTATGAGATGATCATGTTTTGTAACCGAAGTTATCGGCAATCGGCAGGAGCCATATGGTTGTCGCTTATTGTATGAAATGCAACGCCATGTAATTGCTTTACTTTATCACTAAGCAGTAGCGATAGTCGAGAAGCAATAGTTGGCTAGACGACAACGATGCTACGATGGAGATCAAGGTGTCGCTACCGGTGACGATGGTGATCATGACGGTGCTCGGAGATGGAGATCACAAGCACAAGATGATGATGGCCATATCATATCACTTATATTGATTGCATGTGATGTTAATCCTTTATGCATCTTATTTTGCTTTGATTGACGGTAGCATTATAAGATGATCCCTTACTAAATTATCAAGAAGTGTTCTCCCGAGTATGCACCGTTGCGAAAGTTCTTCGTCTTTGAGACACCACGTGATGATCGGTGTGATAGGCTCTACGCTCAAATACAACGGTGCAAAACAGTTGCACACGCGAATACTCAGGTTATACTTGACGAGCTATGCATATAAGATATGACCTCGAACACGGAGACCGAAAGGTCGAGCGTGAATCATATAGTAGATATGATCAACATATTGATGTTCACCATTGAAACTACTCCATCACACGTGATGATCGGTCATGGTGTAGTTGATATGGATCACGCAATCACTTAGAGAATTGAGGATATTTTTCTAAGTGGGAGTTCTTAAGTAATATGATTAATTGAACTTAAATTTATCATGAACTTAGTACCGATAGTATCTTGCTTGTCTATGATGTGTAGATAGATGGCTCGTGCTGTTGTTCCGTTGAATTTTAATGTTCCTTGAGAAAGCAAAGTTGAAAGATGATGGTAGCAATTACACGGACTGGGTCCGAATTTGAGGATTATCCTTATTGCTGCACGTAAGAATTACGCCCCGAAGCACCGTTAGGTGCCAGGCCTGGTGTAAGGGCTGCGCCGAAGTTGTGAACGTCCGCAAAGCAAAGCTGATGACTACTCTATAGTTCAGTGTGCTATGCTTTACGGCTTAGAACCGACTTCAACGTGTTTTGAACACCATGGAGCATATGAGATGTTCCAGAGTTGAAGTTAATATTCCAAGCTAATGCCCGGATTGAGAGATATGAAGTCTCCAATAAGTTCTATAGCTGTAAGATGGAGGAGAATGGTTCTCGGTGAGCATATACTCGTAATGTCCGGATATAACAATCACTTGATTCAACTGGAGTTAATCTTCCGGATGATTGCGCCATTGACAGAATTCTCCAATCACGCCACCAAGCTACAAGAGCTTCGTGATGAACTATAATATGCAAGGATGACCAAAACTATGCCCGAGCTCTTCGCGATGCTTTGAAAGTCATGGAGGTAGAAATCAAAAGGAGCATCAAGTGTTGATGGTTAACAAAACCACTAGTTTCAAGAAAAGGGCAAAGGAAAGAAAAGGAAACTTCAAAAGAGCGGCAAGCAAGTTGTCGATCAAGAGAAGAAACCCAAGTCTGGTCCTAAGCTGAAACCGAAAGTGCTTCTATTGCAAGCAGGCTGGTCCTTTGGAAGCGGAACTGCCCCAAGTATTTGGCGGATAAGAAGGATGGCAAGGTTAACAAAGGTATATGTGATATACTTGTTATTGATGTGTACCTTACTAATACTCGCAGAGCACTGGTATTTGATACCGGTTCATTGCTAATATTTGCAACTCAAACAGGGCTACGGATTGCTTAAGATTGGCTAAGGACGAGGTGACGATCGCGTGGGAAATGGTTCCAAAGTCGATGTGATCGCAATGGCACGCTACCTCTACATCTACCTTCGGATTAGTATTAGACCTAAATAATTGTTATTTAGTACCATCGTTGAGCATGAACATTATATCTGGATCTTGTTTGATGCGAGACGGTTATTCATTTAAATCAGAGAATAATGGTTGTTCTATTTATATGAATAATATCTTTTATGGTCATGCACCATTGAAGAATGGTTTGTTTTACTTAATCTTGATAGTAGTGATACATATTCATAATGTTGAAACCAAAAGATGCAGAGTTGATAATGATGGTGCAACTTATTTGTGGCACTCGCCGCTTAGGTCATATCGTGTAAAACGCATGAAGAAACTCCATGCTTGATGGACTTTTGGAGTCACTTGATTATGAATCACTTGGCACTTATGTAACCGTGCCTTATGGGCAAGATGACTAAAACACCGTTCTCCGGAACTATGGAGAGAGCAACAGATTTATTGGAAATCATACATACTGATGTATGTGGTCCAATGAATGTTGAGGCTCGTGGCGGATATCATTATTTTCTCACCTTCACAGATGATTTGAGCAGATATGGGTATATCTACTTAATGAAACACAAGTCTGAAACATTTGAAAAGTTCAAAGAATTTCAGAGTGAAGTGGAAAATCATCGTAACAAGAAAATAAAGTTTCTACGATCTGATCGTGGAGGAGAATATTTGAGTTACGAGTTTGGCCTACATTTGAAACAATGTGGAATAGTTTCGCAACTTACGCCACGGAACACCACAACGTAATGGTGTGTCCGAACATCGTAATCGCATTTTATTAGATATGGTGCGATCTATGATGTCTCTTACTGATTTACCGCTATCGCTTTGGGGTTATGCTTTAGAGACGGCTACATTCACTTTAAATAGGGCACCATCTAAATCCGCTGAGACGACGCTTTATGAACTGTGGTTTGGCAAGAAACCAAAGTTGTCGCTTTTGAAAGTTTGGGGCTGCGATGCTTATGTGAAAAAGCTTCAACCTGATAAGCTCGAACCCAAATCGGAGAAATGTGTCTTCATAGGATACCCAAAGGAGACAGTTGGGTACACCTTCTATCACAGATCCGAAGGCAAGATTTTGTTGCTAAATTCGAAACTTTTGGAGAAAGAGTTTTCACGAAAGAAGTGAGTGGGAGGAAAGTAGAACTTGATGAGATAATCTGTATCTACTCCCTTATTGAGAAGTAGTACATCACGTAAAACAGTTTCGTGACACCTACACCAAATAGGAGGAAGCTAATGATGATGATCATGAAACTTCAGATCAAATTTCTACAGAACTTCAGAGATCAACCAGAGCAAGATCCGCACCAGAGTGGTACGGTAATCCTATTTTGGAAGTCATGTTCTTTGGAACATGATGAACCTACGAACTATGAAGAAGCGATGGTGAGCCCAGATTCCACAAAATGGCTTGAGGCCATGAAATCTGAGATGGGATCCATGTATGAGAACAAAGTATGGACTTTGGTTGACTTGCCCGATGATCGGCAAGCAATTGAGAATAAATGGATCTTCAAGAAGAAGACTGACGCTGATGGTAATGTTATCGTTTATAAAGCTCGACTTGTTGCAAAAGGTTTTCGACAAGTTCAAGGGATTGACTACGATGAGACCTTCTCACCAGAAGCGATGCTTAAGTCCGTCGAATCATGTTAGCAATTGCCGATTTTATGATTATGAAATTTGGCAAATGGATGTTAAAACTGCATTCTGAATGGATTTCGGAAGAAGAGTTGTATATGATGCAACCAGAAGGTTTTGTCGATCCAAAGGAGCTAACAAAGTGTGCAAGCTCCAATGATCCATTTATGGACTGGTGCAAGCCTCTCGGAGTTGGAATAAACGCTTTGATAGTGTGATCAAAGCATTTGGTTTTATATGACTTTTGGAGAAGCTCTGTATTTACAAGAAAGTGAGTGGGAGCTCAGAGCATTCCTGATATTATATGTGGATGACATATTATTGATCGGAAATGATATAGAATTTCTGGATAGCATAAAGGATACTTGAATAAAAGTTTTTCGATGAAAGACCTCGTGAAGCTGCTTACATATTGGGCATTAAGATCTATAGAGATAGATCAAGACGCTTAATAGGACTTTCACAAAGCACATACCTTGATAAAGTTTTGAAAAAGTTCAAAATGGATCGTGCAAAGAAAGGGTTCTTGCCGGTATTACAAGGTGTGAAATTGAGTAAGACTCAATGCCCGACCACCGCAGAAGATAGAGAGAAAATGAAAGATGTTCCTATGCTTCAGCCATAGGCTCTATCATGTATGCAATGCTGTGTACCAGACCTGATGTGTGCCTTGTCTGTAAGTTTAGCAGCAGGTACCAAAGTAATCCAGAGTGGATCATCGGACAGCGGTCAAGAACATCCTTAAGTACTTGAGAAGAACTAAGGATATGTTTCTCATTTATGGCGGTGACAAAGAGCTCGTCAGAACGGTTACGCCGATGCAAGCTTTGACACTGATCCGGACGATTCTAAATCGCAAACCGGATACGATTTACATTAAACGGTGGAGCTGTCGGTTGGTGCAGTTCCAAACAAAGCGCCGCTATGGGATCTACATGTGAAGTTGAGTACATAGCTGCTTCGAAGCAGCTAATGAAGGAGTGCGGATGAAGGAGTTCATATCCCATCTAGGTGTTGTACCTAGTGTATCGGGTCCAATGAAAATCTTTGTGACAATATCGTGCAATTGCCTTGGCAAAGGAATCCAGATTTCACAAGAGAACCAAGCACATCAAAAGACGCCTAACTCCATCCGGATTTGGTCCGTGGGAGACATAGAGATATGCAAGATACATACGGATCTGAATGTTGCGCACCTGCTGACTAAGCCTCTTCCACGAGCAAAACATGATCAGCACCAAGACTCCATGGGTGTTAGAATCATTATTGTGTAATCTAGATTATTGACTCTAGTGCAAGTGGGAGATCAAGGAAATATGCCCTAGAGGCAATAATAAATGTTATTATTTATTTCCTTATATCATGATAAATGTTTATTATTCATGCTAGAATTGTATTAACCGGAAACATAATACATGTGTGAATACATAAACCTACAGAGTGTCACTAGTATGCCTCTACTTGACTAGCTCGTTAATCAAAGATGGTTATGTTTCCTAACCATGAACAAGGAGTTGTTATTTGATTAATGGGATCACATCATTAGTTGAATGATCTGATTGACATGACCCATTCCATTAGCATAGCACCTGATCGTATAGTTTGTTGCTAGTGCTTTTCTTCATGACTTATACATGTTCCTATGACTATGAGATTATGCAACTCCTGCTTGCCCGAGGAACACTTTGGTGCTACCAAACGTCACAACGAATCGGGTGATTATAAAGGTGCATTACAGGTGTCTCCGAAGGTACATGTTGGGTTGGCATATTTCGAGATTAGGATTTGTCACTCCGATTGCTCGGAGAGGTATCTCTGGGCCCTCTCGGTAATGCACATCACATAAGCCTTGCAAGCATTGCAACTAAATGTGTTAGTTGTGAGATGATGTATTACGAACGAGAAAAGAGACTTGCCAAGAACTAGATTGAACTAGGTATTGATACCGACGATCGAATCTCGGGCAAGTAACATACCGATGACAAAGGAACAACGATGTTGTTATGCGGTCTCGACCGATAAAGATCTTCGAGAATATGTAGGAACCAATATGGGCATCCAGGTCCCGCTTATTGGTTATTGACCGAGAGGTGTCTCGGTCATGTCTACATAGTTCTCGAACCCGTAGGGTCCGCACGCTAACGCTTCGATGGCGATGTTATTATGAGTTTATATGATATTGATGTACCAAGGTTGTTCGAGTCCCGGATGAGATCACGGACATGACGAGGAGTCTCAAATGGTCGAGACATAAAGATTGATATATTGAAGCCTATGTTTGACTCGGAATCACTCCGGGTGAAATTGGGAATTTTACTGAGTACCGGGGTTACCGAACCTCCCGGGAGTCAATGGGCCTTGATGGGCCTTAAGGGAAAGAGAAAAGGGGCCATATGCTGGCCGCAGCCTTCCCCTTCCCTAGTCCTATTAGGATTAGGAGAGGGGTGGCGCTCTCTCTCCCTCTCCCTTGGTCAAATCCTAGTTGGACTAGGATTGGGGAATCCTACCCGGTGGGAGTAGGACTCCCAGCGCAGCCATAGGTGGCCGGCCAGCCCCTCCCTTCCCTCCTTTATATATAGGGGCAGGGCACCCCATGACACACAAGTTGATCTACGGATCTTTCCTTAGCCGCAGCGGTGCCCCTTCCACCATATTCCACCTCGGTCATATCGTCATGAGCTTAGGTGAAGCCCCGCTGGAGAAGTCATATCGTCATGAGCTTAGGCGAAGCCCCGCGCCGGTGGAGCATCATCATCGCCACCACGCCGTCAGGTCGACGGAACTCATCCCCGACACTTTGCTGGATCGGAGTCCGGGGATCGTCATCGAGCTGAACGTGTGCAGAACTCGGAGGTGCCGTACGTTCGGTACTTGGATCGGTCGGGTCGTGAAGACGTACGACTACATCAACCGCGTTGTTATAACGCTTCCGCTTTCGGTCTACGAGGGTACGTGGACGGACACTCTTCCCTCTCGTTGCTATGCCATCACCATGGTCTTGCGTGATCGTAGGAAATTTTTTGAAATTACTACGTTCCCCAACACTTACCTTCCTTGTCCTCGAGCTGCTTCTTGGCAAGGCCGAGCTCATTCTCGGACCGCTCGAGGCTCTGCTTCAATGCATCGACCTCTGCAGTCAGTGCCGCAGAGGTCCGCAGCGCAGCCTGCATTCCCATATTGACATACTTATGTTAGACTCCTGCGTATATCTTTTTTATCCTTAGTTGGGCTTTTCTTTCCGAACACCAAACTGAGCATCAGGGGCTACTGTCTATGCGGTAATATTTTTACATATCTTAAATACATACATCAAAGCCTGTTAGAAGGCTGGCACAGGCTTCAGTCAGACCGCTCTTGGCGGACTGAACCTTCCGGATCACCACACTCATAATAGTGCGGTGTGCTCGCCGATGGAGGCGTTAAGCACCTCCAGCAGATTATCCGTGCCTCTGGTTGGACGGAGGTCACCGGCGTCGTAGGCTTGCCCTTCTTACTAGGGGGCCGCCTGCCGGATTCCGGAACCGTTAAAGATTCCGGTGCGGTGTCCGGCCTAGGGCCGGACTTGGAGCCCTTGGGGGTTTTATCCCCTTTGCGCCTGGAGTCCGGGAGGTCGCCTTGCGGCACCTCCAGGACCACCCCATCCTGGCTTGGACCCTTTTGGGACTCCACCTCGGCATCGTCCGTAGGACGAGGGGAGGTAGCAGTCGGAAGTGAAAGGCTATTCACATCCGATGAATCCAGGGATCCGCTCGATGAAGCGTCGAGCTGGGCCACGGGCGGACTGCGTAATTATATTCGGCATCAGAAGATACTGTGCAACAAAGGAACACCATGAGTTATTCTGGTATCCGGATACTTACGATTTTGCTAGGGGCTTAGCCCTGGATGGCCACTCCTCTTCGCCGTCGTCGGCGTTTGTCGGTGTACTAGAGTAGGGGTACCCTAGTATCCCGAACTCGTGCACGGGCAGTCGCAGCACCCCGCGGCAAGGCTTGCCTAGTGACCGCCAAGGTCCTCCATGGTTCCTTTGGAGCCATTCAAGAAAAAAGTATTTAAGCCAAGGAGACAAGGCCCCGGCAAGAGGAGCTTGCCGGGAAGGCCACTCAAGGCACGCAGAAGACAAGACCCCGGCAAGAGGAGCTTGCCGGGAAGGCTCGGTGAGCGACAAGCTTCCGGGCGCGACAAGGATTCAGCCACGGCAAGGCGCTTTGCCGCGCAGCAACCACTCTTCATCTCTCGCTCCAGCTCATCCACCAACGTGTCGCCATGGGACCATTCCAGCGTATGCGTGTCAAGAGGTCTGTGCAGCCAGCCGGAGAGCAGCGGTAAGCGGCGCCGACAGAGTGCCATCGTGGCAAGCGGTGGCGCCTCGACGGTCTCTTTTCTCAAGACTGTTTAGGCGACATGGACGGGCATTTAATGCTTTTGTCCCTTGCCGTGAGAGTTAGGTAGAATACACTGTACAAAGTAGCTGTACCAACCGCAACTCATTTTTCCCATTTTGCCCTTGTCTACGTTGCCACCTGTTGGTGACCCCTTGAGCCTATAAAAGGAGGCCCATGAGCAACGTAGAAGGGGGTTCGGCTGGGTTCGGTTCGACTCATTCGAAACTACACACACACGCTAGGTCTTGTAGCTCTCTGTGCTCCCTAGCAAGAAGACAACATAATCAGACAAGCAGCAGTAGGAGTATTATCTCTTCGGAGAGCTCCAAGCTCGGTAAACTGCTCGTGTTTCGCCGATCTGCTCTTTTTCGCAATCTCCGCCCCCATCGAACCGAAGGGACTCGGTCCGCCGTCCCATAGGTGTTCGTGGGTTACGATCAGCTTCCCCGACATCTTTGGCGCGCCAGGTAGGGGGCGTCGAGGCTGTGTGAACCTGATCCGGCATTCACACGAGCAACATCTTCATCATCTTCATCAACATGCCATCGAAGAAGAAGGCTTCGGCGGCAGCGGAGCCGTCCACGTCGATCCCGCCACCACCGGAGCAAATGGATGGAGGGGAAGACATCGGCGGAAGAACGGGCGTCGACGAGAGAGCTCATGACGCTGCCAAGTCCAAGGACAAGGCAGCGCAGACCTCGGCGTCCGTACACGCACCGCGCCCATCTCAGGAGGCGCGGGACCGACAACATCATGGTATTCATAGTACCATACGCTCGTTGGATCAAGACCGAGATGGAGGATCGCGAGGCCCTCAAGACCAGCGTGCACGCCAGCATGCTGGCGCGAGCGGGGTACGGTCGCCTGGACGGGATGCTGCTCCTTCTAACATAGTTGGAAGTCCGAGCATATCCCGCTCCTCGCGCCGTTCACCACTGCCACCCACCACTCCAGCGGAAGCCTTGGCGAGAGCTCAACTGCTCCTAGACTACCCTCCAACAGCCGACAAGGTCGACGAATGGAGGGCCACCATCCAAAGTCTCATCGGCTTTGCCAACGGCGACGCTCCGCGGCAACCAACTACATCGCTGCCGCGGCAAGACGACAAGGCACGAGCCGGTGGCGACGAAACCTGTGGGGGTGCAACCACCATGCACTCCCCACCCGTAATTAAGATCACCAACTCGTCGGATCCACCTCGACAGCGACTCCACCGCGCCATCGGATCCACGAGCTCGCTTTGATCAGCGCCAAGTTCTTCAAGAACGGCAACAAGAAGACGCCAAACCGCATCGAGCGCCAAGATAAGCGCGACGTCAATCCGACCAGCGGCTGGGCCCTCTGTCGATATGCATGCGCCGAGGGAACCAGCGACTTTTGTCAGACGTAGGTAGGTTGCCCTGCTCACTCGTGAGCTGCGGCAAGTCCAAAGGGCCCAAAGAAGAAAATTTCTGCCGACGTGCTGAGAAGTACGATGGCAGGACGATCCGTCGGAGTTCCTCAAAGATCTACACCATCGCGGTGCAAGCTGCAGGGGACGAGACGACAAGATCCTCGCCAACTACTTCCCGCCGGTACTCAAGCCCAATGTCGATCTTGGCTCATGCACTTGCCGGACAGCTCCATATCTTCTTGACAGATCTATGCCATCAGTTTGTCGGCGCTTTCACAAAGTGCCACAAGCCTCATGGCTAAGAGAGCGACCTTCATCCGCCGCCTGTAGGAAGGAGAGTCCCCGCACAAGTTCATTCAGAGATTCAGCCGTGTGCACTACAACATCCCGATGTCCACCGCCAAGGGTGATCAGCAAGCGTTTCATCGTAACGCAGCGGAACCACGTGATGAGGGAGGAGATGGCGATGTGCAAAGTCAAGGACGCCGCTGAGCTGTATGCCCTGGCCGACAAGTGTGCACGGCCGAGGAAGGGAGGAGACTCTGTGAGAGAATATGAAGCAGGATCTGATAGGAGGAGACCGCCCGGCGAAGAAGAGCCGCGACGGAACAATGAAAGAAGAAGGGCAAAGAGGTGCTAGTTGTCGAGCAGTCCGCAACGGTGGTGCCGCCAAGAAAGCCAAACTTGGTGGCTCCGCAAGGAGGTTGTCGCGGCACCGACCGCCAAGTCGTGGCGGCCGCCGACAAGCAGGACTGCTCCAACAAATAGTACTCGCAAGATCCACCGCACCAAGGGCCATGACCTCCAGAGTTGCAAGAAGGTCGAGCAGCTTGTTGAACAAAGCGAAGGCTGAGTACGAGCGGCGCGACAAGGAGAAGGCCCAGAAGGTGCCGGGGAGTTAGCAAGAAGCGACCGGTCGGGAGGACGCCACAGCAAGGCCAAGCAGCGGCAAGGAGACAGACTCCCGCTGCTGCGCGATAAGGATGAAGACGACGACGACGATGAAGATATGGAAGACGATTTAGACCGATGAGTAGGAGTTTCGTAAAGCCACAGAGGTCCTCTCAGATTGACGGCGGTGCTTCTCGCAGATACTTCACACCGCCAACTCAAGCAAGTGGATGCGGAAGTTAATGCAGCGTAACCATCCGTAGAGTCACGCAAGCCTCCAAGTGGTCTAGCACGCCTATCATCTTTGATATTGAGGACCACCCTGATCGCATAACTGCGGTCGGGTGCTTGCCGATGTTGGCCTCACCAACTATCCGCAACCTCAAGGTCACCAAGATGATAGTTGACGGCGGGGCCGGCTTAAACCTGATCTCCTCCGCGGTGCTCCGTAAGCTTCAAATCCCGACAAATGAGCTCAAGAGATCGCACTTTCAAGGAATCAATCCGGAAGGAGCAAGTCAAGGGGAAGATCACGTTGCCAGTAACATTTGGCAGCGAGCTAAACTTCAGGACTGAGAGGGTCACGTTCGACGTTGCTGATTTTCCATTACCTTACAATGGGATACTCGGTCGTCCAGTGCTCGCCAAGTTCATGGCAGCCTCTCATTATGCATACAACTTGCTCAAGATGCTAGGCCCGATAAGTGTCATTTCTGTCCATGGCGACAAGAAGGATGCTCTTATCTGCGCCGACAAGATTTACCGGGAGGCAGCAGCTACAACAGATAGCAAATCACTTGCCGCTGAAGCTCCCGGGGGGAAGAAGAAGACCACTTCGTCCGGCAAGAGCTCTGATGCCCACTCCGGCAAACGCACCTCTTCGGAATGCTGCGCTACCGTCAAGGATGCACCATCGAGCTCCACCGGCAAGTGTAAGAAGACGATGGCAGCTCCACCGAAGACCAAGAAGGTGCCCGCCAAGGAGGACGGCACTAGTGGTACCTTCACCATCAGTGCCACTCTCGGCCCTAAATAGGAAGGCGCGCTGTTTTTTCTGCGGGCTTAACGCCGACGTGTTTGCATGGCAACCGCCCGACATCCCCGTGTTCCTGTGAAAGTAATTGAGCACCACCTAGCTGTCTGTCCTCTCGCGCGCCCGCAAGCGTAAAGTCGAAGCGGCAAGGAGCGCCAAGAATTCATTGCGTAAGAGATCAAGAAACCTGAAGCAGCAGGCCTTGTCGAGGAGTGCTCCATCCCACGTGGTTGGCCAACCCTGTAGTTGTACGCAAGGCAAATGGGATATGGTGACTTTGTATCGACTTCACAGATGTTAATAAAGCTTGTCCCAAAGACCCATTTCCCTTGCCGCGCATCGACCAGATTGTTGACTCCACGGCTGGATGTGATTTGCTTTCATTTCTTGATGCATACTCAGGATATCATCAGATCTTCATGGCAGAAGAGGATGAAGCGAAAACCGCATTCATCACCCCATGTGGCACATACTGTTTTGTACGGATGCCTTTTGGGCTAAAGAATGCTGGTTCAACGTTTGCAAGAGTAGTCCATGACGCTTTTGAGCCCTAAATGCACAAAAATGTAGAAGCCTACATGGATGACATAGTGGTCAAAAGCAAGGACAGGGCAACTCTGGTTCAAGATTTAGATGAGACCTTTGCAAATCCACGCAAGATCAACCTCAAGCTCAACCCCGAGAAGTGCGTGTTTGGAGTCCTTCCGCAAGCTTCTCGGTTCTTCGTGGTCTCAGCGGGAATTGAAGCTAATCCCGACAAGATCAAGGCCATTGAGCAGATTGAAGCACCAAAGCGCGTCAAGGATGTACGAAGACTTGCCGGTTGCGTGGCTGCTCTCAGCAGGTTTATCTCTAGGTCTGCTGAACGCGCCTTGCCATTTTTCAAGATTTTGAAAAAGGCAGGTCCAATGAAATGGACTCCCGAAGCGGAGGCTGCGCTGCAGGACTTAAAGAGGTACCTGTCCTCCACTCCAATACTTGTCGCACCTAGGCCACAAGAGAAGTTGTTGCTATATATAGCGGCAACCAATCAAGTGGTTAGTGCTGCGTTAGTAGCGAAAGGGAGGCGGATAATGAGCCGCAACCAAGGCAGATGCATCCAAAGACAAGCGGGGCTTCACCGACAAACTCTGGTCCCGATAAGGACGGATCTCTGCAGCGCATGCGAGAAGATGCGAGAAAAAGATGGTGCAGCGCCCAGTTTACTTTTGTCGGCCCTTCTACAGGGGCTAGGTCAAGGTACTGTGTGCAGAAATTGCTTTTCGCCTCCTCATGGCCTAGAAAGCTGCGCCATTACTTCCAAGCACATGAGATAACAATCGCCACTCGCTTTCAATCAAGAGGATATTGCAAAATCCGGAAGCAACAGGCAGGATTGTCGAGTGGGCTTTGGAATTGTCAAGCTTTGGCCTCAAGTTTGAAAGCACTTCAACTGTCCAAAGCAGAGCATTGGCAGAGTTCATAGAAGAATGGACGCCAACGCAGGATGAAGAGATTCCAGAGATGAGCATCCCCGTCAAGGAAGCAAGCAAAGAGTGGCTGATGTACTTGGATGGTGCCTTCTCGCTGCAAGGCGCCGGTGCCGGCGTGCTGCTTGTCGCACCCATCGGAGAACACCTCAAGTACATAGTCCAAATGCACTTTCCCAAGGAGCAAGCAACAAACAATATTGCAGAGTATGAAGGTTTGCTTGGCGGTCTCAGAATTGCCGTAGACCTTGGGATCAAGAAGCTCATTGTCAGGGGTGACTCGCAGCTTGTCGTCCGCCAAGTGAACAAAGATTATCAGAGTCCGTTGATGGAAGCCTACGTTGATGAAGTGAGAAAGCTAGAAGAGCATTTTGAAGGCCTGCAGATGGAACATGTTCCAAGAGCTCAGAATGATATTGCTGATGGCCTGTCAAAGTGCGCCGCACTCAAGTTACCTGTGGAACCAGGGATTTTTGTGCTCAAGCTGACTCAACCGACTGTAACACCATCAACTGGACAGGACAAGAAGAGGAAGTTGATTTCTGGTGACTATTTTCCGGCAGAGCTCCCCGAAGCCACCGCCAAGAAGGTCCCCAGGATCAACACCAAAAATGCTGAGGGGCAGTCTGCTCCGACAAGCCCTAGCGTTTGTTTCGTTGAAGCAAACGCTCCCGACAAGTTTTGCTCTGGCAAGCTTGCCGGGGAACATCAAGCTCCGGCCGAGCCGCAGGTTCTCGCCGTAGAAGCGGATGTTCCCGCAGCAGCAGATGTGCCTTTAGTCCTTGTTGTCGAGCCGCAAGCTCCAACATGGGCGCAACAGATTGTCCATTTCCTTCAGACAGGAGAACTTCCCGAAGAGCAAGAAGAAGCAGAAAGAGTAGCCTGGCAGTCAAGTATGTACCAGTTTGTCGACAAAGACGCTGCATGTAAGAAGACTCAACGGTGTGAAATTGAAGTGTATTCACCGAAGATGGACAGAAGCTGTTGGCGAGATACACGGAGGCATATGTGGTCACCACATTGGCATAAGAGCACTTGCCGCAAAGCTTTCCGCAAGGTTTCTTCCGCCGACAGCCCTCCGTGATGCAACTACACAAGTAACCAAGTGTGAAGCGTGCTGGCCCATTCCAAACAGATACACCAGCCAGCTCAAGCTCTCCAGACGATCCTCTATCCTCGCCATTTTCGGTCCGGGGCTCGACATCCTTCGCCCCTTTCCCCGAAGCTGTCGGGGCTTTGAGTACTTGTACGCGTGAATCGACAAGTTCACAAAGTGGCCGGAAGTGGAAGCAGGAGGAAGGTGACAGACAACAAGCATCAAGTTCTTCGTGTCGATTGTTTGTCGTTTCAGGATTCCTAACAGGATCATCACCGACAACGGCACACAATTCACGAGCCGCACCTTCATGCAAGACGCCCAAGATCTTGGCGCCAAGGTTCGCTTCGCTCGCTGCTCATCCGAGAAGCAACGGTCAAGCGGAGAGAGCGAATGCTGAAGTGCTGCGTGGGCTCAAGAGCAGGACTTTCGACAGGCTCCACAAGTGCGGAAGAAACTGGATTGAGGAGTTGCCGGTGGTTCTTTGGTCGATCAGGACGACGCCAAATCGAGCCACTGGCCAGACACCTTTCGCTCTAGTCTACGGAGCAGAGGCAGTTCTCCCCATGGAACTCGTATACGGGTCACCTCGAGTACTTGCTTATGATGAGCTTGAGCAAGAGCAGCTGCGACAAGATGACGCGCTGCTCCTTGAGGAGGACCGTCTTCAGGCCGCTGTACAAGCTGCTCGTTACCAGCAAGCTTTGCGCCGCTACCATGGCCGCAAAGTTAATGCCAGAAGCTTCGAGGAAGGTGACCTTGTTCTTCGGCGCGTTCAGTCCGCCAAGAATTCCAACAAGTTGACGCCGAAGTGGGAAGGCCCTTATCGGGTGAAACGAGTCACTAGGCCTGGCGCTGTCCGCCTTGAGACCGAAGATGGCGTTCCGGTGAGCAACTCCTGGAACATTGAGCATCTTCGTAAGTTTTACCCGTAGGGCACGGTTGCCGGAACCTGTTCCGGCAACCACCTTTTGTACGAGTCTTGCCGACTTTGTACAAAGCCGGGCGCAGACCCCGTGCATAAGTAAAGCTCATGTGTTGCGCACAATTTGTCAAATACATGCTTTCGTAATCTTCTTTGCATGTGTTGTCTAACATTTTGTGCAGCATCCGCACCCGGTAAGCAATAACGAGCCACAAGGCTCCATAACTTTATTTTCTCTTCTTTCTCACAAGTTAGCCGGGGGGGGGAGGAGAAGATAATGGTGTGGGCCGCCAAGCGTCGCTCGAGGAAGTGTCGCCTTACCGAAGCAAACGATAAAAAGCTAAGTTGCCAAAGTTTGAGCAATCAGTTTTAAATTTTAAGTTATCTTCCTCGAACGATAGTACTTTGTATGGAAAACACCTGCGCGGAGGAACCAACTCAGAGCTAGTCGCGCTCTTACTTTGTTTCGAGTCCGCCAACAACTTAAGTGAGCTGCAACTAGTTGCGACAAGGTTGCTTGTCGGAGGCGGCACCGCCAAAGAAGGTTCTGACGCCCGCACTCAGCTTTCATGCAAAGGTGCCCTCTACCGACAAGTTCCCTAAAAGCGAGGGCACAAACATACAAAGGAAGGAATCAAGTAAAGGAAATAACATTGCAATCATTGCCTAAGATAGAGTTATATTACAAAAATAACTTGTCGCAGATCTAATAAATTGTTCTCCTAAACATGATCAGCAGCGACAAGGGAAAGATAAAATTGGCGGCCTAGTCTACGCGGTCGCCATCAACCCGCTTGATCTTGCCCACCTTGTCCACAATGGGTGCGATAAGGGCTTTAAGCGCCCACATCGGCATCTCGTGGCAAGGATCTGAGGACGCCGCTGAGGTTGAGGCCTGGATTGCGGAAGGCCACCTTCATCAACACCTTCGAGAGCTCCGCGCAGATCTGGCGCGATTCTCGACCAGCTGCTTCGGGATCTCTTCCGAGTCGCTGAGAGCCGCCACCACGCCTTTGAGGAACAGGCTGAGCTTGGCGCTGGGTTGAGGCGCCGTCGAGGAGTACCCGAGATCCACCATCCCCAGCTCCATCAGCTCCTTGTCGATGGCGGCGGCAGATCCACAAGACCCTCCGTCCAAAGGCATCACGCTCTTCTCCAAGGTGTTCTGGCGGTCGAGCACTCGCCAGCAGCTCCTCGCTGGCCTTGATCTTCTCCAAGAGGGCCCCCTCCCGCTCCTTGGCGCCATCCAGCGTCTGCATCAGGGTGGTCAGCTTCAGCTCACGATCTGCCTTGGAGTCCTTGGCGGCATCAAGCTCTTTTGATCCTTTCAGCGAGACGGCCCTGCAACTCGCCAAGAGTGTAGGCGCCCTTCAAGGCCAGGCTTCAACAAGAGCAAGCTCCTCGCCGCTCTTCTCGGAGGTTGGCCTCCAGCTGCGCCACCTTCGCCTCCAACTCTTTCTCGGGCGGCCTCGCAGCTACAGCAGATCTTTTGCTTCCTTGAGAGCTCCGCCAATTGATTGCTCACGCTGCAAGCTCTTCCTCATAGCTGTCAAGATTGATCTTCCGCTGCGCCAACTCGCCTTCTTGGCGCAGATAGCTTCTCAGCAGCAAGCCGTTGCTGCTCCTCGACCTCAGCCTTCTCAAGGATGAAGGCTGTGCGCGCTTCAACGAGTCGCCCCGCCTTCTCGCCACGCCCGGAGAGCTTGGTTGGCGCCCGAGCTCTTCTCGCGCTTCTCCATGTCTGCTCCGCCCTCGCGACAAGTGCTTCCCTGACTCCAACTTGGCTTGTCGGGCATGGTAGAGCAACAGCAGCTTCTTCAAGCAGCTGCTCCTCCTCAGACTTCGCCGCTGCTGCTGCTTGGCGCACAACCAGCGACAGCCCAGCGGGCGAAAGCAGCTCTTCGTCAAAGGTCTCCTTCGATCGGGCGCTCGAGCTTGACGCCTGTGGAGCTTGATGAAGACGCCGCCGCCGCCTTCGATAGGCGCCGGGCTGGGGCTCTTCAAGCCCGACGCTGCACCGGTGGCGGAGGGATCGGCGGTCGGCGAGCGCTCGGGCGCCCCACGGCCTCGTGGTCGCCAAGACGATCGCTGCATCTCGCCACTTTTGCGGCGGCAGCCTTGGCGGCCTCCTCGCCGGGCGGACCCATCGGGCGCCAAATTTCTTCCCCCATGGTGGCGACGTCTGGTGTTGCCGCTGCCCTCCTCGCCGGGCGACTTCGGGCCCATCGGCTCAGGCGATGGATCCGATGATCGAAAAAGAAAAAACAGTCAAGCAAATGTTCAAAAGAAGAACAGAAGAAAAGAACCCAAGGAAATTTTCACGCAAGAGGATTACCAGAATGGGATCTCGCAGCCATGGTCTCGATCACCGGAGGATCATGGTGCCGCCCCTTGCCGGAGAAGTCTCCTTGCCGGAGAACGCCCTTGCCGGAGAACTCTCCTTGGCGGCGAGTTGAAGCAGATGGTATTTCGGGAGCGGCTTCAGGGCACTCCCGATGAGGCTGCTCGCTCCTACACAAATCAACAAGTCGATATCAAGAAAGAAGGAGCACCCATGCACACCTAACCGTAAGAAATAAACCATATACTTTACTGGGGCCTGCTTTGGGGCTGCTTTGAGGAAGGGTTGCCGGTCCGCAAGGGGGTCTCAGATGCGCCTCATGTTGCCATGGGGATCATCTTCAATGACAACCACCGGGTCTTGGCTCTTTGACGCTTCTCGACCAGCCCTGAAAAGGAAAGAGTTCAGAATGAAGCAAATCGATACAAGACAAAGCAACCAAATTGAAGAAATACAAGCACAGATAGAAGCTTATTATTCTTATTCTTCCTCGCCGGAGCTGAGCGCGAGAGATCAAACCTGCCCGCCTCCGGCAAGGAAGAGGCGGAGGAGGGTTCCCTTGACCGCTTGGCGGGGTGGCAGCGTGACTGAGAAGATCCCGCCTCGCTTGTTGAAGCGGTGTGGGTGCTCCCGCTGCAACAAGTGCTTGCCGCTGTGGAGCGCGCCGCACGGCGCCGCGGCTGTTGGCCCGTCTGCCGCCTGGCGTCACTTCCCCGCCTTATGGAGACGCCTTCTTGGTGGAGCTGTGGGCTCCGCCGCGGCAAGCTATTTGAAGGTGTGGAGAAGGCGCCGCAGCACTCGCCGGGCTCAACTTCAGGCTCGGCCTGCTCCTCCTCGACGGCAAGCTCTCGACGGGCAAGGCTTGCCGCCGCTGCCTCTCGCCTCCTCCACGGTGAACCCGACTTGCGGCAGCAGCAAATGCTGCCGCCTCCTCCAGCCTGGTGGCAATGCGCTGCATCTCGGCGCCGGTGGTGTCGCTGGTGAGCCATCATTGCTTTCGGGCGGATCGGCACTTCTTCCAAGCTATCGAAGAACTGCCGCCGCGACGTCAGTCCGCAGGCTCTTGCCAAAGTTGAACGATCCCATGCGAATCGCACAATGGCATCATTGCACGAATGCGTCGAGCGAAGAGTTGTTGCACAATGGGACGACCCCTCGCAACCTAAACCACTGGGTGATCGGGTCGGCTTGAACAGCTCCAAAGAGCATCGCATCCAACTCCAAGACGGTGAAATTCCAGTTGAGGCCCGGCGCAGCCTCATGATGTCCGCCGATTTTGGAACTCCCAAGCAGGTCTCCCGCTCTCCCGCAAGGGATGGCGGCGCGAGGAAATCCGCGCCAACCGCGCTTACAGTGAGTCCGCAAGCCCGAGGCGCAGGATCCGGTCACAGAATCTTCAACCTAGCATCCTCCGCCAAGTTGCTCCAATCGCTGCCAAGACTATGGGAGTTTGGCTTTGGGCAGTGAAGGGCTGCGGGTTCTCCTCACGATCCAACACCAATCGCTCTCCACTCCTCCCACTTGCTACGGAGCTCTCCTTCCAGATAGGCTTCTTTCTTGCCGATCCCGGAGATCCAAGCAATCCCTCCCAAGTGGCTCTCCTCTCTCAACGCTGGGCATGAAGAAGTGGCGGAAGAGGGCTACGCTTGGGTGGATTCCGACAAAGTTTTCGCAGTTGTGCGAAACTGCCATGGTCGACAACATTGGGGGTGAAATCAAGGAGGCGGCCCATAGGTGTTCATGATGTCGCAGAAGAATTCAGAGAAGGCGGGCAGAGCCCGCACAGAAGAAGAGCGAAGAAGGGTACCCGCCGACCCAACTCGATGCGGCGGAGAGTACCTTCAGGCTGGATGCGCCTGCCTCCGCCGACCGAAGAGGTAGTAGCCTCCTCACCTCCTTTGCGCCGAGCTGGGGGAAGACGGCCCCGCCTTTCGCAGCGCCATGAGCCGCTGGCGCCGGCCGATTTCACGCTTTTCCCTTGTCGGCTTTGGAGCCATGGCGGAGGTGGTGGAGAAGACCGACGGCGTTGATGGCGTTGGTGGCGATGGGGGCGGAGCGCTGCTCTCTTCAGACTAGAGGAGAAGGGGGGGAGCGGCGGTGCTTTTCAAGATGGGACAGCAAATGGCGAGGTGGACGACCTGCCCCTGTTTCCCCTGTTTATAAGGAGGGAGAGGGGGCGGACATTCCGCTTTTCCAATTAAAGAAACCCCCACGATCTCTCCCACGACGCCACGTTCGGCGCGTGCTGTTCGTGGGAGACGTGGTGGGTCCGGAGCCGCCACGGGCGTGATCTAGGCCAGGCTGCGTCTGCAGACTGTTTTGGGCCTGGCCCAACAGCGCCGCACTGCAGTGTGGCCCAGCCCGGGCTCCTGCCGGTGTACTAGAGTAGGGGTACCCTAGTATCCCGAACTCTGCACGGGCAACAGAAGACTCGCGGCAAGGCTTGCCTAGTGACCGCTAAGGTCTCCATGGTTCCTTTGGAGCCATTCAAGAACAAAGTATTTAAGCCAAGGAGACAAGGCCCCGCAAGAGGAGCTTGCCGAAGGCCACTCAAGGCACGCAGAAGACAAGACCCCGCAAGAGGAGCTTGCGAAGGCTCGGTGAGCCACAAGCTTCCGGCCGACAAGGATTCAGCCGCGGCAAGGCGCTTGCCGCGGCAGGCAACCACTCTTCATCTCTGCTCCAGCTCATCCACCAACGTGTCGCCATGGGACCATTCCAGGCGTGCGTGTCAAGAGGTTGTGCAGCCAGCGGAGAGCAGCGGTAAGCGGCGCTGACAGGAGTGCCATCGTGGCAAGCGGTGGCGCCCCTGACGGTCTCTTTCTGCACTGTTTAGACGACATGGACGGGCATTTAATGCTTTTGTCCCTTGCTGTCAGAGTTAGGTAGAATACACTGTACAAAGTAGCTGTACCAACCGCAACTCATTTTTCCCATTTGCCCTTGTCTACGCTTGCCACCTGTTGGTGACCCCTTGAGCCTATAAAAGGAGGCCCATGAGCAACGAGAAGGGGTTCGCTGGGTTCTGTTCGAGTCATTCAAACTACACACACACGCTTAGGTCTTGTAGCTCGTGCTCCCTAGCAAGAACAAAACATAATGAGACAAGCAGCAGAGGAGTATTATCTCCGGAGAGCTCCGGTTGGGTAAACTGCTCGTGTTTCGCCGATCCGCTTCTTCAGGTAATCTCCGCCCCATCAACCGAAGGGACTCGGTCCGCCGTCCCATAGGTGTTCGTGGGTTACGATCAGCTTCCCGACAGCGCCAGGAGTAGTCCGGGAAGGGTCCTCCCTTCTTGACCCTCCGCCCCCGGTTGGGGCGGCCTTCCTTTTCATTCCTCCCCGCCGAGGGGAGAGGTTTTTCTTCCTCCTCCGCTTCGAGGAGGAGGCGCCGGAGTCATCGGACGACGAATCCGATAGCATCGAGCGCCGGGAACTCTTTTGAGTTCTCGTGGCTTTCTTCTTGGCCTTCTTCTCCGGCACCACGTAAGCTGCCGGAACCAGCAGCCCCGTCAAGCGGGCGTCCGCTGGATCTTCGGGCAAAGGAGCCGGACAGTCCATCTATCCGGTCTTCTTCTGCCATTCCTGTCAAAGGAACGGGATCTTAGATCCCACATAGAATCAAACTATGAAAAACAAGTATCATGTAAAAGGTAAAATAAGCTTACTACGCTGGCTTACGCCGCTAAATCCGCGATCCTCGGTGATGGAGGGGGAACTCGCACTTTGAATAGCACCTTCCGTGCATCCTCGTGTTGTGTCATAGAGCCTGGTCAGAGTTTGGTGCTGGGCCGGGTTGAACTCCCATAAGTTAAAAGCCCGCCATTGACACGGAGGATCCGCGGATGAGCATGACTCGACTACGCTGACGAAGTTTAACCATTTTGTCCACCTGGTCTTGGATGCAGGATTGAGTCCGTCCGCTCTTTCTGAATTACCCCACGACAGTGCCTTTCTTTCCGTGAGGTGAGCCATGGGGATGCCAGATCGAATTTGGGGTCAGCTGCACATTCAGGGTCACGCAGCTCGGTGATGTAGAACCACCCCGATTGCCACCCCTTTATGGTCTCCACGGCGAGCCTCGAGCCATGTAACGTTGGGTATCTTGCCCACCATGGCGCCTCCAAGACTTCACTTGCTGGTCGCCCACTACCTTCGCTTGACATTGAAGGTCTTCAGCCATAAGTCAAGTGGGGCTTGATGCGGAGGAAGGCCTCGCACATGACGATAAACGCCGAGATGTAGAGGACGAAGTTCGGGGCCAGATCGTGGAAATCCAGGCCGTAGTAGAACATGAGCCCCCAAACAAACAAGTGAAGTGGGAAACCTAGTCCGCGGAGGAAATGGGTGAGGAACACCACCTCTCATGGGGCCTGGGGTGGGGATGAGCTGCCCTTGTCCGGGAGCCGTGCACGATGTCGTTAGACAAGTATCCGACTCCTCAGCTTCTTGATGTGTCCCTTCGTGACGGAGGAGACCATCCACTTGCCTCCCGGCCCGACATTGCTGGAAAGGGTTGAGGTGGGATGTGGACTTGGGCGCTGGAGCTCGAAAAGTAAAATGGATAAGCGAAGGAGGAAGAAGGCGAGATGGAAAAGGTGGATCCATATCCCCTTATATGGGCGGATTTAAACTATGTGCCCCCACCAGCCCGGTAAAACTCGCTTATCTCCCAAGCGCCAGAATTAATGGCACGGTTGGGTTACCCACACCGTATTGATGAGAATCCGGAATAAGGGGACACGATCTCTCGCTTCCACAAGACGTGTTAAGGAAACCGCCTCGCTAAGTGCGCTGAGGTGGGACAAGAAAACGATTCAATAAAGGCTTGGCGGATATCACGCTAAATACGCCGCCAGATTGGATTTGTGTAAATATTATTCTCTCTACGGTGGTATGTGGAAATTATTTTGCGAGCCGACACTATCCTTGTGTTCAAAATCTTCTATGAAGTATTCGAGGAGGAACCCGCCTTGCAATGCCGAAGACAATCATGGTCGGACTCGTCGTCATTGAAGCCTGGTTCGGGGGCTACCGAGGAGTCATGGATTAGGGGTGTCCGTATGGCGGACTCCTGGACTATGAAGATACAATATTGAAGACTTCGGCCCTTGTCCGGATGGGACTTTCCTTGGCGTGGAAGGCAAGCTTGGCGATACGAATATGTAGATCTCCTCCCATTGTAACCGACTCTGTGTAACCCTAGCCCTCTCCGGTGTCTATATAAACCGGATGGTTTTAGTCCGTAGGACGAACAACAATCATACCATAGGCCAGCTTCTAGGGTTTAGCCTCTCTGATCTCGTGGTAGATCTACTCTTGTACTACCCATATCATCAATATTAATCAAGCAGGAGTAGGGTTTTACCTCAATCGAGAGGGCCCGATCCTGGGTAAAAACATCGTGTCCCTTGTCTCCTGTTACCATCCGCCTAGGCGCACAGTTCAGGACCCCCTACCCGATATCCGCCGGTTTTGACACCGACACATAGACTAAAGGATGTGGGAACTCCTTAAAGATGCTAAGGACAAAGGATTGGCTGAAGCTTCAAGCTCAAGACTCTTCATTTTACGTTTTAGTGATCCAAAATCACATTGAGTCTATAGGAAAAGCCAATACTATCAAGGAGGGATGAGGTGTTGCTTAATGAGCCTCTTGCTTCATGTGCTTAGTGATATGCTCCAAAATCCTCAACTACTTTCCCACTTCCACACATATGACCTAAACCTAAAGTCAAACTCGGCCCCACCCATTCTTTCTATCCGGCGCCACCGAGTTCAGTTGTCATAGCCACTGCCACAAACCATAGGCAAATCGGTTTCACCGATAGGGATCTCGGTCTCACCGAGATGGGATTGTAATCTCTCTGTGTATGTCCATTACCAAAATCGGTCTCACCGAGTTTGTGCAATCGGTACTACCGAGATTACAATGCAAACTCTCTGGTTAACTTATTACAAAAATCGGTCTCACCGAGTTTGAGTAATCGGTTCCACCGAGTTTGTCTGACCAACTCTCTGGTTAGCTAATTACCAAAATCGGTCTCACCGAGTTTGTGTAATCGGTCTCACCGAGATTACGTTATGCCCTAACCCTAACCATATTGGTCCTACCGAGTTGCATGTCAGTCCCATCGAAAACCCTAACGGTCACTAGGTTTACTAAATCGGTCCAACCGAGTTTGTTGATTCGGTCCCACCGAGTTTGGTAAATTGTGTGTAACGGTTAGATTTTGTGTGGAGGCTATATATACCCTCCACCTCCTCTTCATTCATGGAGAGATCCATCAGAATAAGCCTACACTTCCAGCATCCTATTTCTGAGAGAGAACTACCTACTCATGTGTTGAGGCCAAGATATTCCATTCTACCATATGAATCTTGATCTCTAGCCTTCCCCAAGTTGCTTTCCACTCAAATATTCTTTCCACCAGATACAAATCCTATGAGAGAGAGTTGATTGTTGGGGAGACTATCATTTGAAGCACAAGAGCAAGGAGTTCATCATCAACACACCATTTGTTACTTCTTGGAGAGTGGTGTCTCCTAGATTGGCTAGGTGTCACTTGGGAGCCTCCGACAAGATTGTGGAGTTAAACCAAGGAGTTTGTAAGGGCAAGGAGATCGCCTACTTTGTGAAGATCTACCGCTAGTGAGGCAAGTCCTTCGTGGGCGACGGCCATGGTGGGATAGACAAGGTTGCTTGTTCGTGGACCCTTCGTGGGTGGAGCCCTCCATGGACTCGCGCAACCGTTACCCTTCGTGGGTTGAAGTCTCCATCAGCGTGGATGTACGATAGCACCACCTATCGGAACCATGACAAAAACATCCGTGTCTCCAATTGCGTTTGAATCCTCCAAAACCCTTCCCTTTACATTCTTGCAAGTTGCATGCTTTACTTTCCGCTGCTCATATACTCTTTGCATGCTTGCTTGTTATGTATTGTGAATGTTAAACTTGTGCCTAAACTCCACTTAAACCTAAAGGAGTTAAAAAACTGCAACTTTGGTACTTAGTGTCTAATCACCCCCCCTCTAGACACCTCTTCTCAAGATCCTACAACGGCTTTAGCAGCCGAACACTAAATGGCCTCTCCAACCAGAATAAATGGTCGGTTGTCAAGACCGCGGACACGGCTAGACGAGTCCGGCGCACCACTAGCCGTAACAGCTTAGATAAACCTGAGATTGGTTTGATGGATATACTCCCATAGGCGGTACCAGGGGCTTCCCACATGTAAAAAGTACTACAGTTCGGCTTTAACTAATTTAAGATTGAATTTTAATGAGAATGATCAGTTTTTCGCACGAAGACTTTCATCTAAGCTTTTCTATTTTACAGATGACAATCATGCTACACCCTTCAAGGATACGGCACAACGGACACACAGGCGCAGACGTGCAGCAGGGCCCCGCTCAAAGGTTTCTTTTTAGATTAAGACCCTGTGTAACCCTTTTCATCGCTCTCTTGTTGCTTGACACCCCGGATACCTAACACAACCGTGAGGGATGTCGGGCGTTGTTGGCATTTCGCCACGCCGACTAATGCACGCATTCGGAAATTTAGGGTCCTTTATCAAGGGCGTTACTCAGCCCGGTACATGTTGTAAAGACCGAGCACCTTAGGGATTGTTCGGCATCGCGAGTTTGGCCTTATATGCACCAACTCCGAATCATGTCTTTGGTCAAATGTTGGGTTGACCCGGCTCCCGTGTTTTGCTACCTTACGTTCCGCTCTATCGGCTAAGGTGGCACTGGGAGAACTACTGCGATTGTGCCCTGGTTCATCTGGATGAGCACCTTAGTAGAGAAAGCCGAAAACTGACTGTCATGATAAAGCGCGAGACTGGTCAACCACTCGATGACTTAGGGGAATCTTCAGGATTCCTCCGCATTAACGAAGGGCCGGTTTTCCCGGTCATGTACGTACACGCCCCGTACTCGGATGAGCGTGGAAGTACCAGGGGCTATATAGTAGCCCCACTGTCAAACTCCTATGGTTAAGTGAAAGTGTTAAAGCAATATAGTCCGATTGCCTCGTTCGCCACGCTACCACCTCCTTAATGGACCAAGACGTTGGATCAAGTGTGAACACGCGCCTTTGCGAACACCCCCGCATTATATGCGTGGGGGCTAAAGCTGACGACTGCAAACTTCCAGGTTATATATATATATACATAAACGACCGCATAGGAGGCATAATAATACTTTCAGGAAAAAGTATAAACACAACCTTTATAATTCAAATAGCATTGTTTTTACAATCGGGATACATGTCACTCGAACATGACACTCATTGAGCACCGAGCCTCTATTAAACGAGCACCTTCTAGGACTTCTTCAAAATAGTGCTCGGCAGAAACCTGGCCTACGGCCGGATTCTGGGTTGCAATAGTGGTGGCCTGCATCCCTGCACAGTATGTCTTGACACGGGCAAGAGCCATCTGCGCACCCTCTATGCACGCCGACCTCTTGACAGCGTCGATATGCGGCACAGCACCAAGGAATCGTTGCACTAGACCAAAATAACTATTCGGCCTTGGTCCTTCCGCCAAACACGATCCACGACGTAACTCATGGCAAGTACGTAACAACCTATGGAGCTCGCCCACTCGCCATTTGCTCATTTAACAAGAGCGGACGATCGAGCATTGAACTGCGACCGAACAACTTTTCCACTTCATGATCTTTTGATCTTCGAAAAACTTGGTCGCATCAGCAAAGACTCGCCGCCAAATCCAAGCACGCCATTCACGTAACTCCATAATTGATCCGTATGGGCATACTTTAGGATCTCCGAACTTCGTCCGCAACAAAAGGGCTTCCTAGCCGTGATATCTCCGCTTGACATAGTTCCTCCTTCACCGCTTCTGATTTTAGAGCGGTTTCTTGGCTGCTACCATGGCTTTCTCCGTGTTCGCTGCCTTTTTTGACTTTCCCTTTCAAGAAGCTCATAACGGTCGGCGGCGTCTTTCAACTCAAGAGCCATCTTGGCCATTTTCTTTTTGCTCTGGCAATGCGTAGCTTGTTCGGCTCTTAACTCTTCAACCGCCTTTTGGGCGGCCGCATCACTCCTCCTGGCTTGTTCCTTGGCTCAGGCAAGTTCCGCCCGAAGGGTCCCCACGGCGGCAACTCCATGTGCAGTCACAACATATTATAGATACTAGCATCATGCTCCTCTTAATATATGTTGACCACCGGATAATACATACCTGGTGCCTCGTCAAGCCGCCTGTTTACAAGCACGATGTCGGCATCTACCGCATCAAGTTGCTGCTTCAGTTCGGCAAACTCACCAGTCCGGCTAGCCACTGGACCCTCAGCCGCCTGCACATGAAAGCGGCCTGATCATTACCTAGGACTATGATCCTCTGTTTGTCGCCTTTTTCTACGGCAACTAGAGTCTCAGGGGCTACTATCTGCATAGGGCACACCTAGCGTGTGTGGTACCGTCAAAAATATACATATTACTTTGCGTACCTCAAATCCTCTCAGCAGGCTCATAAAATCTTCATGCAACCCGATTTCGGCGGATGAAATCCTCTCAACCACCATACCCATTAACGTACGATGCGCTTCCGAGATAGCCGCTTGCTCCAGAAGATTCATCAGTGCATCTGGTCGCGCACCGGACAGTTCCAGACTCTTTCTATTGCTCCCCTTAGGAGCCGAATACTCCGGACTTCGAGGTGAAGGGCTACCTTCCGCCTTGGTGGATCAGGAGAAATCCTTCGTGATTTACACCTTCGGGTCGTCCGCCTCATGAGGCGGGAGGCATGGGAGGCGTTTTGCTTTCCATCATCTCTCAAGAAGATCCCCAAAGATGAACTCTGTCGAGAAGGGCTGTGATCCGAACTACAAGACATACGTCTCGGTTATTGCCTTGGAAATAAAGTAAGATATGTTTATGTAACGCCCTCGATGCGGCTATATCTCCCACGTGTCGAAGCATGACTTAGAGGCATAACCGCATTGAAAGCAATGTCGCAAGTGAGGTAATCTTCGCACAACCCATGTAATACATAAGGGAAAGAGATACATAGTTGGCTTACAATCGCCACTTCACACAATACATGAGTAAAGCATTACATCATACAGATACAATCAAGGTCCGACTACGGAACCAAAATA
Organism: Aegilops longissima; assembly: GCA_021605205.1. Taxonomy (NCBI): domain Eukaryota; kingdom Viridiplantae; phylum Streptophyta; class Magnoliopsida; order Poales; family Poaceae; genus Aegilops; species Aegilops longissima. The sequence goes on from CM038678.1 coordinate 165,014,383, forward strand.
AAAGAAGACTACCCCAAATGCTACACAGATCCCCGATCGTCCCAACTGGCTCCACTATCGATCAACGAGACGAAACAACACAAGAACAAGATCTTCATCGAGCTCTTCCTTGAGCTCAGAGCGCCACCGCACGGTATCATCGGCACCTGCAAACTGGGTTTGAAGTATCTGTGAGTCACGGGACTCAGCAATCTCACACCCACGAGATCAAGACTATTTAAGCTTAAAGGTAGGACAGGGTAGTGAGGTGGAGCTGCAGCAAGTTTACTAGCATATATGGTGGCTAACATACGCAAAAGAGAGCGAGAAGAGAAGCAAAGCACGGTCGAACAACTATGATCAAGAAGTGATCCCGAAACTACTTACGCCAAGCATAACTCCAACACCGTGTTCACTTCCGGACTCCACCGAGAAGAGACCATCACGGTTACACACGCGTTGATGTATTTTATTAAGATCAACTTCGGTTTTCTACAACCGACATTAACAAATTCCCATCTGCCTCATAAACGCGGGCACGGCTTTGAAAGATAATACCCGCAGGGTGTCCCAACTTAGCCCATGATAAGCTCTCGCGATCAACGAAGGATATTCCTTCTACCGGGAAGACCCGATCAGTCTCGGAATCCCGGACTACAAGACATCTCGACAATGGTAAAACAAGACCAGCAAAGCCGCCCGGATGTTCCGACAAATCCCGATAGGAGCTGCACATATCTCGTTCTCAGGGCACACCGGATGAGCAAGACGTCGGGTTGGCATAGACCCTGATTGCCCAGGGGGCGCCAGACATCGCTCGGTTTGGACCAACAATCGAAGGAGAACTGGCCCGGGGGTTTAAAATAAAGATGACCCTTGAGTCTGCAGAACCCAAGGGAAAAAGGCTTAGGTGGCAAATGGTAAAACCAAGGTTGGGCCTTCTTTGGAGGAGTCTTATTCAAAGCGAATCGTCAAGGGGGTCCCATAAATCACCCAACCGTTAGGGACGCAAAATCCGGGAACATAATACCGATATGACGGAAACTAGGCGGCAAGAGTGGAACAAAACACTGCATAAGGCCGAGCCTTCCACCCTTTACCAAGTATATAGATGCATTAATTAAATAAGATATATTGTGATATCCCAACAAGTAAACATGTTCCAACAAGGAACAACATCTCCATGTTCCAACAAGGAACAAACTTCATCTTCACCGCAACTAACAACGCTATAAGAGGGCTGAGCAAAGCGGTAAAATAGCCAAACAACAGTTTGCTAGGAAAGGATGGTTAGAGGCTTGACATGGCAACATGGGAGGCATGATATAGCAAGTGGTAGGCATCGTAGCATAGGCATAGCAAAAGAGCGAGCAACTAGCAAGCAAAGATAGAAGTGATTTCGAGGGTATGGTCATCTTGCCTGAAATCCCGCAAGGAAGAAGAACGAGTCCATGAAGAAGACAAACGGACGTAGTCGAAGCGAATCCTCACAACTCCGGAAGGAAACCGAAGCTAACGAGAGAAGCAACCCGAAACAAACAAACAACATGGTAAACCAACAAGCACAAACATGGCATGATGCACAATCAAGTATGATGCATGTCCGGTTTAAATAGCATGGCATGGCAATATGCACAAACAAAACTACAAGTTAATGGAGCCCAATATGCAACGAGTTGCATATTGACTAAACACCACATTCGAAGTTATTTAGTTCGCTCTTGGTTATGTACCCAGCAATATTAAATGTTATTTACATGGCAAGGGTGAAGCATAATAAAACTACCTATCTAGGCAAATTTAAATGAGGCCGACAACAAACAACAATTCCGGAAAATCCCCATATGCATATTTTTGATTTGGTACTGTTCTGTCCTAAAACATATTTTAGAGTTGTTAAACATGCAAAGTAATGCTACCATGTTAATCTATGCATTTTCTACCCCATTTACATATATAATTTATTTAAATCGAGCTATGGTTATTTAGTTATGAAATAAATCATTTTAACATGGCATTTATGCAAATTAATGCAAACAACCAGTTTAAGAATTTAACCATGGATGAAAGTGGAATATTATGAAACTAGATGAAATTCTAAGCATTTTACATGTTGAAAACATTTTAATATGATGCATGGTTCATGAGTTATTATATGCATGAAGTTGAGGGTTTTTCTATAAAACTGCAGTCTCCTGGAAATTAGATAAAATCGTCCTGGCAGGAAAAAAACATCACGGGCCGAAACTGGCTGGGCCAACAGGAGCAGGGCGCTGGAGGCTCACCATGGGCCTTGGCCCTGTCGGTGGAGGAGGTAGCAGGCCGGTTGAGGAGCTGGAGCAGGCTGGGCCTGACCTGGAGGCAACGATGCAGTCATCGGGCGCTGCGGGACTTGGCGCTGGACGCAGGAGCGGTCGGCCTTGTGGGGTCGCGGCCCATGACGATCGATGGGGAGGGCGTGGTCGATCTGGAGTCGGTCAACGCGAGCGCGTGGCTCGTCCTCGAAGCAGAGGAAGCAGGGGCGCGACGGCTTCAGGCGATGTAGGCAGGGGAACTTGGCGGCAGCAGCAGGTCCGCAGGAGGCTGAAGAGGGACTTGGCGGGGCGAGGGCGCACGGGAATCGGCCGGATCCGAGGCCAGGGCGGCGGCTTGGGGAGGCGGACGAAGCACTCGTTCGTCTCGCACGAACGGAAACGGTGGCAGCAGAAGTTGCAGATGGAGCCCCGGAGATGGGGACGACAGGTGAGCGAGGGGGCGGATCCAAGGCCACTGGTGCTCCGGCGGAACAGCAGCGGCGGAGGAGCATCTGGGCACGGGGACGCGAGCTCCTCTCAACGGCCATGGCGGAGAGCTCCTGTTACTCCTGTACCTGGCGAGAGAAAGAGAAATTGAGAGCGCGGGAGAGACAGAAGGAGGAGAACGAAGGGAGAGAGAGAGGGACGAGGCCGGTCCTGGTCGACGAGGAAGACGGGGCGAGGTCCAGGTGGCTGGGTGCGCCGATGGCGACGACTACATGGAGGAAGGAGCAAACGGGAGGAGCTCCCTCTCGTTCCCACATCCAGCCAGCACGGAGGCTCTCTGGTGGCTTCGAACGGAGGAGCTCGGGCAGGTGGTTGGATGGGGATCGATGGATTGGAAGGTTGCGGTTGGCCCGATCTGGAAAACGAGGAAGGTGGCGGCTTCGGTTGGTGGTTTGGATCGCGAGGGGATCCCAAGGAAGAAAAAACCAGAGGAGCGGCGGCAGCTAGGAGGATCCCTAGAAATTAGGGATTGGTCCGATGATAGAACTGCTATATATAGTAGGTGGGTGTTAGATTAGGGGCTAACTCGTCTCTTCGAACAAAATCGGACGGTCAGAAAAATAGGCTAGGGAGCCCAAATAAAAAAACGGTGATGTTTTGGGGATGATCCGGATCCATCGGTAACGACTGACCGGTTCGGGTTCGGGTAAGTTTCGGACACGCACACGAGGGGTCTGAGAGAGGTCAACGAGAACAAGGGCCTCACAAAATGACAACGGAGGCAAAGAGAGAAAGGGCAACTGCGAACGGCTGCGAGTTTTATGAAAACATGCAGATGCAATGCGCATGATGCCATGAGATGAGATGCATGACATGAACAAAATGCAAAACAAAAGACAAAAAAAAACCCAACCACGGAGGAAATAACATATCGCATCTCCGGAAAGGCAAGAGTTGGAGTTACGAATATGGAAAGTTGTATCCGGGGCGTTACAGTTTACTATAAAGTACTTTTGTTTACTTACAGCTCGGTGGAGGGCTGGTCCCCTTGCGGGCACTGTGCGGTAAGGATGCCCTTCGGGGTAGGGCCCCCTGAAAAGGTTTCTTCCCTCGCTTGCTAACCATTGTATCCAAGTCTTCAAAGGCGGTCCTCTTCCTTCCCTGGGGAGACAGAATTTTAGATTCTTCTCCCCGGTTATCCTCCTTCGCGGAGGCACTAATTCCCCCGGTTTTAATGAATGATGAGTGAGGCCCGCTTTCGGCTTCTTTATTCCTCCCTTTATCTTCCCCTGATGGCGCTTGATAAGGCGCGAGCTCAAGCATCCTGGCTAGTACAGATTCGTGAGCTTCGAAGGGGCCAACACCGATCATCTTCACCTTTTTTATCCAGTCCTGGTCAAAGACCAACTTTTTAGAATGATGTTGTGATAAATAAAGAGACAGCATGTTCGGCTGAAGATTTACTTACTTGGGTGTCTGGACGATTGCAGTTTAGGCCCGCATCCTCGGTGGTGTCCGGACACTTTATTCGTGATCCGAAGAACAATCTGTGCATCTTTTCCAGCGTCACGCCGAAGAATTGCTGAATGGTTCGCGGTCCTTCCGGGTTGAACTCCCACATACGGAGAGATCAACGTTGGCATGGCAGGACCCGACGAACTAGCATGACTTGCATTACCTTGACAAGGTTGACGTCTCTCTTGAGGAGATCCAGAATGCGACTCTGCAATGTCAGCAAGTCATTAGCCGGCCCCCAGTCCAGCCCCTTGTTGACCCATGACGCCAGTTGTGGCGGGGGGCCCGAACGGAAGGCAGGGGCAGCTACCCACTTAGTACTTCAGGGAGCCGTGATGTAAAACCACTCCCACTGCCATAAGTTGGGCATCTCGGGGAAGGATCCCTTTGGCCACGGAGCATCGACGCCTTTGCCTATTGTGGCACCTCCGCACCCTGTGTGTCGCCCATTGATCAACTTCCGCTTCACATAGAAGGTCTTGAGCCATAAGCCTAAGTGTGGGGCGATGCAAAGGAAGGCCTCACACACGACGATAAATGACGAGATGTGAAGGATGGAATCCGGAGCTAGATCATGGAAATCGAGCCTGTAATAGAACATAATCCCTCTAACAAAGGGGTCAAGACTAAAGCCTAGCCCTCGGAGGAAGTGGGAAACAAATACGACACTCTAGTTAGGTTCGGGAGTGGGGATGACCTGCCCTTGAGCAGGCAGCTTGTGCGAGATTTCAGCGGTCAGATACCTGGCTTCTCTTAGCTTCTTGATGTCCTCCTCTGTGATGGAGGAGGCCACCCACCGGCCTTGAAGGTTGGATCCGGACATGATTGAAGGTCTGAAGCACTTGGCCTCTGCCATGGGCGCTGGAATTCGAGGTGGGAGAAGGGAAAGATCGAGCACAAAAAGAAAAGGACAGGCCTTGACCCCTTTATAAAAAGGGTGAATATCAAGCGCCCTCCGCACGACCGTCTGGAACTTGCCTAAAATCGAGGAGTCGTGCCAACGGGTACGATTGGGTTACCCACACCCGTATTGATGAGAATCCCGTGATAAGGGGAACACGATCTCTGCTTCGACAAGACGTGCCAATAAAACCGCCTCATAACACATGAAGTGGCAGGCTGGGAAAAACGGTTCGTAATGACCGGACCATGGCGTGATGTCATGTTATGAAAAGTTGTCGGCAGATTACATTTGTGGAAATATTATTCTCTCTACAGTGGTATGTCGAATTTGTTTTGCACAGCCGGACACTATCCTTGTGTTCAAAATCTTCTATGGAATATTCGGAGGAGGAACCCGCCTTGCAATGCTAAAGACAATCTGCGCGCCGGACTCATCGTCATTGAAGCCTGGTTCAGGGGCTACTGAGGGAGTCCTGGATTAGGGGGTCCTCGGACAGCCGGACTATATACTTTAGCCGGACTGTTCGACTATGAAGATACAAGATTGAAGACTTCGTCTCGTGTCCGGATGGGACTCTCCTTGGCTGGAAGGCAAGCTTGGAAATACGGATATGTATATCTCCTGCCTTGTAACCGACTCTGTGTAACCCTAGCCCCCTCCGGTGTCTATATAAACCGGAGGGTTTAGTCCGTAGGACAACAACATCATACCATAGGCTAGCTTCTAGGGTTTAGCCTCTACGATCTCGTGGTAGATCAACTCTTGTAATACTCATATCATCAAGATCAATCAAGCAGGAAGTAGGGTATTACCTCCATCGAGAGGGCCCGAACCTGGGTAAACATCATGTCCCCCGCCTCATGTTACCATCCCCCTTAGACGCACAGTTCGGCCCCTACCCGAGATCCGCCGGTTTTGACACCAACAGAGGCGTCCGAATCCCGTCGCACCGGGAAGGGGAGGAGGTGCAGCGTTCACTCTATCACCTTCGGCGAGGGAGACAATCCACTGCCGTCTACGCTGTTCTCTTTCACCCAGCGCCTGTGCACGAGGGCCATCGACCCCTTCTTCCTCGTTGTCGTACATAGTGTGGGCAGATCCGGCCTCCCGCCGCACGACTAGCCACATCCCGATGACCCTAAGGTATAAGTTTCTTTGAAACCATCATTGCTCTAGCTGCATGCAGATCTTTTTCGATTCTGTAGTCGAATCTAGGTCTTGGTTCAAAGAGGAAAGAAGGGTGCGGTGGGGTGGAGCATGAATCTAGGACGTGGTCCAATGAGGAAAGGAGGGAGGGAAAGTAGTATAGACTGGCTATCTGATGACCCACAAGTATAGGGGATCTATCGTAGTCCTTTCGACAAGTAAGAGTGTCGAACCCAACGAGGAGCAGAAGGAAATGACAAGAAGTTTTCAGTAAGGTATTCTCTACAAGCACTGGAATTATCGGTAACAGATAGTTTTATGGTAAGGTAATTCGTAACATGTAACAAGTAACAAAAGTAAGCAAGGTGCAGCAAGGTGGCCCAATCCTTTTTGTAGCAAAGTACAAGCCTGGAAAAACTCTTATATAAAGGAAAGCACTTCCGAGGACACATGGGAATTATCGTCAAGCTAGTTTTCATCATGCTCATATGATTCGCGTTCGTTACTTTGATAATTTGAGGGTGGACCGGTGCTTGGGTACTGCCCTTCCTTGGACAAGCATCCCACTTATGATTAACCCCCCTCGCAAGCATCCGCAACTACGAAAGAAGAATTAAGGTAAACCTAACCATAGCATGAAACATATCAATCCAAATCAGCCCCTTGCGAAGCAATGCATAAACTAGGGTTTAAGCTTCTGCACTCTAGCAACCCAACATCTACTTATTACTTCCCAATGCCTTCCCCTAGGCCCAAACAATGGTGAAGTGTCATGTAGTCGACGTTCAGCATAACACCACTAGAGGAAAGACAATATACATCTCATCAAAATATCGAACGAATACCAAATTCACATGACTACTTATAACAAGACTTCCCCCATATCCTCAGGAACAAATGTAACTACTCACAAATCATATTCATGTTCATAATCAAAGGGGTATTAATGTGCATAAAGGATCTGAACATATAATCTTCAATCGAATAAACCAACTAGCATCAACTACAAGGAGTAATCAACACTACTAGCAACCCACAAGTACCAATCTGAGGTTTTGAGACAAAGATCGGATACAAGAGATGAACTAGGGTTTGAGAGGAGATGGTGCTGGTGAAGATGTTGATGGAGATTGACCCCTCCCGATGAGAGGATCGATGGTGACAGCTACCTCTTGAGCACTGCGTTGGTTTTTTCCTTGAAGAGGAAAGGGTGATGCAACAAAGTAGCATAAGTATTTCCCTCAGTTTTTGAAAACCAAGGTATCAATCCAGTAGGAGGCCACACGATAGTCCCTCGTACCTACACAAACAAATAAGAACCTTGCAACCAACGCGATAAAGGGGTTGTCAATCCTTTCACGGTCACTTGCAAAAGTGAGATCTGATAGATATGATAAGATAATATTTTTGGTATTTTTATGATGAAGACTAAAAGTAAAGAACGCAAAGTAAAATAGATGTAAACTTATATGATGGAGAATAGACCCGGGGGCCATAGGTTTCACTAGTGGCTTCCCTCGAGATAGCATAAGTATTACGGTGGGTGAACAAATTACTGTCGAGCAATTGATAGAAAAGTGCATAATTATGAGAATATCTAGGCATGATCATGTATATAGGCATCACGTCCGCGACAAGTAGACCGACTCCTGCCTGCATCTACTACTATTACTCCACACATCGACCACTATCCAGCATGCATCTAGAGTATTAAGTTCATAAGAACAGAGTAACACATTAAGCAAGATGACATGATGTAGAGGGATAAACTCAAGCAATATGATATAAACCCCATCTTTTTATCATCGATGGCAACAATACAATACACGGTCGCTTCCCCCTCATCAATGGGATCAAGCACCGCATGATTGAACCCAAAGCTAAGCATTTCTCCCATTGCAAGAAAGATCAATCTAGTAGGCCAAACCAAATTGATAATTCAAAGAGACTTGCAAAGATAACCAATCATACATAAAAGAATTCAGAGAAGATTCAAATATTGTTCATAGATAATCTTGATCATAAACCCTCAATTCATCGAATCTCGACAAACACACCGCAAAAAGAGTTACATCGAATAGATCTCCAAGAAGATCGAGGAGAACTTTGTATTGAGATCCAAAGAGAGAGAAGAAGCCATCTAGCTAATAGCTATGGACCTGAAGGTCTGTGGTAAACTACTCACACATCATCGGAGAGGCTATGGTGTTGATGTAGAAGTCCTCCTTGATCGATGCCCCCTTCGGCGAAGCACCGGAAAAGGCCCCAAGATGGTATCTCACGGGTATAGAAGGTTGCGGCGGTGGAATTAGGTTTTCGTGGTGCTCCCCGATGGTTTGGGGGTACGTAGGTATATATAGGAGGAAGAAGTAGGTCGGTGGATGAGGGAGTCCTGGACTAAGGAGTCCTCGGGCGTCCAGCCTGTTAGCCATGGGCCGGACTGGTGGGCCGTGAAGATACGAATACCGAAGACTACACCCGTGTCCGGATAGGACTCTCCTTGGCGTGGAAGGAAAGCTTGGCGACCGAATATGTAGATTCCTTTATCTATAACCGACCTTGTGTAACCCTACATCTCCCCGGTGTCTATATAAACCGGAGGACTTAGTCCGGAAAGGGGGATATTCATTACCATAGTCATACAGGCTAGACTTCTAGGGTTTAGCCATTACGATCTCGTGGTAGATTAACTCTTGTAATACTCATATTCATCAAGATCAATCAAGCAGGAAGTAGGGTATTACCCCCATAGGGAGGGCCTGAACCTGGGTAAACATTGTGTCCCCTGTCTCCTATTACCATCAACCTTAGACGCACAGTTCGGGACCCCCTACCCGAGATCCGCCGGTTTTGACACCGACATTGGTGATTTCATTGAGAGTTCCACTGTGTCATCGATGAAAAGGTTGAATGGCCCCTTCAATCATTGATAGTGGCGCTGTCCAAGGAGAAACCTTCCTCCCCGGACAGATCTTTGTGTTCGGTGGCTTCGCACTGCGGGCCAACTCGCTTGGCCACCTGGAGCAGATCGATAGCTACGCCCCTAGCCATCAGGTCGGATTTGGGAGCTTGAACTACGTCGCTGACATCCATGGAGATTTGATCTTCGCCGGATTCGAGACCACGGCGACCGCTCCCGGTTACCTCGACGAACATGACCTAAATCTGTCGTCAGACCACATCCAGGAGATAGCTCCTGTGATCACTCCGGCCTTAGAAACAGAGCACACTGCGGCATCCAAGGATGGGAGGTTCGACCTCACCACGGAGGCCACAGATTCCCCGGCGTTGGAGCCGCGCATGGACTTAACCTCACCCAATATCTGTGTCACCGGAACTCTGGACTCTTCTCTGGGTATAAGTTCCGAACCATCTGAGTCCGCGGATACTGAGCTTGATCGTTTGTCGATCTTCGAGTTCAGTGCCACAGACATCTTCCAGCACTCGCCTTTGGGAGATATGCTGAACTCATTAAAGAACTTGTCCTTGGTGGGGGACTCATAGCCAAACTATGTACGGTTCGAACTAGGGGCTGATGATGGGAAATTTTGCTTCCCACCCGCCACCCACTCCATAGCCACTGTCAAGGACTTAACCGACATGCTTGATTACGCCTCCTAAGACATCGTCAGTACGGATGACGATGCCGACGAGGAGCAGGGCCAAAACCCGCCATTCATTGGGCGATGGACGGCCGCTCCTTCCTTCGACGTATACATGGTGGATACGCCTAAAGAAACTAACAACGATGACAAAGAGGATCCAGTTGAAGACAAACCTCCTGAGACAAAGCCCAGTCGCCGGCGTCAGCGGCGCCGCTCTAAGTCACGTCGTACAAAAGACAACAACACCGGCACCGGAGAAAACAATACTCCGGACGATGCCGAAGACAATGAAGACCCTGTGGGAGCAACCTCCGAACAGGATGAACAGGCCATACACGAAGACTCGGAGGACAGTAAATGTCTTCCGCTCGGCGAGGAGGAGGAAAGGCTTGGCAAGGAGGATTTCATCGTGCTAGCGGAACCTCTCGAGCAGGAGCGCTTCAAACGCCGGCTAATAGCAACTGCAAGAAGCTTGAAAAAGAAGCAGTTGCAGCTTCAAGTGGACCAAGATCTGCTCAATGATAGATGGACCAAAGTCCTAGCCGCCAAAGAATACGGCCTTGGTGGCCCAGCCAAAAGCTACCAGAAGCGTAGATTGCTACCCCAGTTCGATGACGAGGCATGGGAGCCCATACCATCATCGCACAATGCGGCAGGCCGACCACAGCTTGGTCTGGATAAAGCGGCAACTCAAGCCGATTACTAGTTCGCCCCGCCTCGCCATAAAGGCAAGAATAAAACAGCTCGGGGTTGCACGTACGACCTTCGACATGACTGGGGCAGTAGAGCAGGACACACAGGATCGATCTACGGAACGCGAGGACGTGCCTCGACACGCGATGATGGCTACCTATTCGGACATAACAAACCTAGCCACGCCCGGGCCGAAAACCGCAAATGGACTTCATCGGAGGTACGTCGCAGTGTGGCCCAACATAGAGGCACCGCACACCCTCTTTGCTTCACAGACGAAGTAATGGAGCATGAATTCCCTGACGGGTTCAAACCCATAAATATCGAATCATCCGACGGAACAACGGATCCCGTGGTATGGATCGAGGACTTCCTCCTCCATATGCACATGGCCCGCGGAGATGACCTTCATGCCATCAAATACCTACCATTAAAACTCAAAGGACCAGCTTGGTACTGGTTAAAGAGTCTGCCGGAAAATTCCATTGGCAGCTGGGAGGATTTGGAAGACGCCTTCCGCGACAACTTCCAAGGAACATATGTCCGGCCACCGGATGCCGATGACTTAAGTCACATTGTCCAGCAGCCCAGAGAGTCAGCCAGGAAGCTCTGGACTGGGTTCTTAGTTAAAAAGAACCAAATCATTGACTGTCCGGGCATGGAAGCCCTCGCGGCCTTCAAACACAGCATCCAGGATGAATGGCTTGCACGCCACCTCGGTCAAGAAGGACCTAAATCCATGACAGCCCTTACCGCTCTAATGACCAGCTTTTGCGCGGGAGAAGACAGCTGGCTCGCTCGTAGAAGCAACAACGCCAGCGACCCAGGCACTTCCGAAATCCGGGACGGCAATGGCAGGCCATGATGAAGCATACACAATAGTTGCAATGATAATGAGAGATCACGCAACACAACGGTCAACGCCGGATTTAGCAATCCCAAACATGGTCAACGGAACAAGCCACTCATGGAAAACCAAGATGGACCATCCAACCTAGATAGGATATTGGACCGACCTTGCCAGATTCACGGCCACCCCGCTAAACCAGCTAATCATACCAATAGAAACTGTTGGGTCTTCAAGCAGGCCGGCAAGCTCAACGCCAAACACAAGGGGAGGAGGCTGCCAGGCGATAGGGACGACGGAGAGGTTCACCAACCAAACACCGGGGGTGAGAAGCAATTTCCCCCCGAGGATCGATCAACCCTGGAGCGGAAGTAGCAGTTCGGCTTCCGCCACCCACCTTATATACACGCAAAATTTGTACCTCGCATACACCACTACGCACTTAAGATACCATGGGCATTGGCGGAAACACAATACGGACAAGCCTGCAAGCATTCCAGTAACATTCCTTATCTACTTTCTTTTTACTTCTTTCTTCATTCTCTCTTAAAAACAGGTGACGCAAATGACAGCATCTAAAGTAACTCTATCGGAGTCCGGATCCGTACACTCACCTAATGGGCTACTTCCGTCGAGGATTCCCTCTCACTGAGGACAGGCGGCACAGACGTACGACAGGAGGTCCAAAATATCTTTTTGTAGACCGCACTCTTTATTTCGAGCCTGTAATATGCCTTTTTCCTCCGCCTTCGACATCGGGCATGTCAAATAGCCGGGGTTGTGGTCTTTATATATATAAAGTAATCATTGGCATATCGCTCAGGTCCTAGTAAATATGATCTGCATTAATCATTTCTTTCTTTTTCACAAATGAATTTGGCCCCTATAGCTGTTTTACAGCCACATCTCGGCACAACCTGCCAGGGGCTCGGTATGGGAACAAATGAGTTGCCAACAAAGTCCGAATAGCTTTATAAGTGTACTGCGGCGTCGCGAGTTTGGCCTTATATGCATCAGCTCCAAATCATGTCTTGGGTCAATGGTTGGGTTGCCCGGCTCCTGTGCTTGCTACCTTACATTCCGCTCTATCGGCTAGGGTAGTAAAGGGAGAACTACTGCGATTGTGCTTCCGGTTCATCTGGTCAAGCACCTCAGTAGAGAAAGCCGAAAACTGACTGTCATGATGCTGCGAGAGCTGGTCAACCACTCGACGACTAATCGGAATCTATTGCGATTCCCTTCGTGTCACACGAAGGACCTTTTTTCAGGTCATACATGTAACGCACCATACTGGAATAAGCCGTACACATACCGGGGGCTATGTCATAGCCCCCCCCACCTATAAAACTCCTATGGCTAAGTGAAAGTGTTAACGCCCTATAGTCTGATTGCCTGGTTCGCCGCATTATCACCTCCTTCATGGACCAAGACGTTGGATCAAGATTGATTAAATGCTTTTTCGAACACCCCCGTACTTCCTACGAGGGGGCTGAAGCCGATGACTGGAAAACTTTCAGATTATATTAAAACAGCTTCTTAGGAGGAACATAAGCTTTCGAGCAAAACATAAAAATAGATTAACTATAAAATTATCTTTTACAATTCTCATACACCTCAGCCGAATATTATGTCTTTCGAGCATTGACCCTCTATTAAGCGGGCGGCCTCTAAGACGTCTTCAAACTAGTACTCCGGTGCATAACGGTCCTTGCCCGTGGGTGGAATCTTCGCCGCAACTTCGATGGCCTTCATCTTCCCCCAGAATATCTTGACTCGGGCAAAGGCCATCCGTGCACCCTCAATGCACGCCGACCGCTTCACAGCGTCGATACGCGGCACCGCATCAACAAGCCACTCCACCAAGCCGAAGTAGCTATTCGAAACAGGCTCATTCGGCCACAGCCGGATTATGACGTTCTTCATGGCAGCGCCGGATATCCTATGTAGCTCGGCCCATTGAGACATCTGCTGATTCAGCAACAGGGGGCGCTTTAACGCACCGAACTGTGACCAGAAAAGCTTCTCTGTTGCATATCCCTCTCGCGCTTGGTAAAACTGCGCCGCATCGGAAGAACTCTTCGGCGAGTCTAAAAACTCGTCCGGAGAACTCCACACTTGGTTAAGATGAGCATAGTTCGGATCGCCTAACTTAGTCTGCAGCAAAAAGGGATACCGGTTGCAATCTCCCCAGCTTGCCGGATCTCCTCGCGGGCCGCTCTGGATTCGGACCGCGCTTCTCTCGCCTCTCGTAAGGCCTTGTCAAATTCAGCCGTTTTGGCTTCATTTTCCTTCTCAAGAAGTTCACAGCGGCTAGCAGCATTTTTTAATTCGAGCGCCATCGTGGATATCTTCTCCTCGTCTTGGCGTCGAGCAGCTTGTTCTGCTTTTAACTCAGTCGATGCCTTCTCGGCAGCCGCATTACTAAACCGGGCCTGCTCCTTGGCCCGGGCCAGCTCCGCCCGAGGAATTTCAATGGCGGCGGCACCATCTGCAGTCATGCATATTCCAGTATATAACCTTCAGCGTCATGCTTATATCACAAAAAGTATGTGAAGGGACTGCCCCGAATACATCCCTTGCGACTAGTCAAGACGCATATTGATTAACACAATGTCATATGTAGATGCAAATAATGCATATGTTGTTGCTAGATCATCTAATGAGCTTAATGTATCGGCTAGCCCTAGTTTTATCAATCATGCATCTAATTATGCGCAAGGGCCGATGCAAAACAATCTTCATGCATCAAATTCTTATGATTTTAGCAATGTACAACATATGTATCCAAACTCTCATGCATCGGCAACCCCACAAATCCATATGCCGATGAACAACATGATGGGTTTGGTTAATCAAATTGAAACACCTCATGTTAAAATTTCCAATAGCATACAAGAAATTGTTTCACCTTTTTATTCATCGGGAACTAATTCGCAATATGTGAATCAAACCTTGCCGGTGGATGGGAGAATTGGCCATGCTACTACTAGCTATTCGGCCGGTTACTCTCAACCATCATATGCTACACCTCATGTTAGTAATTTTTCAGCACCGTATGCAAGTGTAGATGTTCATAATTCAGCCCCGCATCTTCATGGTCATAGCCGAATAAGTGGAAATTTTACAGGAACACATGTGCCATCATCAAATACTGTAGCATATAATACATAATCTACGCAATTCATGAATTTCGGCATTACTCGCGAATCATTGCCGAAAGAATCTGAAACTATTGCGGAGCAATCCCTTCGAGAAGCGGTTGTGACTCACAAAACAAGAGAATTAGTGATCTTTGCCTTGAACAATATGAAAAGGGGTTGTTTCCTAATTATGCTGCAATAAAGGCTAGAGTTTTGCAGGAAGATGAAACTTCATCAATTGATAGTATTTTTGAGAGAGCATATGGTTATCCAGCAGTGCATACACTTCCACCTAGTACTGCAGCATATTATACACCCCCTACACAATTGCAAAATTTCGGCAACACTAACACTTCATTGCCGAAAGATTTTAAAAGCATTGGGGGGCAAACTAATCCAGAGCGGGCTAAAATTGAGAGGGGAGTTAAAGCTTTGCGCCATAGGGTGCAAGTACTTCACCAAGAGCGAATTGATAGGGAATTAGCTCAAAGAAAAGAAGCCTTGCCAATTGATATAACTAGTGAAAAGAATGATGATTCGGAAACTAAAAGTGCTTCGATTGAAAAAGCCGAATCAAGTAGTATATATTCCGAATCCATCAAATCCAAAGAGGCAAACATTGTTGAGAAAGGGCATGGAAAGTATAGCAAGACAGCCACACTTGACTTTTCTGAAGTTAATGGAACCTACTTCCTGCCCTATGAGTTTCGTGCCATAAGAATTGATGAGCTTCAAGAACAAGAACAAGTGGCCGAAGAAAGCTTGGTGGACGAAGTTCTTTGAACTAATGATGCACGAAATCAAGAGAAAGATGATGACATGGCGTTGGGGAGCTATCCAAAGGCGGAGCAAGATATTCTTCAAGTCACACCACCATCACGCTCTCCCAACATATTTGAAGAGGTATGTCTAGCCATTAATTTACCTGTTTTCAGATTTGGTCATGACTTTGTTGTTGATGCATATATTAGAAAAATCTTCATAAGAAATGTTGAGAGACCAATGAAGAAGGGTAATTTATTTGTTAGCAATCAGATTGTCACAAAGCATATCGGTCAACACATTACACCATTTAGAAAGACCGATAGCAAAAAATTATTGCAGCCAAGGCTTTCCCCATTGCTTTATCTAAAGTTCATATCTAATTGGGTATCTTTGCTTATTTCTTACTTGGCTTACACTTGGTCTCAAATGAGACATGTATGTTCTAACTATTTTCGTTTCAGAAATTTAAAGCCAAGGTTAAAATCTTCTGAGCAAACTGATGCAAGTATAGTTTCTTGTCCAATGACATAGGTAAGAGAATGCAAAATAAAATTCATAGCCGAATGGGGTGATAGAAAATCTGAACCATTCATTTGCTTAACTCCAAAGCCGTTCTCACAGCAAGATCGGCTAGAAAATAAAAAGTTTGCCTTTAATTCAAGAATGTGTGATCAAATATTTGATTTGTTGCTGAAAAATAATTACATAAGAATTCTTGATCACCATGTCAAGCCATCAATTCAAGGACGAATGTATTGTAGGTTGCATCATTCGTTCAAACATAATTTTGAGGATTTCAATATGTTTCGTCAAATAGTTAAATCGGCCATTGATAAAGGACGATTGAAATTTGTTGAGACACCAAGAGATGACCAATCTATTCCGATTGGCCCGATGGCAGAAAGTTTTTGCATCGGCTGCTTCAAGCCGATCCATTTAAAGAGAAGGTAAAAACTGCAGGTGATGGGATCGATCTTTCAAGTAAAGAATTTGTTCAAGAGCATAATGAACATAATCTTGAGGGCAAAAATTCCATCGAAGCTACAATGGAGACGCCAAGGACTGGGGGGCAGCAGGCAAATCCAATGATCAATGAAAGCAAACCAAAAGACAACAAAGGCTGAAATAAGCACAAGTGTAAGACATCAAAAATTACCTCGCTGAACTATTGGATAAATATCGAAAGAGGAGTGAAGAGAAGAATGCTTATTGGCCAAATCATGCAAAGAAACCAAGATCACCCCCAAGGCGCAAATATGAGGATCGGTATTGGCAAAGTGGTAATTTTAATGCAACATATTCATATCCTTATTTTTGGCCGCCAGTGCCAATGCCGTGGATGCCTCCCTATGTTCATGTAGATCCATATTCATCATGGGACACGTATGATACAAGGGCACATTCTCCATCTTATTTTAGACCATCTCACCAATACTATGCAGCTCCAAGAAGATCAACATTTGAACAATCACGCGTCAAAGACCTTTCAATCATAAGGAATCGGTCCAGAGCTCAAGGAACAAGAAAGAGGTGGTAAAGCATGTTTACCACATGAAAAAAGATGGTCGTAAGTGTGCTAATTCAGATTTGATCGCGAATAAAAAAGAGCCAACTAAAGTGTTTACATTGGCTAGAAAATGCAAAGAAGTGAAGCAATCAGTTGATAAAAATCAGAGTGTCAAATCTGAAGAAAAGAGGTTGAGGGTGCACAAGGCCCAAAACGAGTTGCCATTGGTTGAAACAAAATCACAGCCGACATGCCCACTCGGTTTATCGTATTGGCAAAAGAAGGAATTACGAAATCTTAGTGCACAAGAGCTGAGAAAGATGAACATGGCATGGGTTCCCAAAGGAAGTACTAAAAACAAAAATGATGTACATGCTTCTATTGCAACAAGTACAATAAAAGTGAGGAAAGAGAAGGATGGAAGCAACAAACAATTAAGCCGAAGGTGTGCATCACAACGTCAAAATCTTCGGTTAGCACATCATCCATTTTCTTCAACCATGCCATTGATTCCTTTGCCATGGAATTCATCCCTAGGTATGATCAATTACCCTCCATGGATTCGTTTTGATCCATGGATGCAACATAATTTTCTATATCATGAGAGGGTATTACCAAATCACTATACATTTGGTTAGTTACATTTTTGTTGCTAATACTAAGGGGCCAGAATATTTTATTGTTATTTCATTTGTTTATTTCGGCTATACATACTTTGGTGGGTGAATTCTACATGGACGTTCTGGTAATGGCCGATATTTGTCTACCGTCTTAAGAGTATGTCAATGCATGGCCGGTGTAGTATTCTAACACCGTCCTTAGCTCAATTGGAGAGCGAGACAATGTTCTATACATATTGAGGCTTTCGGTGATTCATTATGAGTAGTGCAGCAAATATCGAAGGGTTATCAATGTTTTGACAAATCACTTATAGTTTATCTTGAGGTATGTTTAGATGCAAAATTTACCTTGGGTTGCTTTAAAATTGTTCATATTTATAGACATGACAATTCGGAAAAGTTAGCACAGCAAGCATCTGGCAATTATGTAAATCATGGTGTGTTGCATTTCTATCAATAGCCGATGCTTAGTCTCGTCAACATAGGTAAGGCCGAACCGAAGTCCACCGCTTCAGCCACTAATATTTTTTTTATGCAGGTAAAAGTGAGGATTGGAGAAAGTTTATTGTTGATTATCTGCAAAGTCCTAACAAAAGGGTGAGCAATATGGTTCAGAGGATGGCCTTGAGATACATATCTATGGAACTTTATCATCGAATTGTTAATGAAGTTGAAAAGGTTTCACCCAAGTTTGCATCAAGGATTCAAACAAATAATGGCTGATATATATTTATCGCCCTAAGCACATGCAAAGTGGCCGATGGAGTGTTGACATCGTCCTTAGAACCAACAGGTACAAGTTATTTTTCGGCACGCTACCTTTGCCGAAAAACAGGGGGGCATGTGTTGACGCTCAACAATGGCATGATCGCAAAGAGTAACTTGAGGCTATAATGAGATGATGTCAAATTCATGATTTCATGTCACCATTGGATGACTCTCTTGAAGCCGATGGGAATAAATATATAGATGGTCCAAAACGGAGCTCGGATGCAAAAGTTATGACAATCTTAGAGATGCTCGTATTGACACCAGATTGGAAAATGGCATGAAACCTAATGAATATGGCCTCTGATGGAAGAAGTTACAACTGCAAAGTTCTTCGCCTCGTCGAAACGGACGATTTTGATATGAAGATCGTCTGCATCCGAGCTCGTATGCAAAAGTTACAAGCAAAACTGTGCGATGCAGCAATGTTGGGCCGGATCATCCGGGCCGGGGTCCGGATCATCCTGGTAACTGGAGCATCAAGACACCAGAAGGTTGGCGCTGAAGCTGGATGATCTGGGTCCAGTCCCGGATGATCCGGATGGAGGCCGGACAGTCCGGATAGAAGTCCGGACGTCCGGACAGTTTTTTCTGCTGGAGATGTTAGAAAACAGCCCGAAACTCCTTCAAGATGACCTCAGATCGAAAAGTAATCGACATGAAAGTTGTGCGCCTCGTCGAAACGGATGATTTTGATATAAAACTCGTCTTAATCCGAGTTCGTATGAAAATGATACAGCCCTATTAGTGGACTGCTGTCAGAAATCTGGGTTTGGCCGTATCATCCGGGCCTAGAGCCGGACGTCCGGGCCGGAGGTCGTGAGAAGTCCGAATTTGGTTAGATTTTTGATGATTTGGACGGCAAGGCAAGTCCTTTTCTTGTACGGCAAGTTCATCTGCCTCGTGTATAGATAAGAGGTGACGGCCGATTGAACAACAACACACAATCGAACAAACACATCTACCACTTTTATCTTTTATCTTTTCTCCTTAACCCTAGTTCTTCTTCTTCCTCGTTCTTCATTCGTTCTTGTTCATTGAAGGGCGACAAACCTCGAGGCCCTAGGGGCGATAGGGCTTACCTAGGGCAGCCCATAACCGCCGCGCGCCCTGACGGGGTCCCTCCCGGGCGTGTGGGGTTTCGGGTTTCCAAAAGCGCCCGCCGGTTTGTCTTGCGTACCGCGCTTCTGGCGGGTCTCCTTCGACTTGAGCTGCGGTGCATCACCCCCGGCATCGAGGGTACACATGACGTGTTCGTGTGCGAACACTGGGCTAGCCATTTTCAGTAAGAAAAAAACACAACTGAGCTCATGATGTGGTAAACATAAATAAAACCCTGGCTAGACGGGCCACAGCCCCGTTGTTACCCTGATCCATCGCTAAAACTAGTATAAATAACAACTGCTTGTTCCTCAAAAAAAACTGTGCGACCTGCTGGGTCCCTGGTGTCAGCCGCTCGTAGTGTAATTCTCTCGTTTATTGACTACGTTGACAATGGCGTGAGCCCCAGATGTCCAACCATTAGGAGGAACCATATTTTTGGGCTTGTAATATAGAGACACTTGCTTGCGTACTGCCATCACGCTAGTGGGTCCCTACTGTCATCTTCTCCACGTATAGTCATCTCCTTGTTCCTCTTGGTTGTTGACGACATTGACAACGCAAGAGGGCGGCGCACCGCTCCACGCGAGTGAACCAAGGCCGCAAGGCGGACGACGACGGCGAGGCCTCGGACGGAACGAACAGGAGCCGTGGAAGATGCGCCAGTCCAGTCGCAGGCGGAGGGGAGTATGAGGGTTGACTGGTTCGGGTGCGGGTGTGTGCTGGGGCTGACATCGACGGAGAATAACAGGACGTGTGCGGGAATAGAGGGAGGGATTGACCAACGTTGGAGGGTACGTACGGTAGGACGGCGGAGGCGCTGCTAGCCATGGGAGGCGCCAGCAGGTGGAGCCGACAGGGCGGTTTGGTTTGGGTGGCTGGAGGAAGAAGAAGACAAGAGATAGATGATACACGACAGATGTTGGATGTCAATCCAACGGCTGGTAGGCAGAATCGTTTGTTGACTGGCTAGTAAGTCGACACCACCTTGGATAGGCTATTTCCTCACGGGTCCCAAATTTCAGAATCCAAATCTGTCACGGTCATGCAGCCCTTCCTATGAAAATTTATAGCCCATTTGATGTGCTAGTTGGAAATAAGTTTGTGGGTGGTGGTGGGGGCTAATCACTTGGCTTCTGTAATGTACAGTGAGCTCAAGCAGCCGGCGAGAGTGATGTTATTTCCCTTGGTTGAGATTTCTTAGTTGTTACAATATTTCACTTTAAATTAAACGACTGTCAAGCCATTTGCCTTGCTTCAAAGAAAATATGACAGTCACAGCCGAGTTGAAAACGGCAAGAACATCTAACTCCAGCTTACAAACTGTACAAAAGCACGAGGGTTAATTGTTCATCGGTTTAAAAAACCCAGGTTGAAAAGGAAACAACATATAACTCAAAGACTGTTTTTGGCAAGAATAATCAAATGGATCGGTCAGGTCCATAGAATGAACATCTGGGTCATAAAATTTCTCGGATTATGACCACAATATGTTGTAAATAGAAGCCCCGCACGTCGTAAGCTCTTTTGCCCACCTGAAACTCCTTTTTTTTCTCTTCCACATACCCATCCGTCAAAACCATGCTACTGATAAACTTAAGCCTGATGGACAATAGTAACCTCACATTCAGCAGGAAGAATGTTACAAATCTAGTGTTTGCACGGTTGGCTACTTATCGTTCTAGCATTATTGTCTTCAATCGAATCTCATGAGAAGTGAGAAAATCCCGATGCTTACGAATCCACCGATTGGTTATAACTTTCTTACCCCATCCTGTTGCCTAAATAGACATGAAGATTGAAAACAGTTAAGGTTTAAAACAGGAGTGTCAAAAGAGCAACAACTGAACGGTTAATTCTAGTACACTATATGCGGGCTTCCAATGTGCATGAAATTATCACCTTTATATACAACTCTCCGGACATGGAAAGCATTGCAGCAAGCCAATAATCTTGTTCAGATCAAAACTATTCATTTGGATATATAAGATCTTGACAAAATCCAGCACCATTGATAGGCCATCCATGGAGAAACTCTTCATTGAGCATAGAACATAATATTACTAAAAAATGTGTACTCCAAGATGACATATAACTTATGTGCATAAATTTAAAATGCAGCTTATGGTTACAAGTGTAGATGATAATGTAAAGTACCTGAAGAACTGTGGAGCCAAACACCATACTGAAATGAGCACAGAGATCATGTATTACACCCAAGGTCTCCAGTTTAGGCGCAGAGAGGACGATTATTTGCAACGGTGAATAACTAGAATCAATGATCAACCTTTGAAGTGAAGGGGCATCTTGGATGATGAGCTGCCTTCCATCAAAACAAATTCCAATTCTTACAAGGTTAGGTGACTTTATTAGGAGACAACCGATTCTAACTGTCAAAACAAGCACCAAGCACTCCAGGGCAGGGCAACTGGAGTGGATGATGTTGTGCAACGAGGCCTCCGATATACGAACCCACACAAGTGAAAGTTTCTTCAGAAATGGGAGTTGAAGGTTTAGTACCAAATTGTCTGGTAGGTCGCACTGCGCAAAGGTGGCGGTGTGGAGAGAGGAGGAAAACCGCGAGATGGACATCGGTGCTGGGGGCGCAGGTAGATGGCGTTCGGTATCTGGTAGGTGATTTCTAGGGGAATAGTAGAACTCAAGCAGTTGTAGTTCTGTGAATTCAGGGGATTTCAGCCAGGCGTCCACCGTGCAGGGCATGGTATGCTTCCTCAGGTAGCATGATGGGATGCAGAGGCTTTGAACGGAGCCCTGGTGGGAGGAGATGATGGCTCTGGGGATTTCAAAATCATTGAAGAGAGATAGCTGACGACAACCGAGATTAAGGGGTACGGCGCGCCATAGAGGGAGCCACCGAATTGAGAGGACTTGGGTGCGGTAGCAATCCTTGGTGGGGAGAAGCAAGATGATCTCCCCAAGGACGGTGTCCGGGAAATCACTGATGCGGTCCACCCGAGATTCTACGGGTTCCTGGGATCCAGTGGGGGCAGGGTCGCCGCTTCTCCCCGCGCTACCGGGTGCGGGATCTACAACAGGCGTCGCCGTTGGCGGGAGCCTCATCTTCTTGGCGTTGGGGTCAGCCGACTCCATTTTCCTCGAGGGCGTCGCGTCGCGCTCACGGATTTGAGCAGAGTAATGAATGACGAGCCTAGTTGTAGTGCGAGTGAAGAAGAAGGGGAGCTGGGGTTTTTCTGTAGTAGTGAGGAAGAAGGGGAGCTGGGGTTTTCTGTAGGAGTGAGGTGAGGAATTTGGGGGTACGAGTGGAGCGAGCTGACGTGAGGTGGGTGGGAGTGAGGAGGAAGAAGAACACCCAGGTTTTTTGGGGGGCGGTGTGCTGGGTGTGGGTAGCGCCTCTCATTCCGTAAATATATGGACTTTTGAATTGATTTTACTATTTACTAGGGTGGATGGGCTGTTTTGTCTTGGGCCCAAAGAAACAATTACTACTAGTACAGTGGAGTCACTCTATAGCTACCCAGAAAAACAATTACTACTAGTATAGTGGATACAATAGCGCTTCTCGCTCCTCCTAGGTCATCCAAACGTCTCCCTCTACTGAATGTCGTTATACTTTTGTTCACCGACATGCGGGCCATGCAGCGCGCGGGCCCAAATGCCATCCACCAAATTAGAAGGCAGTATGCAGGCGGAGAGTCACCCCAGTCGTAGCGCGGCAACAACGAGCCGTCGTATCACAAAACCCCACCTCCCCGCGGTCTAAGTTTGACGGACGAAGCAACCATCATTTCACTCTTTGCTGAATCCCTTCTCCTCACCGTCTTCAAGAAAGGCAACACTCGCATCCGCCATTGTTCTTCTCTCCCAACGAAGGGAAGGTAAGCAGATCCGTGATGTTGGTATATTTTCGTTTAGAAAAAAGAACTTTTGCAAAGCGATGGCGATCCTCACTCTCTTTTTGTTTCATTGTCATTGTGATTGTGTTTTCCTTTGGTGGTCTCCTAGTATTCGTCGGTTTCATGATGGACCAAGGAGAACAGGCAAAGATCTGCCGATATTGGAGCGGACGCGGAGGCTGATCAACACGAGACAGAGAGCTCCAAGAAGATGGAGGCAGCCGCCGAGCCGACCCCAGATCGCGCCACGGCCACTCTTGAGATGGTCAACGCCCGTTTGAGGTTACAGCCCCGTGGCATTGCAGGAGCAGTTTTCCCCTTCGAGGATGTGTCCCCCCCCGCTGAGTTCTTTGAAAGTGCAACTATCCCTAGGTGGATTTGGTAATTCATAACAACATATAGCTCATTGAGCTAATGCTATTCAAGACAAATATTTCAGGAAAGCTCAATGAATGGCATGGCATGGATGATGAAAGTGGATCCTCAAAATATCAAGGACAAAGGATTGGCTCAAGCTCAAAAGCTCAAGACTCTACATTTTACATTTTAGTGATCCAAGATCACATTGAGTCTATAGGAAAAGCCAATACTATCAAGGAGGGATGAGGTGTTGCTTAATGAGCCTTTAGCTTCATGTGCTTAGTGATATGCTCCAGAACCCTCCACTACTTTCTCACATCCACATATGACCTAAACCTAAAGACAAACTCGGCCCTACCGATTCTTTCTATCCGGCGCCACCGAGTTCAGATGTCTTAGCCACTGCCACAAACCCTAGGCAAATCGGTCTCACCGATAGGGATCTCGGTCTCACCGAGATGGGATTGTAATCTCTCTGTTTCCCTTCGTAACGTTTCGGTCTAACCGAAGTGAGCGATCGGTCCCACCGAGATTGCAATGTAAACTCTCTGTTTCCCTTTCGTAATTTTTCAGTCTCGCCGAAAGAGCGAATCGGTCCCACCGAGTTTACCTGGCCAACTCTTTGGTTAGCTAATTACCGAATTAGGTCTCACCGAGTTTGTGTAATCGGTCTCACTGAGATTACGTTATGCCCTAACCCTAACCATATCAGTCCTACCGAGTTGTATGTCAGTCCCACCGAAAACCCTAACGGTCACTAGGTTTACTAAATCGGTCTGACCGAGTTTTATGATTCGCTCCCACCGAGTTTGGTAAATTGTGTGTAACGGTTAGATTTTGTGTGGAGGCTATATATACCCCTCCACCTCCTCTTCATTCGTGGAGAGAGCCATCAGAACAAACCTACACTTCCAACTTACCAGTTATGAGAGAGAACCACCTACTCATGTGTTGAGGCCAAGATATTCCATTCCAACCATATGAATCTTGATCTCTAGCCTTCCCCAAGTTGCTTTCCACTCAAATCTTCTTTCCACCAGATACAAATCCTATGAGAGAGAGTTGATTGTTGGGGAGACTATCATTTGCAGCACAAGAGCAAGGAGTTCATCATCAACACACCATTTGTTACTTCTTGGGGAGTGGTGTCTCCTAGATTGGCTAGGTGTCACTTGGGAGCCTCCGACAGGATTGTGGAGTTGAACCAAGGAGTTTGTAAGGGCAAGGGGATTGCCTAGTTCGTGAAGATCTACCGCTAGTGAGGCGAGTCCTTCGTGGGCGACGGCCATGGTGGGATAGACAAGGTTGCTTCTTCGTGGACCCTTCATGGGTGGAGCCCTCCGTGGACTCGCGCAACCGTTACCCTTCATGGGTTGAAGTCTCCATCAACGTGGATGTACGATAGCACCACCTATCGGAACCACGACAAAAACATCCGGGTCTCCAATTGCGTTTGAATCCTCCAAACCCTTCCCTTTACATTCTTGCAAGTTGCATGCTTTATTTTTCGCTGCCTATATAATTTTTGCATGCTTGCTTTAATTACGTGAAGATTGCTTGACTTGCCTAAGGATAGCTAAAATCTGCCAAAGTCTAAAATTGGGAAAAGGCATAGCTTTTAATTGGTCAAGTAGTCTAATCACCCCCCTCTAGACATACTTCAAGGTCCTACAAGTGGTATCAGAGCTTTGGTCTCCATTTGATTTGATTTCCATAGCTTTTGGTGGTCATAGCCTTAGTTTCACAACCTAGGAGAGTATGGCGTCTAGCGAGGGAAATTATCACCGTAGAGGTCCTTACTTTGATGGCACTAATTTTGCTAGTTGGAAGCATAAGATGAAAATGCATATTCTCGGACATAACCCCGCCGTTTGGGCTATTGTGTGTATTGGTTTGCAAGGTGAATTCTTTGATGGGAGAGAACCGAACCGTGAAGCTAGTGCGGAAGAGTTGAAGATGTTGCAATACAACGCTCAAGCTTGTGATATCCTCTTCAACGGATTGTGCCCCGAAGAATTCAACAAAATCAGCCGTCTTGAGAATGCAAAGGAAATTTGGGATACTTTGAGATATGCATGAAGGTACCGACTCCGTCAAGGAATCCAAGTTGGATGTGCTCCAAAGTCAGCTTGACAAGTTCAAAATGAAGGATGGTGAAGGTGTCGCTGAAATGTACTCTAGGCTTGCTCTTATCACAAATGAGATTGCCGGCTTAGAAGTGAAGAAATGACCGACAGATTCATCATCAAGAAGATCCTAAGAGCATTGGATGAAAAATATGATACCGTGTGCACATTGATCCAAATGATGCCAAATTACAAAGATCTCAAGCCAACGGAAGTCATTGGAAGAATTGTTGCTCATGAGATGTCACTCAAGGATAAGGAGGAACTTCACAACAAGTCAAGTGGTGCTTACAAAGCCTCATGTGAAGCCCCCACATCATCAAGTGAGAAACAAACCTTCAATGAAGAATTGAGCTTAATGGTGAAGAACTTCAACAAATTCTACAAGAGTAGAAGCAAAGAAAGAATCTCCAAGTCAAGGTCCTACAATGACAAAAGATCTTCTAGTCGAGAGCGCAATTGCTACAATTGTGGGAGACCGGACACTATTCAATGAGTGTACAACACCCTACAAAAGAAGAGAAGATTCTCCCAAGAGAAGAAGTAGAAGAGAAGAATCACCACCAAGAGAGAGAAGGAGTAGAGATGATCGTTATGAGCGAAGACCCCACGGAGAAGCAAGGATTAGGAAAGGAAGGTCAAGTCATCAAAGAGCTACACAAAGCGAAGACATCAAGCTCATGTTGGTGAATGGGTATCCGCTCCGACTCGACAATCACTCCGAGAGAAGCTATCACTCCGACTCGAACACACTCAAGATGAAGGTGTAGCGGTTTAGCACTTGTGTCAACCAACTCCTCGACATATTTGAATCACAAAATGAAGGAATTGGAAGATGCTTCATGGCCAAAGGTCCTAAGGTAACACACCCCGAGTATGTTGATTTTAATAGTGATGAAGATGACTTGCTAGGTGATGATGATTTACTTGTTGACAACTCTAGTGATGAATACTATGAAGAAACGTCAATTAATCATGCGAATCAAGATGAAAGGAATGACAATGATAAGGAGAAAATTGAGCGTCTAACTAAAGAACTAAACACTCTTAAGTTAGCTCACGAAACTATCTTCGAAGATCATCGAGAACTTTTAAGGGCTTATGAGAAGTTACGCTTTGAAAAGCTCAATCTTGAGCAAGAGCATGAGTTCCTAAAAGCGATCAATGATGATCTTCGTAAGAAAAGTTCTTCTTAGATTGCCAAGCGTTTACTCTTATCTACTTACATGCCTCAAGTCAAGTCAAGTAACAAGAACAAAAAATATTCTTCTTCTAGTAGTAGCAATAACAATGCTAAACCCAATATTGTTGCTTCTAGTAGTTCTCTTGATTCCACTAATGATTCTCTTAGCCAAGTTACACTTGAGCAATAAAACATCTTATTGAAGGGAATTATAGAGAAAGGTGTATACAAGAGCCTTGCTGGGAGTAAGCAATTTGACGAAATTGTACGCAAGCAAGGAAGGCACCGGAAGAGTCAAGGTGTTGGTTTTGAACGAAAGTTCAATGCCAATGGATTTGAGTGGGAAGAAGATCAATACCCCAAGACGAAGTTTGTTCCTAAACAAGAGAAGTATGATCCTACTTCCTTCAAGGGAACACAACCACAAGATGATCTTCCACCACAAGACCACAAGAACAAAGGCAAGGACAAACTTCAAGAGGAGATTGATGCATTTGAAGAAGCACCTAAGGCCTTGGTCAAGTGGGTTCCCAAGACTACGTCAAGTTCTACTTCATCAAGCGCAACTACTACACCAAGGATTCCCATCAAGATGATGTGGATCCTGAAGAACAAGAACTAGAGAGTTCTTTAGGGTGACTCCGCCAACATTTTTCACTCATATCATTATGGCAAGGACAAGTGCAATCAACTTCCATATCTTGCACTAGTTCAAGGAGTCACAAACCCTCATGTTGGTAAGGCAAGGGACAAGGTAACATAATGTTTTCATGGACATCATTTTGTGTGGTGCATCACTCTATGTCTATGGATATTCTTGTTTGTTCCTTGTGGGACTAACCCGTGAAGGTATTGAAAGTGCAACTCACTCCAAAGGATTGCTCCAAAAGATCTACATCAACATTGAGCATCCACATCTTCAACACCTACATGAAGTCATCAACGACAACCCAAGGTTAGTTTATCCCTCTAAGGGGGATCTCACATCTAGGGGGAGCTTAACTCTAAGAATTGAGTCAAAGCAACTCTAATGATGTGAACACATAAATGTCTTTATGTAAAAGTGGTAACCCCACTTGAGCTTAAACGATGAGTATGACCTATGATCAAATGTTCTCATTTGACTCCTAAGTCAATATACTCATATATAGATGACCTAGTCATCGCCAATTGTTTGATAGATTCTAGAATTGGTTGCGCATGCTTTGTCACATATTTCATTTGTCATTTTATTGTGTGAGCATGTTGGTTGCATATTTTACTCATTCGAGGACATCCACTTGTTGTTTGATTGATTGGTTTCTTTTTCTTTTGCCACGTGGATGGACAAGAATAGCTAAGAACCTTCTCTAGCTATCTATGATTTTCTCGTCTCAAACTCTATTCATGCTACATCACAAAATTTGATCAAGTCAGATTCGAACCACTCTGTGTGAGGAGCACTCGGAGTCCCCGATTCGTCATAGACTTAAACTTCCAAAACTTCTTTGTGATTTTCGGTCTGACCGATTCCTCCATTTCGGTCATACCGAGATTACTAAGTCGATCTAGGTTTTCAATCTCGGTGCAACCGACTTTAACTTCGGTCACACCGAGTTCTCAGAATATTAACAGTTATGCATCTCGGTGCCACCGAGTTGTTCAACTTCGGTCACACCGGATGATGTCGGGCTATATATACACACGGGAAATTTTTTGGAAAACTTTCTCCGAAACTTCTCGCCCGCGCATAGCTCGCTCTGCCTACCAGGTCTATGGATCGTCGACTTCATCGCCAGCCTCCTCTTGTCGCTGGTCTCCGCCGCAATCAAAAGAATTCTCCTCTGTCGTGGCCGCCGTAGCGAGTTCACCGCCGAACTAGGGTATGAACTCGATCACTGTGCTATCCTCGTCCGATTCTCAGCACATTGTATTCGTAATGCATCTTGCCACGATTGAAACACTTCTATCCAGTCAAAACAATCCTTAGAATAGGTATGATTCGAAAATTTAGGGTTAGGTTTCCGCCGAAACCATCTCGGACCCACCGAGTTGAAAAACTCGGTCCCACCGATTTGGCTAACGCCATTGCACTAGTAAGTCTCGGTCTGACCGAGAATTACAAATCGGTGTAACCGATTTTAGAACTTTGTGAAACCCTAGCAGTCTCGGTGCCACGAACTGTGACTCGGTCGACCGAGTTCACTAGTTTAGGTTCCAAAACTGCTTGGTATCACCGAGTTTAAAATCGGTAGATCCGAAATGCTTTCGGTGGAAAACTAAAACTAAGTTTTTGAATCATTCTTTACAAAAATCTCTGCATTTTGTGATGCTCATCCACTCTACCTCATCTATAACTATTCACGTGGTCAGCGATCGGTGTGTGCAGCATGTCGGACCAAAGTGACAGCAGAACAGTCGGAGGAGCAGATTCACATGAGTGAGGGCACTAGTCCCTCTAGCAGCTCAGATGAGGGGAGCCGAAGCACTCCCAGCAATTTGCCCAAGGCTGCCACAAGGACAAGGAAGAAGAAGACCTCAGAGTCTGAGGATGAGTATTATGTGGCAGCTGAGGATGAGGCCAGTCCCAAGAAGAAAGTGCTCAAGAAAGAGTACAGCTTGACAGCAGTTAAGCCTGGAATGAAGATCAAAAGGCCAGTAGGTAGACAACCAATGTCCAAAGCCAGAGTCTCCACTCAAGCTTCTTTGGAATCCCAACCCAAAGAACCTGCTGCTGCTGAAGGAAAGAAAAGGAAGGAAATGGTCAAGAAGACCATGGCCGGAGTGATTGGGAAACCATCTATGATGGAGGAAGAGGAATAAGAGGAAGTTGCTGAGCCTGCACCCAAGGCACAAAAGTTGATGGGTGATGCCATAAAGTCAGGGGCTGCAACTTCAAAGCCCAAAGCTGCCCCCAAGCCCAAGAGTGCACCAAAGAGGAATACCAGGAGTATACCAAAGAATCGAGAAGAACAAGGCTCCAATGCCCGAGGTTGATCTTGAGGAAGATGAAGAAGGGCAGGTCCTAAGGAAGCTCAAACCCAAGATCCCAGACCACAGTGATGCTCATCCTGTGGCTGAGAACATGAAGATCAGGAGAGATCAAGGGTTGAGGCTATGGAGAGAGTGAGATCCATATGCCACCTGGAGAAGGACTGCTGTGGATTACAGGCTCCACACCAAGGAACAACAAGACTTTTATGAGACCATCTTATTGGATAAGAAGCCCATAGTTCGTGATATGAGGTGGGTCGACTGGACCTACATTCAGGAGAACGCAGAACACTATCCTGGAGTATTTGACAGCTTCAGTGCATGTGGAGTTGCTGATTTTGTTGGGCAGAAGCTCACAAATTGGAATGACGAGCTCATTATGCAATTCTACTCCACAACACATTTCTATCCAGATGGCAGGACAGTTTGGATGTCAGAAGGAACGCGATACCAGTCAACCATAGAGGAATGGGCAAGTCTGATCAATGCCCCAAAGGAAGATGAAGATGACTTGGACATTTATGCCAAGAAGAAGATGGGTCACAACTCAATGTCACACATGTAAAAGGAAATCCCAGATGATGCACTTGAGACTTTCAAGTTTGGATCAGTTCATTATCTTCTGTCAGGGCTGCCTACAATCAACTTGATCCTAAGGCACACTCTTTTGCCCAAATCAGGTGACCACAACATGATCAGAGGGCATGCAATCAATTTGCTTCACATTTTTTTTGTGCCTCAGAAATTCAAAGTCATGAGCCTCATAGTTGAAACTATCAAGAGGACTGCAGCAGACCAGAAGAGGAGCTGTGGATATGCCCCACGGATTCAGGAGTTGATAAACTCAAAGATGGGCAGAGGGAAGTATCTGTTGGATAAGGAACACATGGTTCTCGATCCTGACTTTGAGGACAATCAAGTTGTCATGACTGAGAATGAACCAACATCAGTACAAGCGCAAGAGAAGAAGGAGAAAGCGAGGAAAGAGAAGGCTGCCAAGATGCCAACTCAAGCAGAGGCATCTGAATACTTTCTGAAGAACAAGCAGGAGCAGCTTGGTTACTTGATAGCATCAACTCTGCGGATTGAGAAGGGTTGGCCACCTAACTCAAAACCAGGAGAGCACGGAAAGAATCATGGAACAAAATTCTATGATCTTGATGTCAAAATGGCGAGATTCGATCAGTTGTGGAGCAGCTATAGGATGACATGCAGGAGAGGAAGGGCAGGACAACGATCGATGCATTTGCAGAGTGCCACGAGCTCGAGAGATTAGCTGCAGAGCCAGTTCAAGACACGAGTCACTTCATCAGCTCCACTACAGCTCAAGACAACCAGCTCCAAAGACCGAACTCCTTCAGCTCCTACTACATCATTTGAAGCCTTCGTTCTTGGAGTTCTCCGGACACCACCACCACCAGAAGACCAAGCCTGAGAGACGATATAGTCCTATGCATTTTCTAGGAACTTTTTGGTAACTTGTTGCCAAAGGGGGAGAAAAATGTTTAGATCATAGGCTTCGAGAGAGAGAGAGATTTTCTTTTGTTCTCTTTTGTCCTTTTGGTTGAACTTTATTTGCTTTTGATTGTTTGAGATACAATGCAATTACCTGTGAGAGATTGATGATCATGTGTTTGATCATAAGCTACACTTATGCTCGTTATGATATTATCTTACTTATCCTTATATGATCATTCACTTTGCTTGGTGATGAGTGCATGTATTCAATCTTTGTTATTTTGAGCGCTCCACCAAGATGTATGTGACATGGAAGAGTAACCCATGAGCCTAATTCCTTGTGCATTTGCAGTCCAAAGCAAATATTACTACGCACAAATTTAGGGGGAGCTCTTGCTTATCACATACTTCTCAAAGCGACGATGTTTTTCAAATTTTATTATCATTTCTCGAAGCTTTGATCTATATGTTGTCATCAATTACCAAAAAGGGGGAGATTGAAAGTGCAACTATCCCTAGGTGGTTTTGGTAATTCATAACAACATATAGCTCATTGAGCTAATGCTATTCCAAGACAAATATTTCAGGAAAGCTCAATGAATGGCATGGCATGGATGATGAAAGTGGATCCCTCAAAATACTAAGGACAAAGGTTTGGCTCAAGCTCAAAAGCTCAAGACTCTACATTTTAAATTTTAGTGATCCAAGATCACGTTGAGTCTATAGGAAAAGCCAATACTATCAAGGAGGGATGAGGTGTTGCTTAATGAGCCTCTTGCTTCAAGTGCTTAGTGATATGCTCCAGAACCCTCAACTACTTTCTCACTTCCACATATGACCTAAACCCAAAGACAAACTCGGCCCTACCGATTCTTTCTATCCGGCGCCACCGAGTTCAGATGTCTTAGCCACTGCCACAAACCCTAGGCAAATCGGTCTCACCGATAGGGATCTCGGTCTCACCGAGATGGGATTGTAATCTCTCTGTTTCCCTTCGTAACGTTTCGGTCTAACCGAAGTGAGCGATCGGTCCCACCGAGATTGCAATGTAAACTCTCTGTTTCCCTTTCGTAACTTTTCGGTCTCACCAAAAGAGCGAATCGGTCCCACCGAGTTTACCTGACCAACTCTCTGGTTAGCTAATTACCAAATTCGGTCTCACCAAGTTTGTGTAATCGGTCTCACCGAGATTACGTTATGCCCTAACCGTAACCATATCGGTCCTACCGAGTTGCATGTCAGTCCCACCAAAAACCCTAACGGTCACTAGGTTTACTAAATCGGTCTGACCGAGTTTTATGATTTGGTCCCACGAGTTTGGTAAATTGTGTGTAGCAGTTAGATTTTGTGTGGAGGCTATATATACCCCTCCACCTCCTCTTCATTCATGGAGAGAGCCATCAGAACAAACCTACACTTCCAACTTACCAGTTCTGAGAGAGAACCACCTACTCATGTGTTGAGGACAAGATATTCCATTCCAACCTTATGAATCTTGATCTCAAGCCTTCCCCAAGTTGCTTTCCACTCAAATCTTCTTTCCACCAGATCCAAATCCTATGAGAGAGAGTTGAGTGTTGGGGAGACTATCATTTGAAGCACAAGAGCAAGGAGTTCATCATCAAGACACCATTTGTTACTTCTTGGAGAGTGGTGTCTCCTAGATTGGATAGGTGTCACTTGGGAGCCTCCGACAAGATTGTGGAGTTGAACCAAGGAGTTTGTAAGGGCAAGGAGATCGCCTACTTCGTGAAGATCTACCGCTAGTGAGGCAAGTCCTTCATGGGCGACAACCATGGTGGGATAGACAATGTTGCTTCTTCGTGGACCCTTCATGGGTGGAGCCCTCCGTGGACTCGCGCATCCATTACCCTTCGTGGGTTGAAGTATCCATCAACGTGGATGTACGATAGCACCACCTATCGGAACCACGACAAAAAAATCTGTGTCTCCAATTGCATTTGAATCCTCCAAACCCTTCCCTTTACATTCTTGCAAGTTGCATGCTTTATTTTCCGCTGCCTATATACTCTTTGCATGCTTGCTTGAATTGCGTGAAGATTGCTTGACTTGCCTAAGGATAGCTAAAATCTGCCAAAGTCTAAAATTGGGAAAAGGCATAGCTTTTAATTGGTCAAGTAGTCTAATCACCCCCCTCTAGACATACTTCAAGGTCCTACAGTTGCCCAAGGTGATTTTCTTCTTTGCCGATCTCGATTGTGGTTTTTCATCTAAGTATGTGGTGATGAATAATGCAAAAAATTTATTAGCATCGATGCCATGCTATACATAGTGGTTTAAATAACTTGTGTTTCTTATGCTGGAAAGTAATTCATAATTTGTTTCTATTTCATTTAGAGCCCTGATGCAGACAAGGATTGTGTGGTTGTACATGTCACTCGCTATGAGGCGGATGACCTGAATATATGCACTGGGAAACCAGAGTTTTTAGGCTGTTGGATCCTGGAAGCCATTTGCGCTTATATCAATGAAGAGTTGTATTCCAGCCTCACTGTTGTCAGGTGTGTTGTCCAGGGTGTACTGAAGCACAAGAAGTTCAAAGCTACTCCTTCATTTGTGAGGCATACTGTTCTTGTCAAGCTTACGCAGGAAGATGACGTGGCATGCCTCCAGAAACAAGTTTATGAGTGGCAAGGCCACAAGGTTTTCTTCATGAAGGTTCACAGGATTGAGCTGCTGCCGGACGTCCTCGATGATGTTCATGGCATGGTCCCTTGTGTCCAGCCCAAATTAGATATAGGCATGAAATACTTTCCCCAGCTAGTGTTTAATAGTAGTTTGGATTCTGTCTAATTATCCAAACCTTGCCTGATATCGAGCCCTCTGGGGCTAGTACTCTGTTTGAATCCGTCTATGGGAACTGCTGCTACTTTTGTGTGCCCGTGAATCATCGTAATTGTTGCCGAAACAGATGCGTCCTCACTAGTTTATCATATGAGCAGTGTGTGTTTGGATGTAATAGAGTGCTCGTTCAAGAACTGTGCGCCGACGTATACATAAGTACTTTTAAACATTGTTGGTGCTACCCCACTTGTAAGCAGTTGTGCAAAACACGGCACATTGGCTCAGCTCGCTTCAACACTCGGCTATCGACTAGCTAACAATCAACAATCTGCTGTCTGACATATAAGCAACTATGTATCTTGTTACGATGGTTCATGCGATTAAGCGAGGCCACAATGTAAATTCCAAGCGTTCACGCTAGTCTAGCGTTCATGTGGAACACTCACGTTAAACTTCGGCTTCATAAAAAACTTGAAAAGCATAAGTTAAGCAATTTTATACATCTCAATGATTCATAGAACATAACAAACATATACTAGTTAATAGCAAAAGGCAAAGTTGTGAGAAGGTTTACAAATCAGGAAAAAACAAGCAAGGCTTCTCTCGAGCAAAGGGCCTCCGGCGAGCTTAAATTTCCTGGAGTTCACTCTGGTTTTTTCTTGTTGCCACCATCCAGGGTTAGGTTCTCTCATTCGAGAATAACCAATTATAATTGTGTTCTCAGCTAGAATGTTGAACTAAACCATGCAATGTACTGACCAGCTGAAAGTCTTGTGCATTCCACTAAATTTAAGCACCGCTATTTGTAGAAATAAGCAGACCACAATGCCTCTTGTCCGCGCACCTGTCCCAAAAACCTCCGTGCAGTCGTGCCAGCTTGTCCTTGGTCCATGGATGAACTGGAGGAAAGTGCATTCTGAACTAGGATGCAGATGTTTTCACTCGTCCCTGCACTGCAATCAGGAAGTAAAACGTATGAATCAACTTCTTTTAGATTGTGTTGGTCATTCTACCTAGTAACTACCAATGTAGGAATACCTGGAAGACAGGTGGTTAGACGACGGCAACAAGGGATATCCATCTCATTTTGCACAGTTCTACTAAAACTGAGGTGTGCCCTTTTGATTGTGCGGATAGAAATGATACGGAGACAGACATCCCGAAATGATATGGAGACAGACATCCCTGTTTGCGCAAATACGAAATACAGTTATTTAAACAGTGACAGATATTTGCAGTGGCATATGATTAACAGCAACATCTATTGTGTTATAATTGGCACTAGATTGATAGTATGAAAGTGTCCTTAAGTAAGTAGCATCACATCACATCAAACACTGCCACTAGATTAACATGCAGAACAATAGCATTAGTATTACTGTCATGAGAGTAGCACATGGTTAGTAAAAGTGCAATCAAATTTGTGCAGTTCCACTGGGATGAAGCAATGTTAGCGGTGTGAGATTTAAGTGTAACTGCAAAAACACAATTCATGGGAAATAAAGAAAGACGGAAGCACTTCATAAAATGGTGGTGGCATTGCTTCAATTTATCGACGGCACTAGACCATTACTTATAGTGACATTAGGTGGCATTGCTTAATGCTTCATGTGATTTTACATTAACGGTAGCGATATGGGCGTAGGGACAACAGAGGCATAAAGTGGTGAGGCAGATGTGGTTGCCGAGAGCGGTAAACACTCAGGCAGCATGTCTGCATTCATCCCATTTTTTATCTCCTCGGCGACATTTTCCTATGTGAGCACAGGAAATCTAGACCTGCTCATTCTCATTTGCATTGTCCCCCAACACCCGTCACTTTCTTTCCTTTTTCAACCAAGAGATAGGTCCACTTCCCCCCACCCTTCGCCATCCACCATGCTTTCTTCGTCTTTTCAACCAAGAGACCGGTTGGGTAGCCAGTATCTACTACTTTCCCTGTTTCCTCTTAGAACCAAGTCCTAGATTCATGCTACAGCTTTCCCACTTTCTTCCCTGTTTGAACCAACTCTTATAGTCGACTGTATGAACTATCTTTACCTCTAATAATAGTAAAAGTGTAGGTGGCTTTGGAACAGCGGACGAAAGTAGAAAAAGATCCACACGAAGCCAAGTGGGGAGCTGGGGCAGTAGAGCAAGGCAGGTTTCAAAGGAATATATACCTAAGGGTCGTCGGCATGTGGCAAAGACGGCGTCGGGCTGCCGCATCTTGGCCACAATACCGCAGGGAGGAAGAAGGGGTCGGAGGCCCTTCAGAGCCGGCGCTCTCTCGGAGAGAACGGCACGGCCGCCGATCAGGACGCACGGTAGCCGTTGGTCTCCTCCCTCGCCGCCGACGACAGCGTAACAATGCAGCTACACCCTTGCCCCAGTCGTGGTTGTCCAGCCGGATTTGTGACCAGCCGTGAGCTGAGAGAGAGTGTGGCCGCCTATGTCTTGCCTAGATCTGGAGAGCATGAGAGAGTGAACGAGAGGAACCCTAGTAAAGCAAGCGCTAATAAGGCTCCTGCTTATATATGTAGTGGAGTGATTTTGTTGTACCAGCTTCAAAAAAATGCGCTCCTACGTGTACCCGCGAGTGAGTGTGAGAGAACTAGTGCGTGCGTGCACCACTTCTCTTCGTGAGAGTACAATATACTATGCCCAAAGAACGTTCGCCACAAGAGTAATAGTATAAGTGTGTGACGTGTGAGCTAAAATAAAATGTCTTGTGACGTCTTTTGTTTTTAGAAGTTCTGCGGGTAGGGTGTGAAGAGCACATATGTGTGTGACGTCTACCTACAGATAGACGGTGGGTGCGAGAGGACTCGGGAGGGTGCGTGTGCGTGAGAGAGAGGGGGACACGTATCAATGCAATGCATGTGTCCGTAAATCATTATCCGACAAACGTTCGCCACAAGCCTTTTCCTGATGAATGCCGTAACACTGTTAGATCGGCATCCAACAGTGTCAGTTTTGCCATGTCATTTAACAGAACAGCCACTCCTCCTACACACAAATCTTCCACCTGAGTGTTAGCAACTACCGTATGCTCCCTCCGTTCCAAAATGCAGTGCATATAGCTTTATTGAAAATTCGAACCTCGCAAACTTTTACCGAGTTTTCGTGTACCAAATTGCACATGTAGAATACCCTGTATATATCATTTCATTCATCTTCGAGAGGTAACTATAAAGATGGGGGAGTAGTCTACAAAGAAAGACCATCGTATCACCTGCAGCAATTTGAACCATCCTTTGGTGTGGAGGAATATCATAGGAACTCTATATGATATGATTTTTATAGGATTTTTTCCTTTAGAGCCAATTGGTTCATAGGAACAGATTCATATACTCCACATTTCAAAGGAAATAAACATGATAGCATTTCTATAGCTTTAGATCCACTTGGTTCATATGAATGGATTCCTATACTCCCATAATTTCAAAGTAAAATAAACATTAGCGTATATTCAATAGAAAAGTTCCTATGTTATGAACCAAATTACATCTCTTTTCTAGTCCCTCCTCATAGGAATTGAGATACATGTCATCTCTAGATTCAATAGAAAAGTTCCTATGATGTCAACCAAATGACATCTCTTTTCCATCTCCCTACTCATAGGAATTGAGATACTCCATGTCATCTCTTTCCCTACAACTTCCATGTATACATCTTATATTCATAAATAGCTAGTACAACCCACTAGTAGCATTTTTCCAAGACATGCAACTATGGCACAAGAACTATATAGTGTGTGTGAATAACTTGAAAGATGGTCACTGGATGAAGCTAATCCGACAGTGCAGAGATGGCAAATCCGAGCACTACTGGCCGTTGGATATCATCAACATTCCACCAGATCTGCCACATGTACAATTTAGAAGACTCCATGGTTGAACTTAAGCATAATGCACAAACCTCAAAACACATGCACTTCTCCTTTGTTCTAGAATCTTCCGTATCATAATTGATTTTTTTTCTAAATGAAATGCCATTATTTATTTTTTACTTTATGATTTACAATGCACAACCCCATGAATCTTAACATTTTTATAAAACTAATTGATTTTGAATGAGATGAACTATAAGAACTAAACGAACATCTACATCATGCATATATGACTCAAAGCTATACATGCTATAGTGTGTATTTATTCATAATTTGGTTTTGAAATCTCATGCGTTCAATGCATGTGTACCTTACTAGTTTTGAGTAGAGTAGCAAATTTCACGCGGCCCCAGGTATATCAAAATGCAGGGCCCATGCATCATTGCCTTTCGGTCGAACCTACGTCCACAATTTTTTGTACGTACTATATATCCACTGGTCCCCGAACCCAAAATGCTGCCTCTTTCCCCTAAAACAAAGCGGCCCACACATATTTAAGGCGTCGACTCGAACTCAATCCCTCTCCCGTTTACTACGACGTGGCCCCGCACGCCCTAGTAGTACTCCTACAAACCCTACCACCGCACGCATCATCGCTTTTCTTCAAGAGGACGAGGGAGAAGCCGATTTGTAGTGGAGGCGCTTTCAAAAAATAATCTGTAGTGGAGACCCCTACCCTAGGGTGCCCTAGGTAGCTGCCGCACGCATCATTGGTTTTCTCTTTTCTTTATGCTCTTGCGCCCTAGAGTGAAATGATGGTTGCTTCGTCCGTCCATCTTAATGCGGGAAAGGTGGGCGTTGTGATTTGACCCTCATCGCTCATTTTCTACTACTCATGGCGCTTCGACCGGGTTCCTCCAATTCCAACCGTTGCTCCGAACTGTAATTTGGTGCATCGCACGTGGAACAAGACGGTGGATGAGCCACATGTCGGCCAAAGGGGTCCTGTTAAGTGTGTCACCATTTCGTGTGCGGACTGACCCTGCGTAGCGTTAAGTGTGTCGCCATTTCGTGTGCGGACTGGCCCTGCTTGAGTCGCTACGCCAACACAACAGGTGCAGCCTACCACTTGGTTTTGCTCCTTGGTGAATCCCGACTATATCGATTAAGGGAGTCCAGGATTAGGGGGTGTCCGGATGGCCGGACTATAACCTTTGGCCGGACTCCTGGACTATGAAGATACAAGATTGAAGACTTCGTCCCGTGTCCGGATGGGACTTTCCTTGGCGTGGAAGGCAAGCTTGGCGATACGGATGTAGATCCCCTCCCATTTGTAACCGACTCTATGTAACCCTAACCCTCTCCGGTGTCTATATAAACCGGAGGGTTTTAGTCCGTAGGACGAACAACAATCATACCATAGGCTAGCTTCTAGGGTTTAGCCTCTCTGATCTCGTGGTAGATCTACTCTTGTACTACCCATATCATCAATATTAATCAAGCAGGAGTAGGGTTTTACCTCCATCGAGAGGGCCCGAACCTGGGTAAAAACATCGTGTCCCTTGTCTCCTGTTACCATCCGCCTAGACGCACAGTTCGGGACCCCCTACCGAGATCCGCCGGTTTGACACC
Organism: Aegilops longissima; assembly: GCA_021605205.1. Lineage (NCBI taxonomy): Eukaryota > Viridiplantae > Streptophyta > Magnoliopsida > Poales > Poaceae > Aegilops > Aegilops longissima. The sequence goes on from CM038678.1 coordinate 165,053,937, forward strand.
GACATTGGTGCTTTCATTGAGAGTTCCTCGTGTGCGTCATCTTTAGGCCCGATGGCTCCTCCGATCATCAACAACGATGCGGTCCAGGTGAGACTTTTCTCCCGGATAGATCTTCGTATTGGCGGCTTTGCTTTGCGGGCCAATTAAGCAGCCATCTGGAGCAGATCGAAGCTACGCCTGGCCATCAAGTCAGATTTGGAAGTTTGAACTACACGGCCGACATCGCGGAGACTTGATCTTGACGGATTCGAGAAACATCAAGCGTGCCGCCTTTGTCACGATGGGCATGATCTAGCTCTGCCGCGAACGATTGCCCTAGAGGTCGCACCGATGTCGCTCCGACCCTCAGCTCGGAGCCGATCAGGCTGTCGAGGACGGGTGGCTGGACACCGTCTCGGGGCTGCAATCTCTCTGGCGGTTGAGCCGAACACCAGCCTTGTCCTTTGCGAAGCTTGTGACTCCAAGGTGCAGGACTCCCCTCCGGACTCCGAACCTTCCGCGTCCCTGCCAATCGAATCCAATTGGGCGCCGATCATGGAGTTCACCACCGCAGACATCTTTCAGCACTCGCCCTTCGGCGACATTCTGAATTCACTAAAGTCTCTCTCTTTATCGGAGAGCCACGGCCGAACTATGGTCAGCAAGGTTGGGATGCGACGACGAAGAAATTCAAAGCCCACCCACCACCCACCGTAGCCACTATCGATGATTTAATCGACAGCTCGACCGACTCGATGACATCGACGGTATGGGCGTCGATGCAGGAGACGACCAGAACCAGCGCCTCTGAGGGCCTTTGGAAGGCCACCTCGTCGTATGACATATACATGGTGGACACCCCAAAAGAAGGAACATCGATGGAACAACGGAGGATGACCCTCCAAGAAGAAGCCTAAGCGCCCGGCGTCGTGGCGTCGCTCTAAATCCCGCCAAAGCAAAAGCAGCGATTCGGCACGGAGATAATAACACCCGGACAAGGTGCGAAGACAACCCTCCAGCAGGATTCAGCGGGAGGATTGAGAAACCAGCCCTCATGAGAGCGGCGCAGAGAGGTAGAGGGCGATAATTACATGCCTCCCTCCGAAGACGAGGCAAGCCTCGACGACGACGAATTTGTCATTCCTGAGGATCCCGTCGACCAAGAGCATTTCAAATGCAGGCTTATGGCCATGGCGAGCAGCCTCAAGAAAAAACAACAACTGCTTATAGCTGACCAAGACTTGCTAGCCGACAGATGGACTGAAGTCCTTGCGGCGAAAATCTGAACTCGAACGCCCTCCAAGAGCTACCCAAAGCGCAGGCTGCTACCCGATTAGAGGAGGAAGCACCAGACCTACATCACCAGCGCATGATGCGGCCGACCCGCCACTGCACGGCATGACAGAGAGGCCTCTCGGCCCTCCATTCAAGCCGCACCGCCGCGTCGCTCAAAGAATACCAAGGCATGGGAAATGCGCCGGACACCGAGAGATATATTGGAGGACAAGGCAAGGCAAACAAGATCGATCTATGGATCGCGTGGGCATACGACGCGTGACGATAACCGTCATGCGGATATGGTAAATCCGGCCGGGCCGAACAAAGTAGACAAAGCTCGTTTGAGCTACGTCGTGATATAGCCCAGTACAGAGGCGCTGCACACCCACTATGCTTCACAGATGAAGTAATGGATCATCCAATCCCCGAGGGTTTCAAACCCGTAAACATCGAATCATACGATGGCACAACAGATCCTGCGGTACGGATCGAGGATTATCTCCTTCATATCCACATGGCCCACGGTGATGATCTACACGCCATCAAATACCTCCCACTCAAGCTTAAAGGACCAGCTCGGCATTGGCTTAACAGCTTGCCAGCAGAATCAATTGGTTGTTGGGAGGACCTGGAAGCCGCATTCCTCGACAATTTCAGGGGCACCTATGTGCGACCACCAGATGCCGATGACCTAAGCCACATAATTCAGCAGCCAGAGGAATCGGCCAGACAATTCTGGACACGGTTCCTAACCAAGAAAAATGAAATAGTCGACTGTCCGGACGCAGAGGCCCTTGAAGCCTTCAAACATAACATCCGTGACGAGTGGCTTGCCCGGCACCTAGGACAGGAAAAGCCGAAATCCATGGCAGCCCTCACAACACTCATGACCCGCTTTTGCGCGGGAGAAGACAGATGGCTAGCTCATAGTAATAATATGACCAAGAGCCCTGGTAATTCGGATACCAAGGACAACAATGGCAGGTCACGTCGCAACAAGCAAAAGCGCCGCATTAACAGCGACAATGCTGAGGATACGGCAGTTAATGCCAGATTCAGAGGCTCTAAACTCGGTCAGCGGAAAAAGCCATTTAAAAGAAATACTCCGGGCCCGTCCAGTTTGGACCGAATACTCGATCGCTCGTGCCAGATACACGTCACCCCCGAAAAACCAGCCAATCACACCAACATGGATTGTTGGGTGTTCAAGCAAGCAGGCAAGTTAAGTGCCGAAAACAGAGACAAGGGGCTGCATAGCGAAGACGAGGAGGAGCCCCGGCTGCCGAACAATAGGGGACAGAAGGGCTTCCCCCCACAAGTGCGGATGGTGAACATGATATACGCAACCCACATCCCCAAAAGGGAGCGGAAGCGTACACTCAGGGACGTATGTGCGTTGGAGCCAGTCGCCCCAAAGTTTAACCCATGGTCCTCCTGCCCAATCACTTTTGATCGAAGGGACCACCCCACTAGCATCCGCCATGGCGGATTCGCCGCATTGGTTCTAGACCCAATCATTGACGGTTCACCTCACTCGAGTCCTTATGGACGGCGGCAGCAGCCCTGAACCTGCTTTATCGGGATACGGTCTGAAAAATGGGCATAGATCTCTCAAGGATTAAACCCACAAAGACGACCTTTAAAGGCGTCATACCAGGTGTAGAGGCCAACTGTACAGGCTCGGTTACACTTGAGGTGGTCTTCGGATCCCCGCATAATTTCCGAAGCGAGGAGTTAATCTTTGACATAGTCCCGTTCCGAAGTGGCTATCACGCACTGCTCGGACGAACCGCATTCGCAAAGTTCAATAGCGGTGCCGCACTACGCATACCTCAAGCTCAAGATGCCAGGCCCTCAAGGAGTCATTACGGTCGATGGAAACACTGAACGCTCTCTCCACGGTGGAAGTACAAAGCAGCCTCTCAAGGCAATTCTCCAGTCCAGCTATTAAACGTCCGGACACCGTCAAGCGCGCCCGGAGTAACCTACAACAAGACCGCCTGGCACGTTCCGAGCAAGCGTAGCAATGCGGCCGCAACCCCAGCCCTCGCGAAATTGTGAAACCAGTACTACGCATACATAACTACACTCTGGAAATACCATGGGCATAGGGGGAGGGGCACGACCACGGCATGCCAAAAATGCGGCTCAACCGCACTAGGGGCTCCCGATTTTGTCATTCTTTTTCTTACTTTCAGTACTCCACTCTACGGAAGGCCTGTCCGGCAATACAATCGCCGAACACAAGATGCAACAGCCAGGGAGGCAGAAAGCTACGTCGAGTGTCGGTGGTCTCTATAACGAGCAGTATACTTGTTTCACATATCATCCCATGGCTTCGCCCACGGAGAGGACATGTCAAATAGTCCCATCTCTTGCTTATCACACTATTTGTATCGTCACCTGCTTTTACCACAGCCTTTTGAATAAACAATACATAGCTTTTGTCCATTATTGCATTCCTTTTTATAAAAATATGTTCAGTTATGACATTATGCAACCGTACACTTTAGTGCGGCCAATACACCAGGGCTTCGTGCCCCATAATATGGTGTGAGAAGTCCGAACACTCTCATGAGTCGGCACCCGAACTTATAGCATTATAAGCATCGGCTCGAATCATGTCTTGGGTCAATAGTTGGGTTTGCCGGCTCACATGTTTTGGTACCTTACGTTCCGTTATATCGGCTAAGGTAGGCTGGGAGAACCCTGCGATTGTGCCCGGTTGAGCCGGGCTAAGCACCTCGATGAGAAAGCTAAAACTGACCGTCATGATAGGCGAGAGCTGGTCGCTGTTCGAGAGGTTTTCGAGTCCCTAAAGACTTATGCGCTTATAGCAAGGAGTCGGCTTTGTCCGGCCTAGGCGTGGATAAGCGCCCGAACTCGGTCTTCCGAATACTAGGGGCTTCGCCGAAATTTAAAATTATAGAATTCTATGGCTAAGTGAGAGTGTTCAAGCATTATAGTCCGATTGCCTTGTTCGTTGTGTTGGCGCCTCCTCGAAGGACCCAAGAATGGGAAAAAGAGCACTCAAGTTTATCGAACACCCCAAAGACTCGTGGCATGGGGCGAAGTCGACGACTCGCCATCTCTCAAATTTAATAAACGGCCGCACAGAAGGTAATATTTTAAATTCAAAAGCGTTGCTTAGCACATATGAACAAGTTTTCAGCGTACAGGATCACAAATGCGAGTTTACTCAAAAATTATATCTTTGGAGCATTCATCTGCTATAAGGCGGGCACCCTTCAGGACGCCCTCATAATACATCTCGGGCTTGCAATGCTCCTTGCCCGGCGGTGGTCCATCCGTCACAAGCTTCTCAGTGTCCATCTTGCCCCAGTGCACTTTAGCACGGGCAAGGGCCCTACGGGCACCTTCGATGCATACGGAGCACTTAATGACTTCAAGCCATGGACAGGCATCCACCAGCCGCCTCACCAGCCCGAAGTAGCTCCCAGGCGTGGCTTCCCCAGGCCACAGCCGGACTATGAGACCCTTCATGGCCTGTTCGGCCACCTTATGAAGCTCGACCAGCTGCTTCAGCTGGTCGCTCAAGGGCACCGGGTGTCCGGCCTCTGCATACTGAGACCAGAACACCTTCTCCGTCGAGCTCCCCTCTTCGGCTCGGTAGAATGCGGCAGCATCGCACACACTCCGGGGAAGATCCGTGAATGCTCCTGGAGAGCTCAGGACTCGGGTAAGTAACAAGTAATTCAATTTCACGTGCTTGGTTTGCATAAAGAATGCCTTACCCGCTGCTATCTTCTTCATCGCCTCAATTTCCTAGAGGGCTTTTTGGGCTTCAGCCTTGGCAGATTTGGCGCTCTCAAGGGCCGAGGCGAGCTCGGACTCTCGAGTCTTTGAGTCAAGCTCCAAACTCTCATGTTTTTCCACAAGAGCCTGGAGCTCTTGCTGCACCTCCGCCACCCGCGCCTCCTCCTTTTCTCGCTGGGTACGCTCCATGGCCGCATTTTCTTCAGCTTTGGATAGCGCTTCCTTCAGGGTTGCCACCTGGGTTGTGGCCCCTATAATACTCACGTTGGTCCTGTCATTTTTTGTAACCACATCTTTTTTATATATACTTAAATAAGGTATTACTTACCTTCCTTGTCTTCGAGCTGCTTCTTATCAAGGCCGAGCTCGTTCTTGGACCTTCGAGGCTCTGCTTCAATGCATCGACCTCCATGATCGGTGTGGCAGAGGTCGGCGCAGCCTGCATTCCCATATTGACATACTTATGTTAGACTCCCTCGTATATCTTTTTGATCCTCAGTTCGGCTTTTCTTTCCGAACACCAAAGCTGAGCATCGGGGCTCTTGTCTATGCGGTAATATTTTTACATATCTTAAATACATACCTTAAAGCCTGTTAGAAGGCTGGCACAGGCTTCAGCCAGCCCGCTCTTGGCGGACTGAACCTTCTGGATCACCACACTCATAATAGTACGATGCTCCCCATCGATGGAGGCGCCGTTAAGCACCTCCAGCAGATTATCCGGTGCCTCCGGATGGACAGAGGTCACCGGCGCCGCAGGCTTGCCCTTCTTACTAGGGGGCCGCCCTGCCGGATTCCGGAATCGTTGAAGGTTCCGGTGCGGTGTCCGGCCCAGGGCCGGACTTAGAGCCCTTCGGGTTTTATCCCTTTGCGCTGGAGTCGGGAGGTCGCCTTGCGGCGCCTCGAGACCACCCCTCTGGCTTGGACCCTTTGGGACTCCACCTCGGCATCATCCGTAGGACCGGGGAGGTAGCGATCGGAAGTGAAAGGCTATTCACAAGCGAATCCGAGGGATCCGCTCGGCAAGCGTCGAGCTGGGCATGGCGGAATGCATGATTATATTCGGCGTCGAGAAGATCTTGTGCAATAAAGGGCGGCATGAGTTATTCGGTATCCGGATACTTACGATTTTGCCGGGGCTTGGCCTGGATGGCCCTCCTCTTCGCCGTCGTCGGCGTTGGTGGAAATAGTCGGAGAAGGTCCTTCCTTCTTGGACCCTCCGGCCCCCCTAGTTGGGGCGGCCTTCCTTTCTGTCCTCCCCCCGCTGGAGGGGGAGAGGCCTCTTCTTCCTCCTCCTCATGGGAGGAGTGCGCCTCGGAGTCATCGGACGATGAATCCGACACCGCCGAGCGCCGGGAACTCTTTCGAATTCCCGTGGCCTTTTTCTTGGCCTTCTTCTCCGGCTCCACGTAAGGTGTCGGAACCAGCAGCCCCGTCAAGTGGGCGTCTGCTGGATCTTCGGGCAAAGGAGCCAGACAGTCGATCTGTCCGGTCTTCTTCTGCCATTCCTGTCAAAGGAGCGGGAGCTTAGATCCCGCATAGAGTCAAACTATGAAAAACAAGTATCCCGTAAAGGGTAAAATAAGCTTACTACGCTGGCTTGGCGCTTCACACGGAATCCGCGATCCTCGGTGATGGGAGGGGGAACCTCGGCGCCCTTGAATAGCACCTTCCAGGCATCCTCGTGCGTTATGTCAAAGAGCCTAGTCAGAGTTTGGTGTTGGGCCGGGTTGAACTCCCATAAGTTAAAAGCCCGTCGTTGACACGGGAAGATCCAGCAGATGAGCATGACCGGGACTACGTTGACGAGTTTAACCTTTTTGTCCACCAATTTTTGGACGCAGGTTTGGAGTCCGGTCCGCTCTTCCGAATTACCCCACGACAGGCCCTTCTCTTTCCAGGAGGTGAGCCGTGTGGGGATGCCAGATCGGAATTCGGGGGCCGCTGCCCATTCAGGGTCAAGCGGCTCCGTGATGTAGAACCAGCCCGATTGCCACCCCTTTATACTCTCCACGAAGGAGCCCTCGAGCCATGTAACGTTGGGCATCTTGCCCACCATGGCGCCTCCACACTCCGCTTGCTGGCCACCCACTACTTCGGCTTGACATTGAAGGTCTTTAGCCATAAGCCAAGTGGGGCTTGATGCGGAGGAAGGCCTCGCACACGACGATAAACGCCGAGATGTTGAGGACGAAGTTCGGTGCCAGATCGTGAAAATCCTGGCCGTAGTAGAACATGAGCCCCCGGACAAATGAGTGAAGTGGGAAACCTAGTCCGCGGAGGAAATGGGTGAGGAACACCACCCTCTCATGGGGCCTAGGGATGGGGATGAGCTGCCCCTTGTCTGGGAGCCGGTGCGCGATGTCGTTAGACAAGTATCCGGACTCCCTCAGCTTCTTGATGTGTCCCTCCGTGACGGAGGAGGCCATCCACTTGCCTCCCGCTCCGGACATGGCTGGAGAAGGTTGAGGTAAGATGTGCGGACTTGGGCGCTGGAGCTCGAGTGCGTGAAAATAGGTAAGCAAAGGAGGAAGAAGGCGTAGATGGAAAAGATGGATCCTTATCCCCTTATATGGGCAGACGAAACTATGTGCCCCCACCAGCCTGGTAAAACTCGCTTATCTCCCAAGCGCCATAAATTAATGGCACGGTTGGCTTACCCACGCCCGTATTGATGAGAATCCCGGAATAAGGGGACACGATCTCTGCTTCCACAAGACGTGCCAAGGAAACCGCCTCGCTAAGTGCGCTGAGGTGGGACAGTACAAACGATTCGAATAAAGGCTTGGCCATGGTGTGATGTCACGCCATGGAATCGTCGATGGGTGGATTTGTGTAAATATTATTCTCTCTCACGGTGGTATGTGGAGCTTATTTTTGCGAGCGGACACTATCCGGTGTTCAAAATCTTCTATGAAGTATTCGGAGGAGGAACCCGCCTTGCAATGCGAAGACAATTTCTTGCGGACTTGTCGTCATTGAAGCCTGGTTCAGGGCTCTTGAGGAGTCTGGATTAGGGGTGTCCGGATGGCGGACTATAACCTTTGGCGGACTCTGGACTATGAAGATACAAGATTGAAGACTTCGTCCGTGTGCGGATGGGACTTTTCTTGGCGTGGAAGGCAAGCTTGGCGTCTGGATGTAGATCTCCTCCCATTTGTAACCGACTCTATGTAACCCTAACCCTCTCCGGTGTCTATATAAACCGGAGGTTTTAGCCCGTGGGGCGAACAACAATCATACCATAGGCTAGCTTCTAGGGTTTAGCCTCTCGATCTCGTGGTAGATCTACTCGTGTACTACCCATATCATCAATATTAATCAAGCAGGAGTAGGGCTTTACCTCCATCGAGGGGGCCCGAACCTGGGTAAAAACTGTCGTGTCCCTTGTCTCCTGTTACCATCCGCCTAGACGCACAGTTCGGGACCCCCTACCCGAGATCCGCCGGTTTTGACGCCGACATCGATCTAAAAAGATATGTACTGAACTACCCTCTCCGTATCGTTTTTTTAGACGTCTCGGTTTATAGGGCGTGCACGTAGTTCAATGTCATCCATTTTACTATGTCACAAAAAGTATATCATTGGATTATTAAGCAGATGTAGTTTCTAAACATATACTATTCATCACATATATAGCCAGTTAAATTCTCAACCTAGAACGACGTGCATGCCATGTAAACCGATACGGAGGAAATATAGTAGTAAAAATGAGGTGATTTTACTGAGCGATCAGCGGGGGAGCATGGACTGTCATGCGGTCCCACATCTCATGATGTACCAAGGCGATGCGCGTGTCCCTCTTGAGGCAGAAGCAATACTACGTGGTTTAAGATGATGGCGAACCGAAGTGTGAAATAATGGTTGCCGTCAAATGCAGGAAGGTGCTGCATTGTGATTTGGCGTCTCATTGCTCATTACTACCACTCTTTGGTGATGCGGTAGGTGCGTCCATACCGCTATTCTGCATTGTTATTTGGTGCTTGACACGTCGACCTGCTTGCTATATGTCCCACATGTCGGCGATAGGAAGTACATAATTCATTAAAGGGAGCGTCGACGGAGGAGTACAAGACACGGCTTGGGTTTTTGCTGCTTCGCGCGATCCATCGATACAAACCCGAACTAAAAAAGCCAAGGGCGGGTCTTTTCCCGCACGGCAGGCAGGGGAGTTTGGCATAGTCTTTTCGAGGCAAGGAGGCAGGAAGGGAAATAAGCAAATAAAGGTTGAACGACTTAGTTTTGGGAAAATCTGATTTTACGGAGTACGTACCCACTAGGGTTTATAGGGCTCATCTACAAAACATTCGTTTTTCCGTTTTATAAGTCTCAATTCGACTACTAGTAGTAGTACCATCACATGTTGGATTTCGAGGTGCGTTAGATCACCCGATGCAAGCAGTGTCAAGAGAAAACTCACCAATGCATGTAGAATTTCATGGAAATTTAGTGGTCATTCATGCATTCGTTCCAATTAATGCCTCGGTAAACATAACTTCCTGAGAAAAATGAGTGTACTAATTACTTGTGCAAACTAGGAGTATGAAATTAATTCGACCACTCACCGTCTACCTTGGTTTGAGAGATTTTGAAATTGAGCCATAAACTGGAAAGGAGGGAGTAGTAACTTTTGTCTCGATTACTATTTGTGGCCTTGTATAGATGCAAAATGTATTTTTTAGTGGCCTTGTATAAGTAAATGGAGGGAGTACTAAAGGACATATATATTCCAAACAATATGATAATCTCTCTAACCAAGGTAGTAGGGACGAGGAGTAAACGGTGGGAGTACTAGTAAAATTTTCTCCTCGTCCTGCGAACCACCGCGCGCGTGGGCGAGGGAGCGGGCGTAAGGCGTAGTAAGCAAGCTTCACCTCATCCTGCGAGCCACCGCGCCCGAGGGCAGGGGAGACGGCGTACTAAGCAAGCTTCTCCTCGTTCTGCGAGTTGACGGGACACATCAAAAGTACTTGAGTGTATAGAGCCTTGCCTCTAAGGTAGGCCCCACATGGTTTGCCTCTTTTTTAACATAACGCGTCAAGTCGCAATTTGTTTGTTCACCTGTGGTAGACGATCCCCCTCCATCTAGTGGACAACTAGTACACGTGCCAAGTTACCACGTGGGCTGCCTTTTCATACAGAAATGAGCTCCACCGTGTACCCGCGCGGGTGTGGTTGGGAAACAGACGGGAGTACGTGCGCCGTGCGTGCACCTCTTATCTACGTGCACGTCCCCCACCTACGTGTGTGTGTGAGAGAGGGACTATGGAGATACAAACCTAGACATAAAGACCACTACAAACATCAATGTTCTGCTTATCACAGATAAGATTGATTAATACCCGTAACAATCCATGTCCTAAACAAAGGGTGCATGCACGTATAGGTTGAGTGTGTGTCTTGCGTCTTGTGTTGTGTGCATGCAGGCATGCGAGTGTTGTGTGCGTGCAAGGGTACGTTTCAGTGTTGCATGCATGTGTGCGTACATGCATGTGTTCGTGAGTGCATGTGTATGCAGCGTCGGTGTTGCGGCTGCATGCGTCGCGTGTGTTCGTTATTATGCGTGTCGGTTTGCGCTTGCATGCGTGCGTGTCTTGCGTCGCGTGCATGTATGCGTGCGGGGTGAGGCTACGTCGGTCGGTGACTTTTTCATCTCTGGTCATTAGATTTTCCAGCCATTGGATCGAAATCAAGGGCCTGCGGTTTATCATCAAACTCCACCCTCGAGCCGCCAGCCACCCGGCGAACCGCCGCCCCCCCCAGCAGCGGCCAGCGCCGCCATGCCGCCCAGCCCGCCCAGAAACCACTCCTCACCGCGGTCCCGCCGCACCGCCATCCCTCTAGCCCCCACCAGCGCGCGAGCTTTTCTCTGGCGATCCCCACCCCATCGCCCAATCAACGCCCCCCACCGGCAAATGCCAACCAGAGGTCTCACGACTTCGAGTATCCACTGACCACTAATTTATTACCATTTCTGTCATTCATATACACGCTGACCGGTGGGTCCTATGGTAATGATCGCTGCTGAATGTAGACCATTTGACTGGTCAATTGATCGTGTCATCAACTAATTACGAAGATGTATGGTGAGCCAGTGACCGTATGATCACCCTAAAATGTACTCCGTATTTTATTAACATAGTACACACTCAAACTACCATTTCTTTCTTTCATATACGGGCTGACAGGTGGGCCCCATGGTTACGCGCCCCGATGGTGCAACACTAGTTGCGCCACGTGGAACGTTTGACTGGTCAATTGATTGTGTCATCAACAAAATCGGAGTTATGCGGGTGAGCGGTGACCATATAATCATGACATGTATTTTTTAACACGGATGCACGCAAGGGCTCATATATCTGGCGCAAGCACTCACGCTATAAGCGCACACACGCAAACCCTACCCCTATGAGCACCTTGAGAGAGTGGGCCAGCATATGATCTTGAGATTTTACGAGGTCACCATAGGTGCCTCGTGGTCGAGTGGAACGTCTCCTCCCTGAGCGAACGCACATCGCCGGAAAATACTGAAATTAACCCGGGATAAATCGAGCACACGGACTTTAACCTGGTGGGCTCGAGAAGCCCTTTGTCCTCCTAACCATCCAACCACATGTTGGTTAGCACGACAAAATGTATGTGGTGACCGTGATGAGCTTCTTACGAAGTCCGGTGACCATATCGTGCTTTCGCTTCAAATACAATGACTTTAAGTGTAGTCAACAAAATACGAAGCGCATCAAATGCAAAGTCCGTCGGTGTCATCAAGAAAATACGGAGGCGTATCGTGAGCTAGATACCGTATGATCACCACAAGAATGTATCTGATGACCGTAATGAGCATATTCTAAACTCCATTGACCGTATAGTGCTTTAGCTTGAAATCTGATGACCGTCATGCATGAATGTGTCATGGGCATGCATACTTTTAGAGGCGAGAGATAGTTTGTGTGCGACGTGAAAGTGGTGTAGAATGAGGGATGTCGGTGGAGACAAGGAGAGATATGCCTTCGTTTCTCTTTCCGTGACTAATATTTCAGGAGAATATATAAACATTCACAATGCAAAACAAATATTTTTGGATGCACCATGCAATTAACTTTCATGTATAACATTGTACTATTGTATATGCTTATTTTCTTAGTGGCCGATTGCATGTGTGGTGTGGTGGGCACATCATTTCTAGTTGTGGTGGGTCAACATGAGGACTCATGGGTCGGTTCCATCCTACGCCATATAGGTTGGATTGAGACGCTTTATACGAAGACCCATGTGGAGGACTCGGCATACAACACGAAGCTAGCTACCAGAGTCGCGGAGGACTCTATCCCCACTGGTGATAAGCCAACTATATATGATTTGTAACCCTAGGCCCCCAGTATGTTATAGAAGCTTTGGGGGCTAGTTCATCGATAGTATACACACACACACAATGCACGGTATTCACGTGTACTTTGTACACACCTATCACTAATATACGATGCAGAGAGTAGGCTTTTCCTCAAGCGCAAGGGTCGAACTAGGGTAAAACTTTGCCTCGTGTTACCATCCAGCCTAACATCGGGGATATCCTACGAATGATATGATGGAATCATATCTGCTAAGTACTAAGAGAGAGGTGTGTGCAGGGGGGCAATGTGTGCGAGAGGCCTAAAGATAATGTGCGTCAGGGAGACACGTGGGCACATATATGTGCATATAGAGGGCTAGTAGAGGCGTGCGTGTGTATATATGCATGTGAGAGAAATATTGTTTTCAACTGAGATTAGTGAAAAGTGGTACATAGTACATAGAGAGAGAGAGAGAGAGAGAGAGAGCATGAGCGTGAGACTCCCCGACACCCCAAGAGAGATTGTGAGCATGTGTGAAAGAGAAATGCCGACGCATATAAAGTGTGTGCACTTATGCGGTAGATAGAGAGATATATAGCGCGTTTGTGAGAACGGGCCGAGGCATAGTGCATCTATGTGTAAAAGGCGTTTTTACGCATTAAATTAAAATATAAATGACACTATTAGTTTTGGATGAGATCATGAATTTTGCAAATTGCGTATGGACGAAAATCGGTCTATCAGATACCCATACTCTATTGAACTCTAGCATGTGCATGTGTTTATTTCATATTGTCGGTGTACTAGAGTAGGGGTACCCTAGTATCCGAACTTCGTGCAGACGATCGCAGCACCAGCGGCAGGGCTGGCTGGTGACCCAAGGTCCTCAGCGGCTCCTTTGGAGTCATTCAAGAACAAAATAATCAAGGCCCGGCAAGAGGAGCTTGTCGGGAAGGCCAATCAAGGCACGAAGAAACAAGATCCGGCAGAGGAGGCTTGCGGGAAGGCTTCAGGCGATAAGCTCCCGGCGCGACAAGGACCTTGCAGCGGCAAGGCACTGCAGCGGCGAGTAACCTCTCTTCATCTCGCTCCAGCTCATCCGCCAGCGATGTCGCCATGGGGCTTTCCCGAACGCAGCGTGTCAATGAGCTGTGCAGCCAGCGAGGAAGCGGCGATAGCGGCAGCGACAAGCTACCATCGTGGCAAGCGGAGGCGCGCCAGCGGTCCTGTTGCACTATTGAGGCGGCGAGGGCGGACATTATGGCTCTTGTCCCTTGCCGTCGAGTTAGGTATAGATCACTTTGTACCTTTGTACAAAGCGGTGTACCAACCTCGATTTACTATTTTACCCTTGTCTACTTGCCACTGTGGTGACCCCTTGTGCCTATAAATGGAGGCCCAAGTGCAAGCGTGAAAAGGTTCGGCTCGGTTCAGTTCATTTGCCACATACGAGACTAGAGACACTCGAGGCTAGGTTTTGTAGCTTCCATTGCTCCCTAGCAAGAACACAATATAATCAACCAAGCAGCAGTAGGAGTTTTATCTCTCCGGAGAGCTCGAAGCTGGGGTAAATCTGCTCGTGTGCATCGCTCGATCCGCTCTTTGTGCAATCTCCGCCCCCTCCAAACCACAAGGGACCCGGTCCCATAGGTGTTAAATGAGCCCACGATCAGCTTCCCGACATCTTTGGCGCCCGGGTAGGGGCGTCGAGGCTGTGAACCTGATCCAGCGGTCACACGAGCAACTTCATCATCATCTTCATCAACATGGCACCGAAGAAGAAGTCTTGGCGGCTGAGTGACCCGTCGCGTCGAACCCACCACCACCGGGCGGCGGGTGGTGGGGAAAACGCTGGCGGAGAACAGCGTCGTTGAGAGAGCCCAGCGCCACCAGGTCCAAAGACAAAGGCGGCGGGCGTCGGCGTCGAATCCGCACGCGTCCTTCTCGGGAGGCGAGGACCGGCAGCGTCATGATACTCGCAGCACCACGCGCTTCGTTGGATCAAGGCCAAGCTGGAGGATCCCGAGGCCCTCGAGACCGCATGCGCTTGACATGCCGGGATGAAGCGAATGCGGTCGCTTAGGCGAATGCTGCTCCTCCTAACGGTTGGGAGTCCGAGCACATCCGTTCCTCGCTCCGTCGCCATTGCCACCCACCACTCCAGCGGAAGCCTTGGCGAGAGCTCAGCTACTTCTAGACTACCCTCCAACGGCCGACAAGGTCGACGAATGGAGGGCCACAATCCATAGTCTCATCGGCTTTGCCAACGGCGACGTTCCGTGGCAACCAACTGCGTCCTTGCTATGGCGAGACGACAAGGCACGAGCCGGTGGCGGCGAGACCTGCGGGGGTGACACCACCATGCACTCCCCTTCTCGAAGGCCAAGATCACCAGCTCCTTGGATCCACATCGACAGCGACTCCACCGCATCGTCGGATCCACGAGCTTCGCCGTGATCAGCGCCAAGTTCTTAAGGAACGACAAGAAGAAACGCGGCGAACCGCGCCGAGCACCGAAGAGAAGCGGCGTCAATCCGACCAGCTGGCGCTGGGCCCTTTGTCGATATGCATCGCCCGAAGAACCAGGCGACTTACCGTCTGTGATAGGTTGCCCTGCGTTCACTCGTGAGCTAAGGCAAGTCGATGGCCCGACAAGAAAAACTTCAAGCCAGATGTGCGAGAAAAGTATGATGGCAGGACACACCCCGGAGTTCCTCGGCATCTACACAATCGCGGTGCAAGCTGCGGGGGGCGAACGACAAGATCCTTGCCAACTACTTCCCTCACGGTGCTCAAGCCAAGCGTCGGATCTTGGCTCATGCACTTGCGGATAGTTCCATATCCTCTTGGGCAGATCTGTGCCATCGGTTTGTTGGCGCCTTCACGGTGACCACAAGCCTCATGGCCAGGAGAGTGACCTTCACCTGCTTGCCCGAAGGAGGAGAGTCCCTGCGCCAAGTTCATCGAAGATTGATCGTGTGCACTACAACATCGGGCGTCCACCTGCGCGGTGATCGGCGCGTTTCATCGAACGTCGCGGAACCGTGGGATGAGGAGGAGATGGCGATGTGCAAAGTCAAGGGCGTCGGCTGTATGCCTTGGCGACAAGTGTGCCTTGTGCCGAGGAGGAAGAAGACTCGAGGAGAGAATGTGGGAGCAAAATCGACAGTGAGGAGACCGCCCCGGCAAGGAAGAGCCGGCGGCGGAACAACAGAAGGAAGAAGAACAAGGAGGTACTAGTTGTCGAGCAGTCCGACAATGGAGGTGGCGCCGGCAAGGCTAAGGCTGGTGGCTCCGGCAAGGAGGTTGCCGCTGACACCGACCACCAAGCGGTGGCGACGCCGACAAGCAGGACAGCTCAACAAGCGATCTTGCAAGATTCACCGCACCAAGGGCCCACGACCTCCGAGCTGCAAGTCGAGCAGCTTGTTGAGCTGCGAAGAAGGCGAGAATCTGACGGCGAGACAAGGAGAAGGCCCGAGGAAGGTGCAGGGGCAGCTAACAAGAAGAGACCCGGCGGGGAGGGCGCCGGCAAGACAAAGCAGCGGCAAGGAGACAGACCTCCCAGCGACGCGACAAGGACAAAGACGATGATGATGGCGAAGATATGGAGGAAGATGAAGCTGATGAGAAGGAGTTTGAGGAGGCGCAGAGGTTCTGCGTTGACGGTGGTGCTTCTCTGTATACCTCGCACCGCCAACTCAAGCAATGGATGCGAGAGGTTAATGCAGCGAGAACCATCCGTGGAGTCGCGCAAACCTACGAAGTGGTCCAACGCCCATCATCTTTGACATTGAGGACCACCACGATCGCATAACTGCGGTCGGGTGCTTGCCGATGTTGGTCTCACCAACAATCCGCAACCTCAAGGTCACCAAGATGTTGGTTGGCGGCGAGGCGGCCTGAACTGATCTCCTCTGCGATTGCTTCAGAAACTTCAAATCCCTGACAGCAAGCTCGAAGAAACTGGCACTTTCCAAGGAATCAACCCAGGAAGGAGCAAGCCCAAAGGGAAAATCACATTGCCGGTAACGTTTGGCAGCGAGCTCAACTTCAGAACTGAGAGGGTCACATTTGACGTTGTCGATTTCCCATTGCCCTACAATGGCATACTTGGCCGTCCAGCACTTGCCAAGTTCATGGCAGCCTCTCATTCGCCTACAATTTACTCAAGATGCCCGGCCCGATAAGCGTCATTTCTGTCCATGGCGACAAGAAGGATCGCTTATCTGCGCCGACAAGATTTACGGGATGCAGCAGCTGCGACGGATAGCAAACCACTTGCGCTGAAGCTCCGGGGAAGAAAGAAGACCAAGTCCGGCAAGAACTCGATGCCCACTCGGCAAGCGCACCTCTTGGTGCTGCGCTACCGTCGAGGCCGCACCATCGAGCTCCACCGCAAGTGCAAGAAGGCGATGGCAGCTCCGCCGAAGACCAGAAGGTGCCGCCAAGGAGGGCGACACGGTGGTACCTTCACCATCGATGCCACGCTTGACCCTAAATAGGAAGGCGAGCTCGTTGCGTTCTGCTGCGGCGAATGTCGATGTGTTTGCATGGCAACCATCGACATCCCGGTGTTCCAGGAAAGTAATTGAGCACCACCTAGCTGTCTGTCCTCACGCGGCCCGTCAAGCAAAAAGTTAGGAAGCAGCGGTGGGCGCAAGAATTCATAGCGGAAGAAATCAAGAAGTTGGAAGCAGCAGGCCTTGTCGAGGAGTGCTCCATCCCGTGGTTGGCCAATCCGGTAGTTATGCATCAAGGCTAATGGGAAATGGAGACTTTGTATTGACTTCACGGATGTTAATAAAGCTTGTCCCAAAGACCCATTTCCCTTGCCGTATTGACCAGATTATTGACTCCATGGCTGGATGTGATTTGCTTTCATTTCTTGATGCATATTCAGGATATCATCAAATTTTCATGGCATAGGAGGATGAAGAAAACCGCATTCATTACACCATGTGGCACATCTTGTTTCATACGGATGCCTTTCGGTTTGAAGAATGCTGGTTCAACCTTTGCAAGAGTAGTCCATGATGCC
Source organism: Aegilops longissima (assembly GCA_021605205.1). Classification (NCBI taxonomy): domain Eukaryota; kingdom Viridiplantae; phylum Streptophyta; class Magnoliopsida; order Poales; family Poaceae; genus Aegilops; species Aegilops longissima. The sequence goes on from CM038678.1 coordinate 165,071,343, forward strand.
TTTGAGCCACGGATACGAAATGTAGAAGCCTACATGGATGACATAGTGGTCAAGAGCAAGGACAAAGCAACTCGGTTCAAGATTTGGATGAGACTTTTGCAAATCTGCGCAAGATCAACCTCAAGCTCAACCCGAGAAGTGCGTGTTTGGAGTCCCTTCGGCAAGCTTCTCGGGTTCTTTGTGTCTCGGCGGGGAATTGAAGCCAATCCGACAAGATCAAGGCCATTGAGCAGATTGAAGCACCAAAGCGCGTCAAGGATGTAAGAAGGCTTGCGGTTGCGTGGCTGCTCTCGGCAGGTTTATCTCTAAGTCTGCTTGGCGCGCCACCGCCATTTTCAAGATTTTGAAAAAGCAGGTCAATGAAATGGACTCCGAAGCGGAGGCTGCGCTGCAGGACTTGAAGAGGTACCTGTCCTCCACTCCAATACTTGTCGCACCTAGGCCACAAGAGAAGTTGCTGCTGTATATAGCGGCAACCAATCAAGTGGTTAGTGTTGCGTTAGTAGCGGAGAGGGAGGCGGATGATGAGCCGACAACCGAGGTAGATACATCCAGCGACAAGCAGGGGGCTTCGCCGTCAAGCTCTGGTCCCGACAAGGACGGATCTGCGCAGGATTGCGACGAGATACAGAAAAGGATGGTGCAGCGCCCGGGCTAGATCAAGGTATTCTGGCGTGCAGAAATTGCTTTTCGGCCTCCTCATGGCCTCGAGAAAGTTGCGCCATTACTTCCAAGCACATGAGATAACAGTTGTCACTCGCTTTCCGTTGAAGAGGATATTGCAAAATCCATAAGCAACGGGCAGGATTGTCGAATGGGCACTGGAACTGTCAAGCTTTGGCCTCAAGTTTGAAAGCACTTCAACTATCCAAAGCGAGCATTGGCAGAGTTTATAGCAGAATGGGCGTAGCGCAAGATGAAGAAATTCGAGCGAGCATCCCGTCAAGGAGGCAAATAAAGAGTGGCTGATGTACTTTGATGGTGCCTTCTCGCTGCAAGGCGCCCGGTGCCGGTGTGCTGCTTATGCACCCACGGAGAGCACCTCAAGTACATAGTCAGATGCACTTTCCCAAGGAACAAGCAACAAACAATACTGCAGTATGAAGGTTTGCTTGCCGGTCTCGAGATCGCGGTGAGACCTTGGGATCAAGAAGCTTATTGTCGGGGGGACTGCAACTTGTCGTCCGTCAAGTAAACAAAGATTATCGAGTCCGTTGATGGAAGCCTATGTTGATGAAGTGAAAGCTAGAAGAACACTTTGAAGGCACTGCAAATGGAACATGTTCCAAGAGCTCGAGAATGATATTGCTGATGGCTGTCAAAGTGTGCTGCACTCAAGTTACACTGTGGAACCAGGAATTTTTGTGCTCAAGCTGACTCAACCAACCGTAACACCATCAACCAGGCAGAACAAGAAGAGGAAGTTGGTTTCGGTGACTACTTTCCGTGAGCTCCTGAAGCCGCCGCCAGAAGGTCCCTAAAATCAGCGCAAATATCAATGAGGAGCGATGCTGCTCCGACAAGCCCTAGGGTTTGCCGTTGAAGCGAGCGCTCCCGACAAGTTTTGCTCGGCAAGCTTGCGAGGATCATCAACTCCGGCCGAACCACGAGGTTCTTGCCGTGAAGCTGATGTTCCCTTGGCGGAGATGTGCCTTTAGTCCTTGTTTTCGAGCCACGAGGCTCCAACATGGGCACAACAGATCGTTCATTTCCTTGAGACGGAGAACTTCCGAAGAGCAAGAAGAAGCGGAAAAAGTAGCCCGGCGGTCAAGTATGTACCAGTTTGTTGACAACATCACATGCGAAGAAGACTCAACGGTGTGAAATTGAAGTGCATTTGCGGGAAGATGGACGAAAGCTGTTGGCGAGATACATGGAGGCATATGTGGTCACCACATTGGCGCAAGAGCACTTGCTAAGCAAAGCTTTCCGGCAAGGTTTCTTCGGCGAAGCCCTCGAGGATGCTGCTGCACAAGTAACCAAGTGTGAAGCGTGCAGTTCCATTCAAAACAGATACACCAACCAGCTCAAGCTCTCCAGACGATCCCTTTATCCTGGCCCATTTTGGTGGGGGCTCGACATCCTCGGCCCTTTCCCGAGCTGTCGGGGCTTTGAGTACTTATGCGTCATAATCGACAAGTTCACAAAGTGGCGGAAGTGGAAACGATGAGGAAGGTGACAGCAGTCGGCAGTCAAGTTCTTGAGTCAATTGTTTGCCGTTTTGGGATTCCTAACAGGATCATCACCGACAACGGCACACAATTCCTGACCGCACCTTCATGCGATCGCCCAAGATCTTGGCGCCAAGACCTGCTTTGCTACATTGCTCATCCAAGAAGCAGCGGTCAAGCGAGAAAACAAGCAGCTGAAGTGCTGCGGGGACTCAAGACCATAACTTTCGACGGGCTGCACAAGTCGCGGAAGAAATTGGATCGAGGCTGCGGTGGTTCTTTGGTCGATCGGAGACGGCGCCGAATCGAGCCAGCGGCCAAACACCTTTGCTCTAGTCTATGGAGCAGAGGCAGTTCTCCCCATGGAACTTCGTATCACGGATGCGCCTCGAGTGCTCGCTTATGATGAGCTTGAGCAAGAGCAGCTGCGACAAGATGCCGCTGCTCCTCGAGGAGACCGTCTTGAGCTGCATGCGAGCTGCTCGCTACCGACAAGCTTTGTGCCGCTACCATAGCCGCAAAGTTAACGCCGAAGCTTCGAGGAAGGCGACCTTGTTCTTGGCGTGTTCAATCCGCCAAAATTCCAACAAGTTGGCCTTGAAGTGGGAAGGCCCTTATCGGGTGAAGCGAGTCACTAGGCTGGCGCTGTCCGCCTTGAGACCGAAGATGGCGTTCAGTGAGCAACTCACGGAATATAGAGCATCTTCGTAAGTTTTACCATAAGACGCGATTGCGGAACCCGTTCGGCAACCACCCTTTTATACAAGTCTTGCAGCTGTTGCATGTAATCCTTTGTACAAAGCGGTATGAGACCCGATGCATTAGTAAAGCCTATGTGTTACGCACAACTTGTCAATACATGCTTCCATAATCTTATATGCATGTGTTATCTAACATTTTGTGCAGCATCCACCCGATGGCGATAACGAGCCACTAGGCTCCATAACTTTATTTTCTCTTCTTTCTTCTCAAAAGAGCAAGGTTCATCCACCCACAAGTTAACGGGGAAGGAAAAGATAAGGGTGTGGGCCACCAAGTGTCGCGAGGAAGTATCACCTGCCGGAAGCAAACAACGAGAAAAGCTAAGTTGCTAAGTTTAAGCAATCAGTTTCTAAATTTTCAAGTTAACTTCCCGAGCGATAGTACTTTGTATTGAAAACCGTGCGGCGGAGGAACCAACTTCGCGGCTAGCTTGCGCCCTTACGTTGTTTCGAGTCCGCTCAACAACTTAAGCGTGCTGCAACTAGTTGCGACAAGGTTGCTTGTCGGAGGCAGCATCGCCCGGCAATTCTTGGCGTTCGCACTCGGCGCTTCGCGGCAAAGGTGTTTGCACCGACAAGTCCCTAAGCGTGAGAGCATAAACATACAAGGGAAGAAATCGGTAAAAAATAACATTGCATTCGATTGCCTAAGATAGTGTATATTACAAAATAATTTGTCCGCAGATCTAATGAGTTGTTCTAAACACGATGCGCAGCGACAAAGGAAAGATAGAACTTGGCGGCCTAGTCACGCGGTGGCCATCAACCCTCTTCACTTTGCTCACCCTGTCCCACGATGGAGTGCGACAAGGGCTTTGGCGCTTCAGCGTCAGCACTTGGCGGCGGGGACTTGAGGACATTGGTGAAGTTGGCCTTTGGATTGCGGAAGGCCACCTTCGCCGGCACCACGAAGGGCCACAGCGCAGACAGCACGACTCCTCAGCTAGCTGCTTTGGGATCTCCTCCGGGCGGCGGAGACCCGTCAACACGCCCTTGAAGAATAGGCTGAGCTTGGCTGGGTTGTAGGTTCTCGTCGGTGGAGTACCCAAGATCCACCATCCCGGCTCCATCAGCTCATTATGGATGCGGCGGCGGTGTCCCAAGACCCTCATCCGATGCATTATGCTATCTACGAGATCATTACGGGCGAGTCGCGGCATTGCCAGCACTCCTCGTTGGCCTTGATCTTCTCAACGAGGCCTGCTTCTCGATCCTTGGCGTCGTTCAGCGTCTCCGTCGAAGGTGGTCGATTTCAGCTCGAGATCCGCCTTGGAGTCCTTGGTGGCGTCAAGCTCCTTGATCTTCTCGGCGAGGCGACCACGCAACTCACCAAGAGTGTAGGCGTCCTTCTCGCTCATGCTTCAGCGGTGATCTCTTCGCCGCTCTTACGGAGGTGGCCTCCGCTGGGTCACCCTCGTCTCTAGTTCCTTCTTGGCGGCCTCGGCGGCGGCGGCGTCCTTTGCCTCCTTGAGTGCTCCGCCAATTGATTCCTTGCGGCGGCAAGATCTTCCTCATAAACATGTCGAGGTTGATCTTCCGCTGCGCCGGTCCTATTCTTGCCGAGAGCTTCTCACCGGCGAGCCTCTGCTGCTCCTCGACCTCGGCCTTCTCAAGATGAAGGCGTGCGCTCCTCGACAAGCTGCTCCAGCGCTGCTATATCCCGGAGAGTTTCCTTGTTGGCGGCGGAGAGCTCTTCAGCGTTTCTCCATGTCGGCTCCGCTCTCGCGACAAGCGCCTCCACAGACTCCAACTTGGCTTGGCGAGGCGCGGTGAAGCGACAACAACTTCTTGATGCTGCTCCTCCTCGGGCTCACGCTGCTTTGCTGCTTGGAGCATCAACTAGCGACAGCCAGGCGGGCTGAGCAGTTCAGCGTCGAAGGGCTCCCCTTGGCGGGTGCCACAGAACTTGGCGCCCGGAAGCTTGATGAGACACCTTCCCGGCCTTGAGATAGGCGTCGGGCTGGGGCTCTTGAGTCTGGTGCGGCATCGGTGGCGGGGGATCGTGGTCGGTTACGCGCTGGCGCTCCTGCGGACCTCGGGGCCGTCGATGCGATCACCGGACCCCTCCCGGCCTCTGCGCCCGGCAGCCTTGGCGGCCTCCTCGCAGCGGACACAGCCGGCGCCGGCCTCCTCCTCCATGTTGGCGGCATCGTCATTGTTGCCTTGGCGTCCTCCTGCCCGGCAACCTCGGTCTCCATCGGCTCTCCGGCGGATGGATCGATGTCGAGAAAAAAGAAAAAGAACAAGTCAAGCAAACATTGAAGAAGAAAGAAGAGAAAAGGCCAAGGGAAATTTTCAGCCAATAAGATTACACTGCAATGGGATCATAGCTGCAGTCTCCACCACCGGAGGGTCGTCGGTGCTGCCTTGTCAAAGCTCCTTGTCGGACTCCCCTTGTCGGAGGCCTCCCTTGGGAGGCGCTCCCTTGGCGGAGAGTTCTCCCTTGGTGGCGTGGTTGAAGCAAAGCAGAACTTGGAGTGACCTCCGTGCTTCTGATGAGGCTGCTCTGCTCCTACATAATTCAACAAGTCAGATATCAGTGATGAAAGAGCACCCAAGCACACCTAACGCAGAAATGAATCAAATACTTACGGCTGGGGGCTGTCTTTGAGGGCTGCTCTGATGAAGAGTTGCGGATCCGGCAAGGGAGCCTCGGGCGTGCCTCACAGCATGCAGGGGAATCATCGAGGCGACAACCACGGGGTCCTGGTCCTCTTGGCGCCCTCACGATCCGGCGTCTGAAGAAGGAAGAGCTCGAGAATGAAACAAGTCGGATACAAGGCAGAAGCGATAAATTGGCCAATTACAAGTAGCGGCGACAAGAACTTACTCTTCCTCTTCTTCCTCGGGTGAGAAGCGAGAAGTCAAATTCGCTCAGGCGGCAGCTGGAGGTAGGCTCCCTCGGGCGCTTGGCGGGGCCGTGGCTCCCGAGGCCCGCTCCGTTCTTGTGGCGGCAGGAGGTGCTCAGCAACCTTGTGCTTGCTCGATGGAAGCGCGTCGGCGGCAGTGGCTGTTGGGCCGTCTGCCGCCCGCCCTCTCCGGTCTTGCGGGCGTCTCCTTGGCGGGGCGGGCTCCTCCTGCGGCAAGCTACTTGGCAGCGGAGGGGCGCCCGGCAGACTCATCCCGGGTCGGCGTCGGGCTCGGCCATCTCCTCCTCACCGGCGAGCTCTTCTCGGTCGGCAAGGCTTGCCGCCTCGGTACATTTCCGCCTCCTCGGCGGAAACCCAAACATGCGTGGCGGCAGCTTGCACCGCCTCCTCCAACTGCTTAATAGCGTCTGCGCCATCTCTGCTTTCGGTGGTATCAGCGGGTGAGCGCTTCGCTCGCCGGCGTGGATCGGCACTTCCGCCAAATCGTCGAAGAACGCTGCCTGCGGCGTCGTCGTGAGCTCTGCCGAGTTGGAGCGATTCCATGGGAATCGCTGGCAGCATCATCAGCGGATGCGGTCAGCGGCAGTTGTTGCACTGAAGACACGACTCCCTCGGCAACATGAACCATTCGGGGTGATCTGCATCGAGCTTGAATAGCTCCGCAACATGCCGTCCGGCTCCAAGGCAGTAAAGTTCCAGTTCAAACCCGGGCGCAGCCTCATGATGTCCGCGCGTTTTGGAATTCCCAAGCTGGCCTTCCCTCTCCTGCCAAGGCGCCAATCGCGGCGAAGGAAGTCGCGCCAACTGCTCTCTGATAGCCCTGGTTGCGGAGGTGCAGATCTAATCACGACAATCTTCAACTTGGCATCTTCGGCGCCAAGTTGCTCCAATCGTTACGCGCACTATGGGAGTTTGGCGCGAGGAGCGATAAAGGCTGTGGCTCCTCCTCTAGATCCAACACCAGTCAGCTCTCCCACTCCTCCCACTTGCTGCGCAGCTCTCCGTCAAAGATCGCTTCCTTCTTGCCGATCCTAGAGGTCCATGCAATTCCTCGAGCAGCGTCTCTCCTCTCTCTATCACGGGGTGTGAAGTAATGGCGGAAAAAGTGCGACATTTGGGTGGACCCGACAAAGTTCTCGCGAGAGGTAATATGGCAGCCATGGTGAGGGCGGCGTTGGGGGTGAAATCAAGGAGGTGGAGGCCATATGTGTTCATGACATCACAAAAGAATTGAAAAGAGGCGGGCGAGAGCCCGATGGAAATGGGCGCGAAGAAAGGGTACCCGATGGAAACTTTCTCGGATGTGGCAGCGGAGATGACTCTCGTGCGTGGAGTGCGCCGTGTCTCCGTCGACCCGAGAAAAGGTAATACAGCTCGCAGCTCCTTCACATCAGCGAGGGGATCAAAGAGGCCAGCTCCTTCCTTGCGCCATGTGCCGCTGCGCCTCGACATTCACCTTTGCCCTTATCGGCTTTCGGAGCCATGGCGGAGGTGGTGGAGAGGTCGGTGGCAATGGGGAAGGGCGGGCGTCGCACTCTTTGGGCTCGAGAAGAAGGTGCGGCGGTGGTTCGATGTGACAACAATGGGCAAGTGGGCGTCACCTGTTCCCCTGCATATAAGGGGAGAGGGGCCAGGCGTTCAGTTTTCCCATTAAAAGAAAGCCCCACGATCTCTCCCACGGCCACGTCCGAGAGCGTGCCGTTCGTGGAGGGCGTGATGGGTCAGCGAATAACTTCTTGCGATCCGGCGCCGCGTGCCCGTGCACTTGTTTGGGCTGGCCCAATAGAGCTTAGGCGCCGTGTGTGGCCCTAGGCAAGGGCTCACTGTCGGTGTACTAGGTAGAGGTACCCTAGTATCCCGAACCGTGCAGACGATCGCCTTACCAGCGCGAGGCTGTCTACGGTGACCGCCAAGGTCCTCAGCGGCTCCTTTGGAGTCATTCAGAACAAAATAATCAAGGCCCGGCAAGAGGGCTTGTGGAAGGAGCCCTCAAACGCGAAGGAAACAAGATCCCGGCAAGAGGAGCTTGCGGGAAGGAACCAATGGCGATAAGCTCCCGGCGCGACAAGGACCTTGCGCGGCAAAGGCACTTGCAGCTGACGTAACCTCTCTTCATCTCGCTCCAGCTCATCCGCCAGCGATGTGCCATGGGGCTTTCCCGAACAGCGTGTAATGAGGGTATGCAGCCAGGGAAGCGGACGATAAGCGGCGTGACAAGCTACATCGTAAGCGGGCGCGCCAGCGGTCCTGTTGCACTATTCGGCGACGAGGGCGGACATTATGGCTCTTGTCCCTTACGTCGAGTTAGGTATAGATCACCTTTAGCCGTACAAGCGGTGTACCAACCTCTGTTTTACTATTTTACCCTTGTCTACTTGCCACTGTGGTGACCCCTTATGCCTATAAAAGGAGGCCCAAGTGCAGCGTGAAAGGGTTCGGCTCCGGTTCAGTTCATTTGCCACATCGAGACTAGAGACACTCGGGCTAGGTTTTGTAGCTTCCATTGCTCCCTAGCAAGAACACAATATAATCAACCAAGCAGCAGTAGGAGTTTTATCTCTCCGGAGAGCTCCGAAGCTGGGTAAATCTGCTCGTGTGCATCGCTTCGATCCGCTCTTTGTGCAATCTCCGCCCCCCCAACCACAAGGGACCCGGTCCCATAGGTGTTAAATGAGCCACGATCAGCTTCCCGACATATGTCGATCCATAGAGTGAGGCGGTTTGAAATACAGGCAATGGATGCTTTTGCAATTCATATATAAACATTAATTAGTGCACTCCATGTTGTTAGTGTGAAGCACTTTATACATTTTCACCTACATGGATACATTCCAAATTGCTAGCTACGAAATAGAATACATGTAGAATTCAACATAAAGGGGTTTGAAGATTGAATTCATAGGAAGTGCATTCATATATTTGAACCGAGATAATGGCATTTGTAAATCAGATGTAAAAGGGGGCATCAATCTTAGTTGTGCGTTTGAACATGCTATATATATTCATACGCATGTCTAACTTTTTTTGCAACCAAGGAGATTGTATCTGGAACCATGCATGAACTGAGGTAAGTTGCATATTTTTTAATATATACTCGTGTACAATGTATATTCAAATGTACCACCTCCATTCCAAAATAATCGTAGCTTTAGGATTTTCAAGAGTAAAGATTTGTGAAGTTTGACAAATCCTGAATGTTCAATTCAACAGAACCAAAGCGTTAATGTACGCTCCCAAATATTGAGCGAAGCGCTAAATAGGCCTCTGGTCACCGAAACCCTTGAGACTAATGTTTGGTGGTAGGAAATACTGTCTGACTCGGCCGTGTAGCCTATCGGCCCGATGTCAAAGGTCTAAACAGGAGTAGGTTTGTAACTTCACCAAGGCGCCCGATCTCAAGCGCCTCGAGAAGCATTCATCGCCGTGGGCGCCTAAACACCATCGCTCAGCGAAATATATCTCGCCCACATTTGGGACACACGAGATTCTGTCCTACCCCCAACCATAATATGTCAAAAATTTTAGGCGGAAAAGTTGTAACTTTCCCCAAATTTCAAACAAGCGCGTCCCAAAAGCGAAACATTGTTCCCCCTTAGTTCCCGCCTCCCTCCGTTTCCCCATTCATACTCGTCGGCGTAAGCGCCCTCTCGCCAACCATGGAACCCAGCCTCTCAGGTCCTCCACCCGCTGCGCCCAATCCGCCATCGCGCCCTCCTCCATCACGCCGGGCGGTGCCGTGGCGTCATCGACCAGCATAACCCGCAACCCGCCGCCCCAAGGACTTAGCAGGCTGAAGCTGATGTAGAGCTGCCTCCACGATGCCGACACCGGCGTGCGCGTGCCAGAACTACTCGACCACGCCATCCTGCGCCTCATTTGCTGCTCCACTATCGCAACCGTCCACACGGAGCTGTTTCCCTTACGCCGTCGTTGCCGCCTCGGATCTGCTTCCCTGCTTTGCCGACAGGGGCGACCACCGCACCACTCAACAACTTGTGCAGGTTGCGTCAAGGCTGCACCGTCGTCCACAACTTCTCGTTTCCAGCGAACCCGTGACACTCCAAAAATATTCTTTTGGTTTTCTTCAAAAAATTTGTTGGATTTGAAGAAGGTCTTCTAAACCCTTCCAAAATCTCTCTCAAAAACTTTTTCCCTCTAGCAAGGATTTTATTTTGGCATCTCCTTCAACTCTGGTGTTTGGTTTTAAACTTTTCCACTGATTGCCCTCTTCTCAAAATTTCAAAACTTTTGGATTCTATTTTTTTAAAAGAAAACCTAGGAGTTTACATCTTCTCCAATATGAAACCACTCATGATTTTACCATGCACCACATGGTAAAATCTTCCCTAAAATCTCTCCTTCCACTTTGGGCAATCCAAACATTCTGTCTCAACAAGTTCAACCCTTTTCTGAATTTTATTTCATTTATTTCTCCTCCCAAATCTTTTATATCCATTATTTTGAGCCTAGGTGATTTGCAAAGCAAGTACCTAAATGCAATTGAGCTTTGACCTCAAACCAACTCCCCTGGATAGTCCTTGGTACCCACAACCTAGAACAATCAAGATCCACTCCTCTTCTTTTCAAAAATTTCAAATTTCAGTCTCTGCAAGTTTGGACCAGATTTGTCAAATTTGGTGAAATTCATATCTTCTCTGCTCCAAAAATTCCACAAAAATTCAGGCAGCCTCTAGATGCAATGAGAGGCCCCTCCACCAAAAATCAGCTCAAGGAGAAACTCCCACATGCCAAAATCATTACATCAACACACAGCGACCTTTGTTCTCTTGCGATTTGAGAAATATTGAAGTTTGAGTGTTGAGTGTCGTTTCTCCTCGTCGAGTTGATCCGCGCGTCGGCAGTGCCCTTGGCACGTTGCTCACAGACCCTCCTCTCTGTCCGGAGCACCACACGAGCGCTTGGCTCATTCCTGGCGTCGGTGGCGCCCTGGCCCAACCTCGACCGGCGTCTTCTGCGGCGTCGGGACCTCCCGTGGCGGTCGAGAGAAGGCACCACCCAGCCCAGCGCCGTTCTGCGCCGCCCAACTCTCCCTAGCGCTCCGCGTGGCTCATGCATGCCAGCGCACGACCGCGGCACCGTCGCCGTGGCCCGGCAAGCCGAAGCGTGCTCCCTGCCGCCCGGCAGGTCCCGCCGCTCCGTTCCGTCGAGCTTGCCCAAAGCAACCAAACCGGCTCGTTTAGCACCTAAGCGGATCGATTGACCTCCACATCGGCACTCAAGCCTAAAACCACCCGACCAATGCCTGCGCCGCTGTAACACTCGCGGACTTATCCGTTCACGGCAACCGCTCGGGCCATCTATAAATGGCACCCCAGCTCGCTCTCGCCTCGCACAACTCCACCACCTCGCCAGGCCTCGCCTAGCCACTGGAAGAGCCTCGAGGGGCCCTTCTTCCTCGACTCCGGCCAACTCCGTCCGCCTCGGGCTCCAGCAACGTTCTCGTCGGTGAGAACTCCTCCACCGCCCTACTCTACCGTAACCTCGTGGCACCACTAGGAGCTAACCCCCACCTCAATTTGACCTCCGCGGCACTCTCCGCCAGGCCCGACCACCAGAACCACCGTCCGCGGACAAGCGCCGCCGTCGGCGTGGTACTGCATGGCGACCACCACCACCACCAGGCGCGGAATGGCGCCACGAGCGCGGAGGTACCCTCCGATCTCCCTACCTCGCCGTGGATCGCCCGGCGTGCACTGCAACTCTCGGGCACCGTCATGCTCTGCCGCCTCTTTCAAATATTCAAACCTGGCGGGTGGGACCCGCCCGTCAGCCTCTCTGTGTTTTTTAATCGTTTTCTGAAAGCGTACTCTGGCAAATCGCTTTCTACTCTGAACTGTTTTTTTCTCACTTTTACGCTTAGGCCCTGAGGTTTTCTGTTTCATTACAGATGGGTCCTTGGACCAAAACTCTTATAACTTTTTAACAGAAAGGAATTTTGAGTGATTCTTTTCTGTCCTCTTCAAAATTTTGTCTAGTTTTTATCATATTTATTTGAAAAATATTTGGATTACTTTTCTGTAACCCACGGTATTTACGTTAGCGTGTGTGTTTTGTGTACCGTGATACCGAAGGAGGTGGCGGAACATGAACTTCACCGAGCTAGACCCGACTACTCGAACCAGGCAAGCAATGTTTGAACTTTTGATATGATGAGTGTTTGGGCATGTTTGCATTATTTTTGTATCATAGCACGTTCATGAGCATTTCGATGATAGTTTATCTCGTAAGAGTTGAGGCAAGTGAGTTCGGAAAATCCATGAGTTGTTGGAAACATGTTGCATGGCCATGAGTTGGCATGAGTATGGGTAAGATGGCAGTGTTGTAGCATGCGGGCTTATGCGGATCGTTGACCAGTGTCAACATAAATCGATTAGATTCCGTCCGTCTCCCCTTTCGTTACTACCCCGTTTCCCGCAAGGAATACGGACAATAAGTTACAAACCACTTCTGGTACACACAAATCGAGAGGCGGGATGAGGTTCCATGGCCCTGGATTAAAGCCTTTCATCGGTCGGGGGCATGGGTGTTTCGGTTGGGACGAGAGGGGCACCCTTAGGTAGCGTAAATAAATTTGATCCCATGCTATTAGATTGTGATCTCCCGTCTCAAAGTTTTTCTTAAGCGCTGTCTAGGGTGATTCACAGCAGCGTGAGGTATGATGGGTGTGTACTAGTTAGCTGTGTTTCCTCGAAATACCGTAAATGGAACTAGTCCTTCGTGACTACGGAAATCCGTTGGCTGTGGACAATTTTGGTACAAACTCTGCATAGTCAAAATTCTTGAATTCATCTTATTCATGTCCGAGTACCGTGTTCACCTTATCTTGTCAAATGTTAGTCTCGGTGACAGAAACTACTGATAACCATATGAGTGTTAAATGTTTATTTCCCCGTGAATGGACTAACCCGCTTATTGTCTTGTGAGGAATATTTCCCGTGAGCACCATTTCTTGTCAGTTATGAATAATGAATTATAAGCCCTTTCTACGATGTCGCTCAGACGTCCATTACTGACCTTGTTATTGTTACTTTTGTTATAAGCCCTTTCTGCGATGTCGCTCGGGCGTCCGGCTGCGACATTATTATTATTTATTTTGTTATAAGCCCTTTCTGCGATGTCGCTCGGGCGTCCATTGCTGCCTTGTTATTATTTACTTTTGTTATAAGCCCTTTCTGCGATGTCGCTCAGGCGTCCATTGCGGCATTGTTATTATTTATTTTTGTTATAAGCCCTTTCTGCGATGTCGCTCGAGACGTCCATTAACATTGTCATTATTTACTTTTGTTATAAGCCCTTTACGTGATGTCGCTCCGGCGTCCATTGTAACACTCATTGTCTTTTCTTTCAATATAAGCCCTTTATGAGGTGTCGCTTAGGCGCCCATTGTAGCATGTTTTACTTATTTGTTCACCCTTGAGGCATCGCTTGGACACCGATCGGTTTTGAGTTTATCTTTTTGGGTTTTCGGCGGACTACGCGATTCCTTTTACTTACTTGTGTTACTGATTTGATAGCACATTGTTATAAATTAATCATGTCGCATTCATGCATACATTTGTTATATCTTTTATCGAACTGTCTTGCGAGTACTTTCAAGTACTCACGGCTTATTGATTTGGCGGATCTTGTGGCGATCTCATGGATGAAGAGTTCGATAGCGAGTCCGGCGCCTAGAGAATCGGTCAGTCTCGTCGACCCTGGATTAGTCATTGTGATATATCCGCTTCCGCTACCCAAATAAATTCATCGAGCCTCACCTCGGCCTTCGATGAGCCGCCGATGTAGTAGTCTTATTACCACCCCTGTGTTATTCCACCAACCACTCATATCTCGAGTCAATAGTATTTCCACCCCACACCATTGTGTCATATCCGCCATCATGTATAATTATTGGCGTGTTTGTAATAATTGGTTGGGCATCTTCAACTGACCTGTAATATTTTAATGCTCTTGGCTTATTGTATCAAAGTTTTGTCTACGGTATGGAGGATTTTCCTCATATTGGACTTCATAGGTCGGTTGTTCAATAAATATTTTATTGAAAAACCGGTCGTGACAACTTAGTACGAGCGGGCTGGCTGTAGGAAGCCACTAGGTGCGATCGCTAATCGGTTATTAGCAGAATAGAGCTGTTTATTATTTTTACAAATGTAGTCAATTTACGACGATCGGCATAAATTTATGATTTGACTACTCAGGATTTTTGCCTACTTTTGTAGATGGTGGCAATATTTGCGAGTCGCGATGTTAGTAACATGCCCGATGGGTTCGTCAAGCTTCTCTCCTTCATCGTCCAAGTCGCGATGGGGCCATTTGTGCTTGATCTTCTCACTCTCTCGGCACAAGGTCAATGACCGTCTAACCATACACCAAGCAGCGGTGCAATTCAAGGAAGGCGTATTGAGTTCGCGCTTCCGGTTCTTAGGGAAACCATGCCCCGGAGAGCATGCTGCTGCAGATGGCAGCCCGTGGCGATAGCTCGTCTCGAGGACATCCTTCCTTCAATGAAGACTCGTCGCTACCGCTACCTGCCATGTCACGTGCCATATACCTGCCACTCGCGTTCTCTTGCCCCGGAGGAGAAGCGGGGCGAAGCTTTGAGATGCTCGCCAGTATCTCCGGGCTTTAGGCAGCCGACAACCTGGTGGGCGACTTTGTAGCTGCCGCATGGACTCGTCCATGGCTGTGCCGCCAACGGGAGAGGAGCTCTGCGCGCGCGCACCGCTTGACTTTCGTCTCGTCATCGGCGCCGTTTGCTCTCTGCTCTCACCACTACTCGTCGCCTGCCTACCACGGAGGAGTTCAACCATGTCATTGCGCCTACTCGGTTAGTTCGCACCACCCTCGTGCCGCTCATGTTGAGTTGTCCCTTACGAGGCACCTGCTCCACCAACTCAGCGCAGCACCTCACGTCTGGAGCCTATCACGAAGAGGAGGTTGAGTCCCAGCCTCTTGCACCTCACCCTTGGCAGGCCAAGGAAATCCTTACCATCTCCGACTAAATGCGCTTAGCAGCCATGCGATGTACCGACTTATGCGATATGTTTATATGTACATAGGCTGTGAGAAGTAGCTTGTTTGCGCATCATGTAGGATCGGGAGGTGCACTAGCCTAAATAACATGTCGAGGATTATGTATGCATATCTGAGTGATGTATTAATATAATTACTGCTTGCGTGTAAGATATGTAATGAACAGTCCTTCTCCGTGCATAAGCGTTTATTCTCTTGAAAAATCTTGGAGCATTTGCGACTTTTCCGTCTTCTTGAATTTATTGATTTTTGGCTCAATTTCTTTTCTTATGAGTGTTTCAAAATATATCCCAGTGAACTATGTCTCGTCCTTGGGGGCACTCCATACCAACTCCGGCGGAGGAAAATTATGGCACACCCCAGGCAACAATTTCACACGAGGCGGACAAGTCAACGGGGACGGTGAAGCGGCACTTTCCCAAATGTGCCGTCTTTATGAACAAAGTCAGCAGCAACATCAGGAAATAATGAACCAAGTCATCAATATGGGGAATCACCGTGGACGATATCGGCAGCAATCAAAGTTATCTAAGCTACAGAAGACCGTCCCCAAACTTTTCTCACTGTGACAAACCTCTTGAAGCGAAGGCTGGCTTGAGACATGGAAAAAGTTAATTATTGCCCAGTGTTCAGATCTTGAGAAAGTGCTTTATGCTCCGCACTATCTCCTTTGGAGCAACCGCATCGTGGTGGGAAAATTTCCTACACATGCACTAGCGAAAATAATATAACATGGGAGGAATTTAAAGAAGGTTTTAGTGGGGCATATTCCTAAGAGTCTTATGAGGATCAAAAGAGAATTTGATGACCTCGGGCAAAGGACAATGGCGGTGTCGAGAATACAACAGTCAGTTTACTCTGCTGTGTCCCTTCATGAGGAGGCGTATGTCGGAAAACAAAAGATGGAGAAATTTCTAGGCAGTCGACACCGGCTTAAATGCCAATTGGTCGTACACACCTTTCCAGATTTTAAGGCGGCTGGTGGATAAGGCCATTACCTTGGAAAATGAGAGCGCAGCTTAGAAGATTTCCATAAGCGGAAGAGGACCAGACTAATCACGCCCGCAACCACATGCAGCAAGACAGATGTTCAGAAAAACTGGACACCCAAACCCGACAAGCGTCTCACGCCCAATCAAAATTTCCATGCAAGGGACAAGGAGTTCACATACCGCCCGGCGTTACCTGTTACGCTTGTGGAGAAGAAGGGCACTATGCCAGCGGTGCCCCAAGCCAAGAACTTCGACCCCAAAGCCGAACAACGGAGGCAATAATTGGCGCCAAAGCGCAACAATTTCAACCCAAATAACAACCACAGGAAGGTCATCGAACCACGTGACCAAGAGGAAGCACAAAATGCCCCGGATATCGTACTCGAGTGCGTTTCACATCAACACAATACCTGCCATGGTTTTGTTTGATTACGGAGCTTCTCACTCATTCGTTTGAAAAGTTTTGCTTTGCAAAATAATTTTTGATGCTTCCCTTGGAAAAATCTATGATCGTCAAGTCCCACGGAATTAAGCAAGTTACCCGAATTATTGCGGGGTGTGGTTATCGAGTTTGAAGGGTTGAAGTTTCACATAAATCTTATCGTGTTGGAAAATAAAGGACTGGATGTCATCTTAGGGATGGATTGGTTAACCACCAACAAAGGTTTTATTGACTGCTTCAACAGGACCGTAATTCTCACCCACCACCACGGGAAGACCATAAAGGTTTCAGCCAAGGAAAGAAAAATATCCGACAACGAGATTGAACAAGGTGGATATTTCTGAATTGAGCAAGGTTCCATAGTGTGTGAGTTTCCAGATGTATTTCCCGAAGAGCTACCAGGCATGCCACCGACCGAGAGATAGAATTCAGCATTGAGCTAGCACCCGGAACCACTCCATATACAAGAAACCATACAGAATGGCACCATCGAATTGGTAGAACGAAGAAGCAAATAAAGGAATTATTGGAAAAAGGGTATATCTGAGCAGTTCCTCACCTTGGGGTTCACCAATTTTGTTTGCCAAAAAGAAGGATGGAACACTGAGATTGTGCATAGACTATCGAGCGCTAAACATGGTCACAATCAAGAACAAATATCCGATGCCACGAATAAATGATTTATTCGATCAACTCGCTCGAGCCAAGGTGTTCTCAAAGATTGACTTGAGGTCGGGATACCATCAAGCTGAAAGTCTGAACCGAAGATATTCCCAAGACAGCTTTCACCTCGGATCTGGATTGTATGAGTTCACCGTAATGCCATTCGGACTAACAAACGCCCCCGCATATTTTGTTCACCTCATGAACAAAGTATTCATGAAGTTTATGGACAAGTTTGTTGTGGTATTTATCGATGATATTCTGGTATACTCCAAAACACGGAAGAGCACCTTGAACATCTCGAATTGTACTAGGAGAACTCGGGAAACATCAATTGTATGCTAAATTCAGCAAGTGTGAATTTTGGCTAAAAGCAAGTAGGTTTTACGGGCCGCGTCTTGACCCAAGAAGGTATCGCCGTAGACCGGAAAAGTCAAGGCCGTGCCATTTGGAAGCCACCAGCCCGGCGTGATGGATGTCTGAAGTTTCTTGGGGATGGCAGGATACTACGAAGATTTATTGAAGGATTCTCCACCATAGCAAAGCCAATGGCGCAACTACTCAAGAAAGGCAGGAAGTTTGAATGGGCGGAAGCTTGCGAGAAAAGTTTCCAAGAACTGAAGAGAGACTAGCGGCAGCACCGATATTAATTGTGCGGATATACACAAAATTTTGAGGTATTTTGTGGCGCATCTCGAAAGGGCCTCGGGTGCGTATTAATGCAAGAAAGGCAAGGTTATGCATATGTTTCCAGGAAACCCATAAGCATGAGGAAAATTATCCTACTCATGACCTGGAATTAGCAGCGATTATTCATGCACTCAAGGAATGGAACACTTCTTACTTGGAAATCGTTGTGAAATATACACGGACCACAAAAGCCTCAAGTATATTTTCACACAACAGAACTCAATTCTGGCAGCGGCGCTGGTTGGAATTAGTAAAGGATTATGATGTTGGAATCCACTACCACCCGAGCAAAGCAAATGTTGTAGCAGATGCTCGGTGGAACCCGGTCCGGACAACGACGACATGCCAAACTTGAGACCTGAATTCCAGCAGGAATTATAAGCTCAATCGATGGTGGTCACGAAGGCGGTGTGTCGAACTTAGAATTACAGCCTACCCGATAGAGAAGGTTAAAGAGGCTCAGCGTGGACACCCGGCATTGAAGGCATAAAGCGGAAGATGAATTTGGGCAAGGCCTCAGAATTCGTTATCGATGAGCAAGGAATATTGTGAATGCGGGAATAGACTTTGCGTACCAAATATCCATGACCTTAAACAGCAAATCTTGGCTGAAGGACACACGCTCCGTATTCAATCCATCTGGAGGAACAAAAATGTACAAAGATCTTGAAACATTTTGGTGGCATGGTATAAAAGAGACATAGCCACGTTTATTGCATGTTGTGACTCTTGTCAGCATCAAGGCGAGCACGAAACCGGCGGGCTATTGCAACAAATAAGATACCCGAGTGGAAATGGGGCGAGATTGGAATGGATTTTATTGTTGGACTACCTCGGTCACGACACGGACATGATGCCATATGGGTCATCAGCGATAGGTGACTAAAGTAGCACACTTCATCCCGTGAAGACAACCCACACCACTCGAAGCTTGCTAGGCTCTACCTTTCCCGTATCGTGCTTACATGGAGTCCCAAAGAAAATAATCTCGGACAGAGGCACTCAATTCGTCTCGATTTTGGGATCACTTACAACAAGCTCTGGGAACTCAGGTGGCATTGATTACCGCATACCATCCCAGACGGATGGGCGGTGAGCAAGTAAACCAGATTCTAGAAGATATCTTTGAGCATGTGTCCTCACCTATGGGACCAGTTGGGAAGAGAGCTTACCATACGCAGAATTCGCATATAACAACAGTTATCAGGCCAGCCTGCAAATGGCACCATTTGAAGCTCTGCTGAGGCGAAGATGTGTACCCGCTAAATTGGTCGGAAAGGAGACAGCCATATCTTGGCCGGACCTGCTCAAAGAAATGAAGATAAGGTCAAGGTGATTGAGACCGACTCAAGACAGCCCAAACCGACAAAAGAGTTATTACGATCGAAGCATCGTGGAGTCAATTTTGAACCGGTGAATTTGTGTACCTCTGAGTATCCCTATGAGAGGCTGCATCGATTCAAGATTAAAGGAAGCTAGCACCAAGATTCATCGGACCATTACGCATAGTGGCACGAAGAGGCACGGTAGCCTACGATTAGACTTACAGAAGAATTATCCGACATCCGACGTATTCCACGTCTCCCAATTGAGGAAGTGTGTAAGCAACCAGAGAAACAAGTACCCCATAAAAACATTGGCGTGCAGCCGGACCTTACATATCGGGAGCATCAATAAAAATCTTGGAAGAGTGCGAAAGGAGAACCCGACAGAAAACCATCAAGTTCTTCAAAGTTCGGTGGAGCAACCACATCGAGTGAAGCCACTTGGGAAGAGGATTTCCTTGAGCAGAGCACCCACAATTATTTGAGGATCATTTGGAATCTCGGGGCGAGATTTTTCCTAAGGGGTAGGTGTTGTGACACTCCAAAAATATTCTTTTGGTTTTCTTCAAAAAAATTGTTGGATTTGAAGAAGGTCTTCTAAACCCTTCCAAAAATCTGTCTCAAAAACTTTTTCCCTCTAGCAAGGATTTTATTTTGGCATCTCCTTCAACTCTAGTGTTTGGTTTTTAAACTTTTCCTCTGATTGCCCTCTTCTCAAAATTTCAAAACTTTTGGATTCTAATTTTTTTTAAACAAAACCCTAGGAGTTTTACATCTTCTCCAATATGGAAACCACTCATGATCTTTACCATGCACCACATGGTAAAATCTTCCCTAAAATCTCTCCTTCCACTTTGGGCAATCCAAACATTCTGTCTCAACAAGTTCAACCCTTTTCTGAATTTTATTTCATTTATTTCTCCTCCCAAATCTTTTCTGTCCATTATTTGGAGCCTAGGTGATTTGCAAAGCAAGTACCTAAATGCAATTGAGCTTTGACCTCAAACCAACTCCCCTGGATAGTCCTTGGTACCCACAACCTAGAACAATCAAGATCCACTCCTCTTCTTTTCAAAAATTTCAAATTTCAGTCTTTGCAAGTTTGGACCAGATTTATCAAATTTGGTGAAATTCATATCTTCTCTGCTCCAAAAATTCCACAAAAATTCAGGCAGCCTCTAGATGCAATGAGGCCCCTCCACCAAAAATCAGCTCAAGGAGAAACTCCCACATGCCAAAATCATTACATCGACACACTGGCGACCTTTGTTCTCTTGCAGTTTGAAATATTGAAGTTTAGGTGTTGATGTCGTTTCTCCTCGTCGAGTTCATCCGCGTGTCGGCAGTGCCCTTGGCACGTTGCTCACAGCCCCTCCTCTCTGTCCGGAGCACCACACGGCGCTTGGCTCATTCTGGCGTCGGTGGCGCCCACAGCCTTCGCCGGCGTCTTCTGCAGCGTTGGGACCTCCGTGGCGGTCGACGAAGGCACCACCAACCCAACACCGTTCTGCGCGCAACTCTCCCTAAGCGCTCCGCTTGGCTCATGCATGCCAGCGCGACCGTGGCACCGTCGCCGTGGCCCGGCAAGCCTGAGCGTGCTCCACCGCCCGGCAGGTCCGCACGCTCCGTTCGTCGAGCTTGCCCAAAGCAACCAAACCCGGCTCGTTCAGCACCTAAGCGAAGGTCGGTTGACCTCCGCGTCGAACTCAACCTAAAACCACCCCCGACCAATGCACTGCGCCGCCATAACACTCGCCGGACTTATCCGTTCACGGCAACCGCCTCGTGCCATCTATAAATGGCACACCCCAAGCTCGCTCTCGCCCTCGCACAACTCCACCACCTCGCCAGACCCCGCCTAGCCACTAGAAGAGCCTCGAGGGGCCCTTCTTCCTTGACTCCGGCCAACTCCGTCCGCCTCGGGCTCCGGCAACGTTCTCGTCGGTGAGAACTCCTCCACCGCCCTACTCCTGCCCGTAACCTCGTGGCACCACTAGGAGGCTAATCCCCACCTCAATTTGACCTCCGCGAGACTCTCAAGCAGGCCCGACCACCAGAACCACCGTCCGCGGAGCAAGCACCGTCGTCGACGTGGTACTCACCGGCGACCACCACCACCACCCACAGAGGCGGAATGGCGCCCTGAGCACGGAGGTACCCTCCGATCTCCCTACCTCGCCGTGGATCGCCGCCCGGCGCCACATGACTCTCGGGCACCGTCGTGCTCTGCCGCCTCTTTCAAATATTCAAACCTGGCGGGTGGGACCCGCCCGTCAACCTCTCTATTGTTTTTTGAATTGTTTTCTGGCGTACTCTGGAAAATCGCTTTCTACTCTGACTATTTTCTGCACTTTTACGCTTAGGCCTGAGGGTTTTGTTTCATTCTGAGATGGGTCCTTGGACCAAAACTCTTATAACTTTTTAACAGAAAGGAATTTTTGAGTGATTCTTTTTTTGTCCTCTTCAATTTGTTTTCTAATTTTTTATCATATTTATTTGAAAAATATTTGGATTACTTTTCTATAACCCACGGTATTTACGTTAGCGTGTGTGTTTTGTGTCTAGTAGATACAGAAGGAGGTGGCGGAACCGCGAACTTCACCGAGCTAGACCCCAACTACTCGAACCAGGCAAGCAATGTTTGAACTTTTGATATGATGAGTGTTTGGGCATGTTTGCATTATTTTTGTATCATGGCACGTTCATGAGCATTTCGATGATAGTTTATCTCGTAAGAGTTGAGGCAAGTGAGTTCGGAAAATCCATGAGTTGTTGGAAACATGTTGCATGGCCATGAGTTGGCATGAGTATGGGTAAGATGGCAGTGTTGTAGCATGCGGGCTTATGCCATATCGTTGACCGATGTCAACATAAATCGATCGATTCCGTCCGTCTCCCCTTCGTACTACCACCGTTTCCGCAAGGGATACTGACTTAGTAAGTTGCAAACCACTTCTGGTACACACCAAATCGAGAGGCGGGATGAGGTTCCATGGCCTGGATTAAAGCCTTTCATCGGTCGGGGGCATGGGTGTTTCGGTTGGGACGAGAGGGCACCCTTAGGCGTGCGTAAATAAATTTGATCCCATGCTATTCGAGATTGTGATCTCCCGTCTCAAATTTTTCTTAAGCGCTGTCTAGGGTGATTCACAGCAGCGTGAGGTATGATGGGTGTGTACTTGTTAGCTATGTTTCCTCGAAATACCGTAAGCGGAACTAGTCCTTCGTGACTACGAAATCCGTTGGCTGTGGACAATTTTGGTACAAACTCTGCGAGTCAAAATTCTTGAATTCATCTTATTCATGTCCGAGTACCGTGTTCACCTTATCTTGTCAAATGTCGGTCTTGGTGACGAAACTCACGATAACCATATGAGTGTTAAATGTTTATTTCCCGTGAATGGACTAACCGCTTATTGTCTTGTGAGGAATATTTCCGTGAGCACCATTTCTTGTCGATTATGAATAATGAATTATAAGCCCTTTCTGCGATGTCGCTCGGATGTCATTATGACCTTGTTATTATTACTTTTGTTATAAGCCCTTTACTGCGATGTCGCTCGGAAGTCATTGCGGCATTGTTATTATTATTTTGTTATAAGCCCTTTCTGCGATGTCGCTCGGACGTCCATTGCGGCCTTATTATTATTACTTTTGTTATAAGCCCTTTCTGCGATGTCGCTCGGGCGTCCATTGCGGCATTGTTATTATTTATTTTTGTTATAATCCCTTTACTGCGATGTCGCTCGGGCGTCCATTGCGGCATTGTCATTATTTACTTTTGTTATAAGCCCTTTACGTGATGTCGCTCCGGCGTCCGTATGTACGCATTGTGTTTTCTTTCAATATAAGCCCTTTATGAGGTGTCGCTTAGGCGCTTAGAAGCGTAGCATGTTTTACTTATTTGTTCACCCTTGACGTCGCTTGGACACCGATCGGTTTGAGTTTATCTTTTTGGGTTTCGGCGGACTACCGCCGATTCCTTTTACTTACTTGTGTTACTGATTTGATAGCACATTGTTATAAATTAATCATGTCGCATTCATGCATACATTTGTTATATATTTTGTCGAACTGTCTTGCGAGTACTTTAAAAGTACTCACTGGCTTATTGATTTGGCGGATCTTGTGAAAGCGATCTCATGGATGAAGAGTTCGATGGCGAGTCCGGCGCCTAGAGGAATCGGTCGGTCTCGTCGACCCTGGATTAGTCATTGTGATATATCGCTTCCGCTACCCAAATAAATTCATCGAGCCTCACCTCGGCCTTTCGATGAGCGCCCGATGTAGTAGTCTTATTACCACCCTCTTGTGTTATTCCACCAACCTCTCATATCACAGTCGTAGTATTTCCACCCCACACCATTGTGTCATATCCGCCATCATGTATAATTATTGGCGTGTTTGTAATAATTGGTTGGGCATCTTCAACCCGACCTGTAATATTTTAATGCTCTTGGCTTATAGTATCAAAGTTTTGTCTACGGTATGGAGGATTTTCCTCATATTGGACTTCATAGGTCGGTTGTTCAATAAATATTTTTATTGAAAAACCGGTCGTGACAAAACCACAAGAAGATCGTTGGAAAACAGAAGGAGGACACAGCACTTCTAGCAGAAAGAGGTACTCCTCTTCCCTTATTCGTGCAAACCTTATGTTGGGGATATTACCCTTTGAGGCGTAAACCGGATGGGACAGGCCGGGTTAACTTCATTAGTAGTCAAGTATACTAGAAGCCCATGGAGATATTCTATAAAGGGCCCAAGGCCCAGAACCGGTTTAAGGCTTGTAGCCATGGACCGGCATTAGTATGTAACTTGTGTTGTAAGTTAGAAATACTAGAGATCGAACCGGACACGTCTATGAGCCGGTCTCAGGACTCTGCAAACCAACGGGCGTCACCCATGTATATAAGGGAACGACCCGGCGGCGATTCAGGACAACAAACAACAGCTCGAGACTTAGGCGAAGCTTGTTTGCTCCCTAGTCATCGAAACCCCCATCAATTCCATCACAACTAGACGTAGGCTTTTACCTTCATCGAAGGGGCCGAACTAGTATAAATTCTCTTGTGTCCACAGTATGCACTTTAACCCCTTTAAGCTAACCCGTGTCGATGGCTCCACGACTAAGTCCTTTCATGAGGACATCAGCCATGACAAAACCACGACCGTTGGCGCCCACCGTGGGGCTATCGCCGCGATGGTTTCAAGTTCTTGGAGGGCAACTTGAAGGACTCAAAGGAGTTCTGTTGTGGGCGGATGACCAAGAGTCGTCGCTGACAAGCTCTACATCAACGATTGAGGCTAGGGCCCGAGGCGGCTCGATTAGTCTGGTGCGGGTCCCCTTTGGTAACATACGTCTTCTTTGGCAAGATCGGTGAACCAGACCTGGCGGACATCTGCACCGACCTCGTCGAAACGACTCAGCGTGCGAGATCTGCCCAGGTTAAACCGGCCGTGAAGCGTGCCTTCGTGGGAGTCATCCACGGCGGAGAGTATGAAGGTGGAGCGGCATCTGGTGGCGAGACCATCGTCTATTCCGGCAACGAGTCCTCGACCGGAGAAACCGAGTCACTGTATCAGCTACAGGACGGCCAGATTGGGGGCTGTTCCGATGGTGATAGTATTCCGGACCCCTCTAATCTGCCCAACCGGGTTGGGATATTCATGGCCGGTACACAGGCGGCGATCCACTCTTCGACCGCAGCAGCAATGTTCTCCGGATCAGCGGCGGCGGCGTAACCGGCGAGGAGGCTCTGTCGCCCGCCGGCTCAAGTTTTATCGATCTGTTTGATCGTTGGTTGTGCTTATGGCGAAGCTAACCCGGCGGATCAGGGCGCCCTAATCACGGAGATTGCAAAAGTGAGGAACAGATCACTCGGGCCAAAAGCGATTTAGCAGCGAGAACAACAGGATGGCGGAGGCGGGCGCTTTGGGCCAGCAGGCCTATAGGCTTATCTTGGACGAGCGCGTCGCATGAAGTCCTGAAAAGGAAGCATTGGTCTCGCTTGCCAAGCGGTCTTCGATGGCGAAACCTCTTTAACACCCGGGGCGAGGACTAGCAACCCGCCGTGGCTAAAGCTGGCGGAGGCACAGGGGCAGATGCGCTGATTCAGCCTGCTGATGGAGCCGCCTCGGCAGAATAACATCGTACCTCAGCTGTCGAGGCGCCTCGGTCACTATTCAATCAATGGACAATCTTATCGCGCGCGCTTCACGGCTGGAGGCCATCAATTGAAGGTGATTCTCCATAGCGGTGGATCTGGCGCGGGTTAAGGAACTTCTTGAACAACCTTGGTTCAGCGAAGCATATTCATATAGCCGTGACGAATTCATTCCACCCCGTCCAAGCGAGTTGCGGCGGATGGATGAACCGGCCGTATCCGGTAATGCGGAACCATGAAGCGCCCGTGGCCATAACCGGCGGTGATGCTCGAAATGGTGGACCAGGCCGGCGAGGGGCGCCCGAGTTAGCGGCGCAGCATGAGGCTCGTCGACTTCGCCGATTCGTCCAACCACCTCGATTGAGCGGGGGTTACTTCTAGTTCTTTAGGAGTGCCTTGTCTTGTCCCGCTCTCGCAATGTCGCTTTGCCCAAAGATTTCAAGGGCCAGCGCAAGGTACCAAATTACGGCGATTTGTCTCCGGAAGCATGGGTGAGAAGCTATGAGATGGCCATGGAGATGCTTGACATAGATGAAGCGGCATGTGCAAAGTATTTTACCATGATGCTTGAAGGACCTTTGTATTTGGTTAAAAGCTTACCAGCCAATTCTATCAGTTCATGGGCCCGATTGCGAGCCGGTTTATCCAGAATTTCAAGGATACATGTAAGCAGCCCATGTCGATAGTGGACTTAGCGGCTGTGTCCGGGAGGAAGAGAGCCAGCGACCAGCTGGATGCGCCAAGTCTCGGAAATTTGCACTCCTCGGGCGTATCAACGCCGACTCATGATTTACAACTTTGGAAAGCAAGCTGCGGTTTAAACCTCTAAAGTTGAAATTGGGACGGATGAAGCGCCATTACAGCGATATGGGGACCCTCATGGCTGCGTTAGTGAAGTATGCTGATTACGATGGTACCAAGGATCCGAGTCGATGATGACAAGGCGGGGAAGAGAAAGAAGCGGTAACTCAAGGGGCAGCAACACAACACGACGGTCATAGTAGCGGAGGCAAGCGTAAAGCGGATGGCAGCATGTACTTTGTGGCTAATACTAGCACATAGGGCAGGGGTCAGCGACGGAAGGATAAACCTCCGAATCGTGGTGGAGCTCCAAACCCCAATCCGGACCGCCTGACTTATCTATTAAACCAGCCTGTCCAAAGCTGCCGGAATGAAGGAGGCACGGCCACCCACCTATGGAAGGATTGTTATATTATGCGGGAGTTCAAAAATTCTAATGCTTTCGGTATGATCACGGATCAGGTGGTGGCTCGACATCCAGTTCCATGGGCGAGGTCACGGTGGAGAAATGCGGTTCAGGCTTCAATGGAGATCGGGGTGGACATAACAATCAAAACAATTAGAGTAGCCAAGGTGGTTACAACCAGCAGCAGCAGTCGAGTTATCAGAGCAATCCGAAACAGTTGAATAGTGGGAAATATCATGTATTCACCACTAGCTTGGATAAGCGAGACCAGAAGCTTCTGGCGGCGATGAATTCTGTTGAACCGGTCATGCATCGTTATTCGCTGGTCGAACAACCGATTATATGGAGCAGAGAGGATCACCCTCCCCGAGTTGACAATCCGGGTCAGCTAGCGTTGGTGGTGGCACCTCAGGTGGGAGGTTATAAGTTCACCAAGGTTCTCATGGATGGAGGAAGCAGCATTAATATCTTGTACTATGAGACCTTCCGCCATATGGGGTTAACAGCCAAGAATCTTAAACCGTCCAATACGGTATTCCATGGTGTGGTACCTGGTAAGTCAGCATATCCGTTGGCAAGATAGCTCGGAGGTGGCCTTTGGAGATGATCATGATTCGAGTCGAAGCGTTGACTTTTGAGGTGGTGAATCCGGGCCCATACCACGCTTTATTGGTGATGCGACATGCCAAATTTATAGCGCGGTGAGGAGTCTGGATTAGGGGTTGTCGGATAGCGGACTACCATCATCAGCCGAACTATCATTTGCGGACTATCATCATCGACGGACTCCAAGACTATGAAGATACAAGATTGAAGACTTCCCCGTGTCCGGATGGGACTTTCCTTGGCGTGGAAG
Source organism: Aegilops longissima (assembly GCA_021605205.1). NCBI lineage: Eukaryota > Viridiplantae > Streptophyta > Magnoliopsida > Poales > Poaceae > Aegilops > Aegilops longissima. The sequence continues at coordinate 165,098,541 of CM038678.1, forward strand.
GCAAGCTTGGCGTCTGGATATGTAGATCTCCTACCATTGTAACCGACTCTATGTAACCCTAGCCCTCTCCGGTGTCTATATAAACCGGATGGCTTTAGTCCGTGGGACAACAATCACAACAACCCTTACAATCATACCATAGGCTAGCTTCTAGGTTTAGCCTCCTTGATCTCGTGGTAGATCCACTCTTGTAAACATCCACAATATCAATATCAATCAAGCGGGGCGTGGGGTTTTACCTCCATCAAGAGGGCCCGAACACAGGTAAACATCGTGTCCCTTGTCTCTGTTACCATCCGCCTAGGCGCTGCAGTTCGGGACCCCCTACCGAGATCCACGGTTTGACACCGACATTGGTGCTTTCATTGAGAGCTCCTCGTGTCATCACCGATAGGCTTGATGGCCTCTTCAATCAACAACGATGCAGTCTGGGTGAGACCTTTCTCCCGGACAGATCTTCGTATTCGGCCCGTCTGCGGGCCAACTCCCTTGGCCATCTGGAGCAGATCGAAAGCTACGCCCCTGGCCGTCAGGTCAGGTTTGGAAACCTAAACTTCACGGCCAATATCCGCGGGGACTTGATCCTCGATGGATCTGAGCCACAACCGGCGCGCCCGGCTGTCACGATGGGCATGACCTAACTCTGCGCGGACAGCACCTTGGAGGCGCACCGGATCTGCTCCGACTCATAGTCGGAGCGATCGCTCGAATCGAGGGCGGATGGCTGGACACGCCTCGAGGCTGCAATTTCTCTGGCGATGGAGCGAGCTTACCTTGTCCGCATAAACCCCATGACTCCGGTGCGGACTCCTGCGGACTCCGTACCTCCTGCGCCCCCTTAATCGAATCGATTGGGCGCCGATCATAAATTCACCGCTGCGGACATCTTTCAGCACTTCGCCCTTTGGCGATATCATAAATTAATTGAAGCACCTCTCGCTATCCGGAGAGCCTGGCGAACTACGGCCGGGGCGGTTGAAGACGCGGATGGCGAAGAAATTCAGATCCACCCACCATCCGCCGTAGCCACCGTCGGCGGCTTAACGGCGTGCTCGACTACGACTCCGAAGACATCGGCGGTATGGGCGGCGATGCGGAGACTACCAGAACCAGCGCCCTACGAGGACCTTTGGAAAACCACCTCGTCATCGACATATACATGGTGGACACCCCAAAAGATGGGGGGCGGCGAAGAAGCGGCGGAGGCGATTCCTTAAAAAAACAGCCCAAGCGCCCGGCGTCGGCGGCGCGCTCTAAATCCGCCACGGCAAGAATGGAATTCCGGCACGAGGAGATAACACCCAGAAAGTGCGAAGACAACTCCTCCAGCTCGATCCGGTGCAGGAGGAGGCAGAAGCAAGCCCTCGGGAGAGGCGGCGGGCGAAGGTCGAGGATGACAACTACTTACCTCCCTCCGGAGGCGAGGCAAGCCTCGGCGGCAGCAATTGTCGTGCTGAGGATCCCGTCAAGCAAGAAGCGTTTTAGGGCGAGGCTAATGGCCACGACAAACAGCCTAAAGAAAAAGCAACAACAGCTTCAAGCTGATCAAGACCTCTTGGCAGCGAGATGGACCGAGGTCCTCGCGGTCAAAAATCTGAACTTCGAGCGCCCCTCAAAAGTTACCCAAAGCAAGTTGCTCCCCGATTAGAGGCAGCATCACCAGCGCTGTCTGGCAGACCGACCACCTCGTGGCGCGACGGAAGGCGTGTAAACCCTCCACCAAAACCGTACCCGGCATCGCTCTAAAAGCAAGCATGGGGGAACCGCGCGGACTTGCGAGATATATTGGAGGACAAGGCAAGACAATCCAGATCTATCTATGGATCACGTGGGCGCCCGACCCACAGCGAATACCGTCGCACGGATACAACTACTCCGGCGGGCGAACACAGCATACAATGCTCTCTCGAGCTACGTCGCGATATTGCTCAATCTGAGGCGCCACACACCCACTATGCTTCACTAACGAAGTAATGGATCATCAAATCCTGAAGGGTTCAAACCCGTTAATATCGAATCCTCGATGGCTGTGAGACCCTTGGTGCGGATTGAGATTATCTTCTCCATATACACATGGCCCATGACGGCGATCTTCACGCCATCAAATATCTCCCTCAAGCTTAAAGGACCAGCTCGGCATTGGCTTAACAGCCTGCCCGCGAGTCAATTGGATCTTTGGGAAGACACGGAAGCCGCATTCCTCGACAACTTCTAGAGACGCGTGTATGCGACCACGAGCGAGATGACCTAAGCCACATAATCCAGCAGCCGGACGAATCGGCGGCTAATTACGGACACGGTTCCTAACAAAGAAAAATCAAATCGTCATTGTCCGGATGCGAGGCACTCGCTGCCTTCAAACATAACATCATGACGAGTGGCTGGCCCGGCACCTAGGGCGGGAGAAGCGAAATCAATGGCAGCCCTCACATCCCTCATGACCCGCTTACGTGTGGGAGAGGATAGCTGGCTCGCTTCATGATAACAACCTCGGCAAAAAGCGCGGCGGTCCGGATACTAAGGACGCAATGGTAGGTTCGTCGAAATAAAACAAGCGCCGCGTGCGGCGGCAGCAATGAGGATCTGGCAGTTAATGCGGATTCGAGGCTCAAACCGGTCAGCGGAAGAAGCCATTCAGAAGAACCACTCGGGCCCGTCAATTTGGACCGAATACTCGACCGCTCTTGCGGATACATGGAACCCCGAAAAGCCAGCTAATCATACCAGCGAGATTGTTGGGTATTCAAGCGAGCGAGCAAATTAATCGCGAAAACAGTGACAAGGGCTACACAGCGATGGCGAGGAAGAGACCCGGCCGCCGAACAACGAGAGGACAAAAGATTCCCCCCTCAAGTTCGGACGGTAAACATGATATCATACGCATATTCCCAAGAGGGCGAGCGTGCACTAAAGGGCGTATATGCGATGGAGCGGTCGCCCCAAAATTTAACCCATGGTCCTCTTGCCCGATCACTTTCGATCGAAGAGACCATCCGACCGATATCCGCCATGGCGGATTCGCGCGATGGTTTTAGACCCAATCGTTGATGGATTTCACCTCACGAGAGTCGATGGGCGGCGGCGTAGCTGATAATTATCGGGATACGGTCGCCAAGATGGGCATAGACCCTTCAAGTTAAACCTACAACGGCGACCTTCAAAGCGTCATACCAGGTGTCGAGGCCAATTATGCGAGCTCGATTACCTGGAAGTGGTCTTGGATCCCGGATAATTTCGAGCGAGTTAATCTTCGACATAGTCCCGTTCATGGCGGCTATCACGCCCTGCTCGGGACGAACGCGTTTGCAAAGTTCAGCAGCGGTGCGCGTATACCTACCTTAAGCTCAAGATGCCAGGCCCTCGTGGAGTCATCACGGTCAATGGAAACACGGGCGCTCCTCGAGCGGAGGAACATCTGGCGGCTCTCGCGGAAATCTGAGCAGCCTTTTAAGGCAATTCTCGAGTCCGGCCGTTAAGCGACCGGACATGACCAAACAGCGCCGGAGCAACATCAACCAAGACCACAGCACGTTCCGTACGCAGCGTATGTCGGCTAACCCAGCCCTCGCAAAACTACAAGACAAACTCTCGCGTACATAACTATGCCTGGAGATACCATGGGCATAGGGAAGAAACACCACCACAACAGACCAGTGCGGTTCGACCACACGGGGGCTCCCAAGTGTCGCTCTTTTTGTTTTATTTTCTCTTTTTTATATACAGAACTCAGTCCGTGGCGAACGGCCGAACTCATGATGCAACAGCGAGGGAAGGACTACGGCGCGATGAACACTCGGTGGTCTCCATCACGAGCATTAAATTTGTTAAAATACAACATTCGCAGCCTACCCACGGAGAGGCGCCTTTAATCCGTCCAATCCCTTGCTTTCCGCACTATTTGTATCATTCGCCTTGATAGCATATCTTCTCGAATAAAATGCAACACTTTTGCCTTTAATTGCATTACTTTATATATATATGTTCATTTACGACATATTGCACCCGTGCATCTTAGTACTGACCAAACACACGAGGGCTTATGTCCTCCGCTTTATGGTGTGATAAAGTCCGCACACTTTCACAAGTCGGCACCCGAACTTATAGCATTATATGAATTGGCTCGAATCATGTCTTGGGTCAATAGTTGGGTTTGCCCGACTCCATGTTTGGCACCTTACGTTCCGTTCTATCGGCTAAGGTAGCTTTGGGAGAACCACTGCGATTGCGCCCGGTTGAGCAGGTTAACGCCTCGATGGAAAGCTAAAACTAACCGGCATGATAAGGCGTGAGACTGGTCGCTGTTGAGAGGTCCTTCGGGTCCTTAAAGACCTCGCCCGCTTGGCGAGTTCGGATTATGCCCAATGAAGGCGTGGATAGCGCCCCCGGTCTTCGAATACTAGGGGCTTCGCGAAATTTAAAATTATAGAATTCTATGGCTAAGTGAGAGTGTTCAAGCACTATAAGTCCGGTTGCCTGGTTACGTTGTGTTGGCGCCTCCTAGATGGACCCAAAAATGGGAACAAGAGTGCTCAAGTTTATCCGAACACCCACACTCATGGCATGGGGGCTGAAGCCGACGACTTGCCATCTCTCAGATTTAATAAGCGGCCGCCTGAAGGTAATATTTTAAATTAAACAAGCGTTGCTTAGCGCATATGAACAAAGTTTTCAGCGCGCAGGATAACACATTGCGAATTCACTCAATAATTACATCCCTGGGGCACTCATCCGCAATCTTGCGGGCACCCTTGAGGACAGCCTTATAGTAAAGTTGGGCGTACGATGCTCCTTGCCCGCTGGTGGCGGTCGGTGATTAGCTTCTCCGCATCCAGCTTGCCCAATGCACCTTTTGGCGGGCAAGGGCCCGGCGAGCACCTTCAATATAGGCGGGTGCTTGATAACCTCCACCCAGGGCACGCATCCACCAGCCGTCGCTGAGGCGAAGTAGCTCCAGGCATGGCCTCTCCGGCCCAGCCGGACTATGACCCCTTCATGGCCTGCTCGGCCACCTTGTGAAGCTCGACCAGCTGCTTATTTGGTCGCTAAAAAACACCGGATGGCGGCCTCGACATCTTGAGACGAAGACCTTCTCCGTTGAGCTCCCTCCTCGGCTCGGTAGAATCTGGTGACATCGGACGCTGCGAGGCAGATCTGCAGCGCGCCCTAGAGAGCTCGAATTCGGGTAAGTATCACGTAATTTACATTCACATGCTTGCTTTGCATGAAAATGCCTTACCGCGCTATCTTCTTCATCAACTCAACCTCTGAAGGGCCTTATGGGCCTCGGCCTTGGCGGTTTGGCACTTTCGAGAGCGAGGCAAGCTCGGACTCTCGAGTCTTTGAGTCACGCTCAAACTCTCATGCTTTTCCATGAGGCACAGGCTCTTCTGAACCACCGCCACCCTCGCCTCTTGCTTTTCTCGCTCTGCCGTTCGTGGCGCATTGCGTTCGGCCGCGGACACGGCCTCCTTCAGGGCCGCCACCTCGTCCTTGGCCCCTGCAGTACCCATGTTATCCTTGTTATTTTTGTGCATAACCTAAATCCTTTTCTGTAAGGTACAAATTCAAAGCGGTGTTACTCACCTTCTTTGTCTTGGAGCTGCTTCTTGGCATGCCGAGCTCTTGCCGGACCGCTCGAGCTCTGCTTCAATGCACCGACCTCCATGATCGGTCTGGCGAGGTGTCAGCGCAGCAACCTGCAACCCATATTGACATAATTTTTAGCAACCCTGCGTATATCTTTTTAAGATCCTCGGTCCGGCTTTTCTTTCCGAACACGAACCGAGCATCGAGGGCTCTGTCTATGTGGTATTATATTGCATATTTTAACTTCTTACCTCAAAGCACGATAGAAGGCTATTGCGGGCTTGGTCACCCGCCTTTGGCGAGCTGCACCTCGAATCACCGCACTCATAATAGTGCGGTGTTCTTCTCGATGGAAGTGCTCTGCGGCGCCTCCAACAAATTGCCCGGCGCCTCGGTTGGGCGGAAGCCGCCGGCGTCCGCGGTCTTGCCCTTGATCGAAGGGCGCTGCCGGACTCCGGAACCACTGCGGGTTACATTGTGGAGTCGGCGCGAAGTCGGGAGGCGCCTTGTGGCGCCTCGGGCCTCCCTGGTGGGTCCCTGCAGGGATCCCACCCGGCGTCTTCGGCGTCGCGAGGTGGGGCGGTGGGATGGAGTCTACATCCGGCGAAGCCAGCGACCGCTTCGATGAAGCGGGGAGATCATCACTGGCGGACTACGAGGTAGTATGCGGCGTTAGAATGACACTATGTGGCGCAGCAAAGAAATTATAAATCATTCAGGAATCCGGATACTTACGATCTGCGGGAGGCTGGCCCTTGAAGGCCATTCTTCCTGCATAGCGTTGATGTTGGCGAGCTGTCGGGGAATAGTCCTTCCCTCTTGGACCCTCCGGCCTCCCAGTTGGGAAGCCTTCCTCTTCCTCTCTCCCTCCTGGGAAAGTCCTCTTCCTCCTCCTCATTTTCGGGGAGAGTCAGCCCCAGTCGTCGGACACCTGGCGGGCACTCTTTGAGCACCGTGGCCTCCTTCTTGGCCTTCTTCTCCGGCACCACGTGCGGTGCGGAACCAGCAACCTCGCTAGGCGGCGTCTCTGGATTTTCGGCATAGGGCGGACAGGTAATCTGCTCCGCCTTCTTCATCCAGTCTGTCAAAGGAAAGGGAATTAAAACGCATAGAGTCAAACTATGAAAACAAGTGTCCCGTAAATGGGTAGAATCACTTACCTCGTCGGCCTGGCGCTCTGGTGAAATCCGATCTTCCGTCGCGGATGCGAGGAACCGGCGCCCTTGAACAGCACCTTCGAGGCACCTTAAATGCGTTGTGTCGAAGAGCTTGTTGATGCGCTGGTGCTGTTCGGATCGAACTCCATAGATTGAATGCCGCTCTTGGCATGGGAGAATCCGGCGGGACGAGCATGACTTGGACCATGTTAACCAGACTGAGCTTCTTCACCAGCTTCTTGATCTGGTGCAGTCCGTCGGCTCCTTCAAACTGCCCACAGCAAGCCCTTCTCTTTCCGGGAGGTGAGCTGCGTGGGGATACCAGATCTAAACTTCGGGGGCGCCGCCCATTTTAAGTCAGCGGCTCGGTGATATAGAACCACCCGATTGCCACCTTGGTGGATTCCACGAAGGCCTTGAACCAAGGGCGTTGGGCATCTTGCCCAACATGGCGCCTCCGCACTCCGCTTGAATGCCCTTTACTACCTTGACTTGACATTGAAGGTCTTGAGCCTAAGCGAAGTGGGGCTGGATGCGGAGGAAGGCCTCGCTTTTGACGATAGCGCCGAGATGTTGAGGATGAAGTTGGCGCGGATCATAAATCAGGCCATAGTAGAACATGAGCCCCGGACAAAGGGTGAAGTGGAAAGCCCGATCCAGCGGAGGAAGTGGGAAAGAAAGACAACCCTCTCATGGGGCACAGGGGTGGGGATGAGCTGCCCCTCGTCGGACAGCCGGTCTGTGGATGTCATTTGGAGAGGTATCGGCGTCGCGCGGTTTGGCGATTGCTCCTCCTTAGCGGTGGAGGCCAACCATTTACCTCCTGCTCCGGACATGGTCGGAGAAGGTTGAGGCGAGATCTTGTGAACTTGGCGCTGGAGCTCGAGTCTTGTGCGGAGATGGATAAGCAAAGGAGGAAGAAGGCGTGGGTGAGAAGGTGAATCCTTATCCCTTATATGGGCGAGGCGAAATCTCACGCGTCCCCACCGGCCTGGTAAAACTCGCTTATCTCCCAAGCGTCACCATCAATGGCGCGGTTGGGTTACCATGCCCGTATTGATGAGAATCCCGGATTAAGAAACACGATCTCTGCCGACAAGGCGTGCCAAGAAACCGCTTAGCTAAATCGCTGAGGTGGTAAAGTAAAAAACAATTCGACTAATGGCTTGGTAGTGGTGTGACGTCATGCCACGTAAAGCGTCGATGATTGAGCTTGTGTATATATTATTATTCTCTCTACGGTGGAATGTGGAATTTATTTTGCGAGCTGGACACTATCTGGTGTTCCCAATCTTCTATCATTTGGAGGAGACCCGCCTTGCAATGCCAAGCAATATCTGCGCGGACTTATCGTCATTGAAGCCTGGTTAGGGAGCTCTTGAGAGAGTCTGGATTAGGGGTGTCCGGATAGCGGACTACCATCATCGGCCGAACTATCATTTGCTGGACTATCATCATCGACCGGACTCCAAGACTATGAAGATACAAGATTGAAGACTTCCCCGTGTCCGGATGGGACTTTCCTTGGCGTGGAAGGCAAGCTTGGCGATCTGGATATGTAGATCTCCTACCATTGTAACCGACTCTATGTAACCCTAGCCCTCTCCGGTGTCTATATAAACCGGATGGCTTTAGTCCGTGGACAACAATCACAACAACCCTTACAATCATACCATAGGCTAGCTTCTAGGGTTTAGCCTCCTTGATCTCATGGTAGATCCACTCTTGTAAACATCCACAATATCAATATCAATCAAGCGGGGCGTGAGGTTTTACCTCCATCAAGAGGGCGAACACAGGTAAACATCGTGTCCCTTGTCTCCTGTTACCATCCGCCTAGGCGCACGTTGGGACCCCCTACCGAGATCCGCGGTTTGACACCGACAACGCACCTGTTATATTTATCTGCAGCTCAAGATGCCCGTCACAAGGGACCATAACTGTACATGGAAGTCATAAAGATTGCCTTGGAGTGTGAAGAAGGTGATGCGGCCTATCTGCAGTCGGTTTGTGCCATGGAAGAGTTGAAGTACTACAAGGATAATGTTGATCCGGCGGACATGACTCCATTGAAGAAGCCAACCACGAGCATGATCCGCTCACGAAATTCAAATCGACAAGCGAGACTAAGCTTATTGACTTTGTGCTGGCGATTCATCCAAGCAATTTAGTATCGGCACCAACTTGGATCCGAAATAGGAAGGCGCTCGCCGAGTTCATCCGTGAGAACGGGACATTTTGCATGGAAGCCTTGACATGCCGGGTGTACTGAGGAACTGTTGAGCACACTATTAATGTTGATCCTAAGTACAAACGGTGAAGCGGTTTCTCCGCCGGTTCAACGAAGAAAAGCGCAAAGCTATTGGAGGGAGGTGGCGGGCTCTTAGCGGCTGGCTTTATTGTTGAAGTGTTCCATCCTGAATGGCTGGCTAATCGATGCTGGTCCTTAGAAGAGCGTCACTGGCGCATGTGTGGATTACACAGATCTTAATAAAACTTGTCCGCAGATCCTTTTGCCGCCCCGCATCGATCAGATTATTGATGCTCTGGCGGGTTGTGAGTGTTTGAGTTTTACGGATGCATATTCTGGTTATCATTAGATCAAGATGGCAGTTAAGGACTAGGAGAAGGCGGCGTTCATAACTCCCTTTGGAGCCTTCGCTATGTATCTATGACTTTTGGGCTCAAAAGTGCCGGGCAACTTATCAGCGATGTGTACAGAATTGCCTCCATAAGCAGATCGGCCGTAATGTGCATGCCTATGTGGATGATATTGTGGTTAAGTTAAGGAGAAGGAGACTCTGGTTGATGATTTGAAGAAACCTTTGATAACTTTGTGGACATACAAGATGATGCTCAACCCAGCCAAGTGTGTTTTGATTGTGCGGCGGAGCAAATTATTGGGTTTTGGTGTCCAGCGAGAATTGAGGCTAATCCGGAGAAGATCACAGCTATCACCTCTCTGGCTAAGCGAAATGTATCAATGATTTCAGCGCTTGGCAGGCGGATTGCTGCGTTGAGCGGTTTATCGGCCGCCTCGATGAGAAGCGATACCTTTATGTCGGAATCTGAAAAAGCGGATCCCTTTATGCGGAGTCGGCCATTGATAAAGCATTGGAGGACTTAAGCGGCAGCTAGCCAATCCTCATGTTCTTGCTGCTCCGATTGACAAGAACCATTGCTACTATATATGGCAGCTAATGCTCGTGCGGTCGATGTAGCTATTGTGGTAGCGCGCAAGAGGCGGAGCAAGAATATCCGGTTCAGCGTCCGGTTTACTATATCAGCGAGGTGCTTATCGAGTCAAGAAAAGGTACCGCATTGGCGAAGCTGGTGTATGGAGTTTTCATGGCAAGCGAAGCTCAAGCAATACTTCGAGGACATCCCATCACGATGGTTAGCTCTGCTCCTTTGGGAGATATAATTCAAGCAGGGAGGCAAGCGGCGGATTGCCAAGTGGGATATAGAGCTTGGGCATACGGTTTGAAATCGTGCCTCGGACGGCGATCAAATCTCAAGCACTTGTGGATTTCATCAATGATTGGGCGGGCGCAAGCACCTAAAAAAAGCGGATCACACCTCTTTGGACGATTCATTTCGATGGTTCGAGCAATTGGAGGCTCGGGGGCTGGAGTCGTATAACTTCCCACGAGGTTATAAGTTCATTACATTCTCCAGCAATGTTCCCTTGTAGTAACAATGCAGCTGAGTCTGAGCTTTACTCCATGGTCTCCGGATAGCTAAGGAGATGAATCTCGGTCGAGTTAAGTGCTTGGTGACTTCGGACTGGTGGCCCAACAAGTGTCGGTACTTGGGATTCTAAGGACCGCTCATGGTAGCATATCGGCGTGAGGTGGATATTGTTGCAGGCCACTTCAAGGGATATCAGGTGGACCACGTGGGCCAGGCGGAAGAAGCGAAGCGGCGGGCCTTTAAGCCGGCTGGGCTCTCGGTAATCAGGTCCCGCCTAATGTCTTCTTGGATGTCTGCATAACCCGTCGGTCAAGCTCCCTGGCGAAGAGGATTTGGTTATTCCTGATCCGGAGGCTCAGTTGGTGGTGGCTCTGCATGTCATTCCGGATTGGACGGTTCCTTATCTTGCATACATGAACAGGGGCGAATTACGAGAAGGATGAGATCTTTGGCGAACGGATAATCCGGCGATCCAAGTCCATGACTATTGTCAATGGCGAGTTGCATCATTGCGATTAATGTCGGGGAGTGTTTCAACGTTGTGTGTCGCCGGAGGAAGGTTGTGAGATCTTCGCGCGAAATCCACGAAGGAGATTTTGGTCACGCCGATTCAAAATCTCTGGTGGCTAAGGCATTTTGTCGGGACCCGATTCCAAGTCACATCGACCTGGCGGTAACACCTCATATCACTTTGCGGCCTCACATGCGGTATTCCCAGGTGTCGCCTTACCATGGCCGGGACCGTTTAGCCTTTTGGCTCCACGTATATGATAGTGTCGCTAGCATCCACATGACAAAGAACACGGGCCGACATGGCTAGTCGTGAACCCAAGCGGCGCTAACCTATGGGAGACGAGCATACATGAATCACATCGAGCATGTCGGTCATCAGCGTATATATTCGGGCTGTAGCCTTTGGGCTACAGGACTCCGGTATTCCGGGCTGTAGCGAGCTAGGCAGGACTCGAATACCACAGCGTGACATTTCCCGAAAGGACAGACATAAGGCGAAGTGAAACACATGCCGGCCAGTCAAGTGTCCAAGCGGTAGTCTTTGGGCTAGCGAGGACTCGGTGAACCGGGCTGTGGCGGACTACTATCGCTCGGAAGCGAGACTACATTTCCCCATATGAGAGGCTGCCAAGGATAAACAACTAGTTTGTCGGATCCCTCATACCAAGCATTTCAATCATACATAATATGCCCGATATGAGTAAATACAACAAGGCATCACAACAAAACTCTACAACTCAAGTACTTTATTTAAGAGGCTCAGGAGTCATACATAACATATCCATACAGGTAGGGGTCACATGACCCAACACTCAAATCATACAATCATACAAGCACATGCGGAAGCAAACTAGTCTGTCTCAGACTCTAGAAAGAAAAGAAAGCTTGTTGGAGCCTTTCTATCTACAATGGCCCTTCACAAGTCTGAGATCACCACACAGGTGGCTAGCTCACTCGTCGAAGTCGAGATCTACATAGAATCCATCGGAGGGTAGTGTTGTCCTCTGAAAACATTAATTAAGCAAACATGAATGCGGAGGTACTCGGCAAGTCTTACCACAGAATCCTATCATACATGCACATTCTCAAGAAGGTGGTGGAGTTATTGCTGACAAGCCAGCTTTGACTCTTGGCTAAGCTATCCTCGTGACACCACTTTGTAAAGCATTTGTGCGCCACAGGTCCACTAATCACCATCACAATACTCCACCGTGGATCCTCTCTCGTCATCCCACGAGAGGGCCATCCATGATACTCACACTTATCTTGAGGCTTTTAGTAGTATCCATTTACTTGTCTATGAACTGATATAAGCAACCCGGAAGTCCTTCTCCGTGGACACGGCTATTGAATAGATCATATTACAAACCCTGGGGTGTACTTCTTCACACGCTCTCACCACTTACGCCGTTTACCGACATGTACTCGGCAACCTTCAAGCGGAAGCCCAGCGTGGGTGTCGGCCATAGCCTACCTAAACACTCAAGTTCCCTAGTCGGGTTTATCGCCTATTGGGTTCCATCCATGAGAGTCGGCGAGGTTTCCCATACAGCCCCGAGCGATGTGTGCAGGGTTCGAGATACCAAGCGGGCACTTTCGGTACACGGACCGCGTGCCTACCGAACACAACCCACCCCTAAGGTCAGCGTTGCGTGCGGCTGACATGCTACAAACACGAAACTACTTGCAACTCCGGACTAAGAACAAGGGTGGTTAAGAAGCGAGAGGGTCAATTAAGGATCCCAATGCGTGGTAGTAACTGTTTCATGGATCACAAACACAGATCTCAGTTCTTAGGATCGGCTTCAATGAAACAACCCACCATGTACTCCTACATGGCCTCTCATCGATACCTTTACCAAAAGCGTGTTCAACACTTTCACTCTCGAACCAACACAACCTTTCCTCCGGTTCATCATCCCGATGAGCCAGACTGACACAACTCTAAGCATAGCAAGCATAGCATGGTAGGAATCACAAACATGGCTCAATCAACTCCTACACATACTAGTGGGTTTCATCTAATTCTTTGGCAATGTGAGGTCATGCAAAGGAAGTGGGTTCAACTACCGCCACACAACAGTTTGAATCGCGTTGTCTTAATGCGATAAGAGAGCAGAAGCGAGAACATGGGTTTGTGTCGGAATGATCAATGAGTTGCTTGCACGATGGAGCAGGGGTAAGTGCTGCCCTTGGATGGATAGTCGAGGTTATCCTCGAGGCGGGACCTATCACGAAAAGCATATGAAAGTAAACACACATGACAATATGCAACAATATGATGCATGCTATGACATGGCAATATGGATGTGTGTTGGCCTAATGCAAGCTTGAAACAATAGGGGATGAACTCATTTGAATCAAAGATTCAAATGATAGCTCATTGAAATAGCCCTAAAGGTGCATTATCTTATTCTGGTTAAACAGCAAGGTTAACTTGTTTTAACATGCATGAAACCTGTACCAATGGATAGAATGGATTTTTCTGATAAATTTTCATATATAAATCTTTGCATTTGGAGTTCTGATTAAAAGTTATAAGCATTTGAAATTTGAATTATATTACGGAATTTACTATATTAGAATAAATCCGAAATTAGATTAATCGTCAGCCATGCATCGACATGGCGTGGAGTCAGCGAGGCGTCGGTCAAACTGACGATGGGTCCGGGGTGTAAGTGTAATTAGTTTAACTAAAAATTAATTAAAACTAAACCTATTTAGTTAGCGAAATTTGGGCCCCATCATCGATGACTCATCGAGTCAACGAGGCCCACCAGTCAAAGTCCACGTCGGCTGCCCGACGACTAGCCGCCAGCGAGCCCGACAGCGGCGGAGGAAGTGCTTTGGTGATTCAGCGACCAAATGAGCCAGCGGAGGTGGCTATGGGTAGCTGGGAGCAAGCAGCGGCTATTGGTGGAGCCGGTTGGGGTCGGGGTGGCGGAATCGGGCGCGGCTGACGAGCTAAGCGGCCCGGGGTTGACGAAGAGCGAACTTGGGCTAGAGGGTCGGTGAGGTCGAAGTGTATGGTTAGACTCCATGGGGTGCGGTGAGTGTGAAGGACACCAGAGGTGGCGGAGGGTGACGGGAACACGTCGTGACAGAGCTCCACGGCGGCAGTCTTGGAGTGAGCTTGGTTGGTTGCTCGCTGCTCGAGGAAGCGAGAGAGAGAGAAGGGGAGGTAGATGGGCTCACGGGCGGCGTAGAAGCTCTCGTCAGTCGAGGGGACGGACGGGCGGACAGCGGCGTTGAAGGGATCTCCGCTGACAGTGGACTCGGTCGAGGCGGTGTGGTGGATTCGGGGCACTAGGCGGCGGGGCTCGGCTGGTTTGGGGTAGTCGAGCAGCGGAGCTCCTAGACAAGGTGAGGAGAACCGCAGACGGCGGGAGCCTGATTCTGGCGATGGTGCGGCGGCAATGGCGTCGGCCAAAGCGAGGAAGCGCGAGAGATGAACCGGGGAGGAGAGGAGTGTCGGGGGTTGGGGAGAGGAGAGGCGATCCTCATCGCGGTGGCGAGGAGGAGGCGGCGGCGACCAGGTGCGTGGCACCCATCACGGTGCCGCCGTCGAGCACTGGCTGCCTGCTGAGCCGAGCAGCAGCTTCGGCTTGGCTCGTTGCTTGGCTGGGCAGCAGGTGGGCGGGTAGGTGGCGCCGGAGTAAGTCCTTTCTGTTTTATCTTTTCTATTTTTCTGCAACTTTGTGGAGTTTTAAAATACCAAAACAGTTTTAAAATTCACCAAAATGCTCCTGGTCCATTGTTGAAATATTTCCAACATGAAACATTTGGTTTGGCAATATTTGGACATTTGAAATATTTTATATAATTTGAAATGCTCAAGTTCAAAAACTTATGATTTATTTCAAGGACCTTTGGATGACCTAGAAAATGATGCATCACTTTTGACATAGGCTCTGAACCAAAGCAAAGATGATGAGCATTTTGAAGGGCATTTCAGGTTCATTGAAATAATTTTAGTAAACCCTAGTTGAATTAAGGGGGGTTACGGGGGTTTCTGTCTTCCCATTTCAAATTCAAATGAAATTTAAACATGATGCACACCTAATGCATGGTCTAGCTGGGATGTGACAACTCACCCCCACTCAAAGAATCTCGTCCGAGATTTAGGATCTATTCGAAAAAGGTGGGATACTCAAGTCGAAGGCGATCCTCCCTTTCCCAAGTTGCTTCTTGCTCGGAATGGTTTGACCATTGAACCTTTAGAAACTTGATATTACGGCGTCGGGTGATGCGCTCGGCGATCGAAAATCTGAGCGGGATATTCTCGATAGGTGAGGTTATCTTGGAGATCAAGCGTTTCATGGTCCACTCCACGGATAGGATCCAGAAGCAGCGCTGAGTTGGGAAGCGTGGAAGACATCATGGACTCTGGAAGATCGGAGGTAGTTCAATTGGTAGGCAACTTCTCCTCGTTTGGCAAGAATCACGAAAGGGTCCAATGTAACGAGGCCAACTTGCCTTTGATACGAATCGATGGGTTCCCTTCAAAGGGTAACCGAAGGTAAGCCTTCTCGCCAATTTCATAAGCCATGAAGCTTATGCTTGCGATCATATTGGCTCTTTTGGCGAGATTGGGCTGTTTTCAATTTCTCACGAATAACGCGAACCTGCTCTTACCTTCTGGATCATATCCGGGCCAAAGTTGTCTCTCCCGGTTTCGACCAGTTAAGAGGCGTTCGACATTTCCGTCCATAAAGAACTTGAAAGGGCTTTGCCCAAGCTGGCTTGATAACTATTGTTATAAGCGAACTTCGGCGAATGGAAGGCATTTCTCCCAATTCATGCGAAAAAAGAGATGTGAAGCTGAAGCATATCCTCTAGGATTTGATTGACTCGTTCTACTTGACCACTTGATTGAGGATGGAAGCGGTGCTAAAGGAGAGCGAGTTCCCATAGCGTTTTGAAACTTTCCCAAAATCGAGAGGTGAAGAGACTTCCACGGTCGAGTTAATCTCAATGGAACACCATGAAGAGACACTATTAGAGATGTACAAATCAGCTAGCTGGCTAGCGGTTATACTCTCACGAGCGGGTAGGAAGTGGGCTACTTTGGAAGGCGATCAGCGACAACGAAGATAGCGTTATTCCCTCTCTTGGTCTGGAAACCCGGTAATGAAATCCATACCGATTTTATCCCATTTCCATTCAGGAATTTCCAAGGTTGAAGGGTACCAGCGGGCCGTTGATGCTCTGCTTTAATTCGACGACAGGGCGTCGCAATTAGCAATGTATTGACGATTTCTCTCTTCATCCTAGTCCACCAAAACCTCGGCGTGGGTCTTGATACATTTAGTACTACGGGATGAATGGTGAGAGGAGAGTCATGAGCTTCCTTAAGGATCAATGCCGTGGTTGTTGTTTCTTAGGAACCACCAAGCGGTTTCAAAGACAACACCTCGTTCATCTATGGAGAAACACTTAGCAGCTCCGCTTGCAATGTTCTCCTTGATCCGAGATATCCCTCTATCATCTTTTGAGCAGCTATGATTCGATCCGTAAGGTCAGGTTTACGCCACCGGGGTGGAAAGGAATCCTCGAGGAACAATGTGGAGATTAAGCTACGAAATTCCTCGTGGAGAAATGGTTGACTTTGTTGTAACATCAGTTATTCAATAAGATTTACGACTTAGTCGTCGGCCATGACGTTAGCTTTGCACAGGGTGTAAGATATTCCTAAGTCGTAATCTGTAATCAACTCGACCCAGCGTCTTTGCACGAGATTCAAATCCGGTTGGGTGAAGATATATTTCAGACTTTGGTGATCGGTGTAGATTTTAGCGATTACCAAGAAGGTAATGTCGCCAGGTTTTGAGTGCATGAACCCACTGCTGCAAGCTCTAGATGCGTGTGTGGGGTAGTTATCCTCATGTGGGCCATAGCTGTAGAAGCGTGAAGCAATCACATGGCGATCTTGCATGAGTATGCAACCTAGTCCTTATCGCGGCGTCGCAATAGATAATAAAGTCCTTAGAAAAATCTGGTGGAACAAATGCGGGAAGCGAGATGTCGGCGTCTTTTCAGTTCTGAAAGCTGAACTTCGCCTTTGTGGCGTCCATTGAACTTTTATCTTTCTTGAGGAGTTCGGTTAGAGGTTTAGCAACTTTAGAAATTCTCGATGAAGCGGCGGCAATAGCTTCGCTAAACCGAGAAACTCGAACTTGCTTGACCGATTCAGGTGGAGTCGATCAAGGGCGGCTTGAACTTCGCTTCGGGATTGACAGCAATGCCCTTACGGAGATTACATGGCCTAGATAGGTCACTACGGTAACCAGAATTCACACTTAGAGAATTTGGCATAAAGGCGGTGCTCTCGAAGTTTCATCAATACTAGCCATAGATGTTGGCATGTTCTTCCTCATTCTTGGAGTAGATGAGTATATCATCGAGGTATACCCGGCGATTTTATCAAATACTCCATGAAGATTGAGTTCATTAACGAGAGAAGGTGGCTGGAGCATTGGTTAATCCGAAGGACATGACGGTGTACTCGTATTGGCCATAACGAGTAACAAAGGCCGTTTAGGAATGTCCCGTTCTTGATTTTGATTTGATGGTAGCCCAACCTCAAATCCATCTTGGAAAAAGACGAGGATCCGGCGAGCTGATCATACGGATCGTTGATCCGGGGGCGGATACTTGTTCTTGATGGTGACCAAATTGACGGTCGGTAATCCACAACCATCCGATCCGTACCATCCTTCTTCTTGACGAAGAAGGGCCAGGGCAAGCCCATGGAGATGAACTAGGGCGGATGAAACCTTTTGCAAGGACTCATCGAGTTGTTTCTTAAGTTCAGCTAGTTCTGGGGTGCCATCTTATAAGGTCTTCTAGAGATTGGGGCGGTTAGGGAACAAGATCTATCACGAACTCGACATCCACATCGGGTGGAACACTGGCAGTT
This sequence comes from Aegilops longissima, assembly GCA_021605205.1. Taxonomy (NCBI): domain Eukaryota; kingdom Viridiplantae; phylum Streptophyta; class Magnoliopsida; order Poales; family Poaceae; genus Aegilops; species Aegilops longissima. The sequence goes on from CM038678.1 coordinate 165,116,409, forward strand.
CCTCTGAAAGACATCCGGAAAATCACGGACTACGAAATATCTTGAGGTGCGGAAGGGGTTGGCATTTAAGGAGTAAAGTGGCGCTTAGACACTCGGGTTAAAACATTCCTTGTCTTGCCCGAAGGATGGGTGAGCTGAACAGTTCTAGTAGAGCAATCAATCTTAGCATAATGGGCTGACATCCGGTCCATACCTAAGATGATGTTTATGTCCAGAGGACTTAAGAGCTATTAGAAGCAAGAAAGACTAATCTGTAGACAGAATTTCATTCCATGACTTATTCTAGAGGTTTGCCATCTAGAACCGAGGGTCTGAATTTCCATGGAGGTGTGCATGTCACGAGAATGTGGTGTTGTGCAATCGAGCATAGCTCGAAATAAATGAATGAGATGCTCGGTATCAAAAAGACAGTTGCGGATGGCAATTAACAAGGCGTACGAGAGCGGCGTTGGGATCCTCATAGAAGTCACCACCCAAGCACTGAAGTGGAACATGATCATCCGAGGAAGCAGACAATCCTGTGGAGCACATGGACCATAAGGACTCGGATGTGGCCATTGGTCCAACAAGCGTGTGAGAGCAGGTCCCCGAGGGAGGAGGTGATGCCTCAACCTCCGCCACTCCATAAAGTCCGGCAGACCAGCCACGCCACCCAGTACAAGTCCCTCATGTCCATATATCGACAGCTTGCGGCGGGTGCAAACCAGTCGAGTAGCCAGTGGTCGAGCGGGCATTAAAAGCTCCATACACAAGGCCGGTTTTCACGGTCCTTGTCCTCCAGCATCTCGGTAGTAGTCTTTGAAGGGTGAGTCCTCATGGGATGCATCGCTGTACAAACCACAGAAGGTAGCCATGCGCCCGGGGAGGGATCTTTGGCATGTGGCGAATCGGTGTTGCTCAACAAAGGCATTCGGCTCGAATAATAGTCATCATAGAATAGGCTGCATCTTGCAGAGACATTCCAATGGTGATCCAGAGCCCTTAGGAGCAGTGAAGTGGTTGATAGCTCGGGATAAGATGGATAGATCCGGACCGTGCATGAATCTGGCTTTGATTGAAATCCCTAAACTGCTCCTCGGCGGTATATTCGAGGATACCATCGATAACCAGTCTCAATCATCACCTAACCAACATTGCCGTGTGACCACACACACCAATACAGTGGTCAAATGAACCACTTGGTTTTTGGGAGACGGGTGGCCATCTGAAAGCTGATCACAATGCAAAAGACATTAGAATTTCTAGGAAAATCGGGCAGCATAACATCTGTAAATGCTCAAAATCAGATTTGAGACATTCAAAATCAGATTGCAAAACCACTCAATAACATCATATCAAGGTTACGGTTCAAGCGATAATATACTAAAAATTAGTATAACTGAGCGAGAATTAACCAACAATCCTATAAGTTACTACGGATTAGTAACACGTGAACACGATAGAGAGAGAGCCTAGTCCTATACCCACGTCGAATGAGAAGAGGATGATTTCAGATCGGAGGGCATAAGGTAAAAGGGTAAAAAAGAGCCTTCGTTCCCTCCACAATCAATTCCCCTACTTATAACTAAAGCATTTCTAGACTCAACCCGACCAGTTTGGCTTAGCGAACCTACAGGCAGCCCCTTTCTGATGCCAGCGCTGTCGGGACCCGATTCAAGTCACATCGACCTGGCGGTAACACCTCATATCACTTTGCGGCCTCACGCCACGGTATTCCCAGGTGTCGCCTTGCCATGGCCGGGACCGTTTAGCGCCTTTTGGCTCACGTATATGATAGTGTCGCTAGCATCCACATGACAAAGAACCGGGCCGACATGGCTGATCGTGAACCAAGCGGCGCTAACCTATGGGAAGGCATACATGAATCACATCGAGCATGTCGGTCATCAGCGTATATATTCGGGCTGTAGCCTTTGGGCTAACAAGACTCCGGTATTCCGGGCTGTAGCAGGCTAGGCAGGACTCCGAATACCACCGCGTGACATTTCCCGAAGGACACGGACATAAGGCGAAGTGAAACACATGCCGGCGGCAGTCAAGTGTCCAGCGGTAGTCTTTGGGCTAGTAGGACTCCGGTGAACCGGGCTGTAGCGGACTACTATCGCTCGAGAAGCACGAGACTACATTTCCCCATATGAAAGGCTGCCAAGGATAAACAACTAGTTTGCCGGATCCCTCTCATACCAAGCATTTCAATCATACCGCAATATGCCCGATATGAGTAAATACAACAAGGCATCACAACAAAACTCTACAACTCAAGTACTTTATTTAAGAGGCTCAGGAGCCATACATAACATATCCATACGGTAGGGGTCACATGACCCAACACTCAAGTCATACAATCATACAAGCACATGCGGAAGCAAACTAGTGCAATCACCGGACTCTAGAAAGAAAAGAAAGCTTGTTGGAGCCTTTCTATCTACAATGGCCCTTCACAAGTCTGAGAGATCACCACACAGGTGGCTAGCTCACTCGTCGAGTCGAGATCTACATAGAATCCATCGGAGGGTAGTGTTGTCCTCTGAAAAACATTAATTAAGCAAACATGAGTGCGGAGGTACTCAGCAAGTCTTACCACAGAATCCTATCATACATGCACATTCTCAAGAAGGTGGTGGAGTTATTTGCAACAAGCCAGCTTTGACTCTTGGCTAAGCTATCCTCGTGACACCACTTTGTAAAGCATTTATGCTTTGAGTCCACTAATCACCATCACAATACTCCACCGTGGATCCTCTCTCGTCATCCACAGAGGGCCATCCATGATACTCACACTTATCTTGAGGCTTTTAGTAGTATCCATTTACTTGTCTATGAACTGATATAAGCAACCCGAAGTCCTTCTCCGTGGACACGGCTATTGAATAGATCATATTACAAACCCTGCGAGGGTGTACTTCTTCACGCTCTCACCACTTACCGCGTTTACCGACATGTACTCGGCAACCTTCAGCGGAAGCCCAGCGTGGGTGTCGGCCACGACCTACCTAAACACTCAAGTTCCTAGTCGGGTTTATCGCCTATTCGGGTTCCATCCATGAGAGTCGGCGAGGTTTCCCATACAGCCCGACGATGTGTGCGGGGTTCCCGAGATATAAGCGGGCACTTTCGGTACACAGACCGCGTGCCTACATAACACAACCCACCCCTAAGGTCAGCGTTGCGTGCGGCCCCTGACATACTACAAACACGAAACTACTTGCAACTCCGGACTAAGAACAAGGGTGGTTAAGAAGCGAGAGGGTCAATTAAGGATCCCAATGCGTGGTAGTAAGCTGTTTCATGGATCACAAACACAGATCTCAGTTCTTAGGATCGGCTTCAATGAAACAACCCACCATGTACTCCTACATGGCCTCTCATCGATACCTTTACCAAAAGCGTGTTCAACACTTTCACTCTCGAACCAACACAACCTTTCACTCCGGTTCATCATCCCGATGAGCGGACGACACAACTCTAAGCATAGCAAGCATAGCATGGTAGGAATCACAAACATGGCTCAATCAACTCCTACACATACTAGTGGGTTTCATCTGAATTCTTGTGGCAATGTGAGGTCATGCAAAGGAAGTGGGTTCAACTACCGCCACACAGCAGTTTGAATCGCGTTGTCTTAATGCGATAAATGAGAAGCGAGAAGCGAGAACATGGGTTTGTATCGGAATGATCAATGAGTTGCTTGCACGATGGAGCAGGGGTGAGTACGCCCTTGGATGGATAGTCGAGGTTATCCTCGGGGCAGGACCTATCACGAAAAGCATGCAGTAAACACACATGACAATATGCAACAATATGATGCATGCTATGACATGGCAATATGGATGTGTGTTGGCCTAATGCAAGCTGAAACAATAGGGGATGAACTCATTTGAATCAAAGATTCAAATGATAGCTCATTGAAATAGCCCTAAAGGTGCATTATCTTATTCTGGTTAAACAGCAAGGTTAACTTGTTTTAACATGCATGAAACCTGTACCAATGGATAGAATGGATTTTTCGATAAATTTTCATATATAAATCTTTGCATTTGGAGTTCTGATTAAAAGTTATAAGCATTTGAAATTTGAATTATATTATGGAATTTACTATATTAGAATAAATCCGAGAAATTAGATTATCGTCGACCATGAATCGACATGGCGTTAGGAGTCAGCGAGGCGTCCAGGTC